>JAAKBH010000120.1:0-340107 GCA_019776075.1 Amaranthus palmeri
AAGGAAAGGGAATACAGGGAATCGTGGTGGTGGAGCGAGGAGGTGCAAGAGAAGATAAGGAACAAAAACAAGAGATTCAAGGAGCTTATTGCCTGTACGGAGGAGGAGGTTAGGGCACAAATGAAAGAGTCGTACAAGGAAGCGAAGCGGGAGGCGAAGAAAGCAGTCGCAAAGGCAAAGAGTCATGCCTTTGAAGCCTTCTACCAAAAGCTTGATACCGCAGAGGGGGAGAAATATATTTACAAGTTGGCTAAAGCCAGATCTAGGCAGAGGGAAGACTTGGGAGCAGTGAAGTATATCAAGGATGAGAGTGGACGGGTTCTCATTAGCCAAGAGGACATCAAACTAAGATGGCATCAGTATTCTCCCAACTACTAAATATGTCAAGGGGTCCTACAAAGGAAACTCGACAGACTTCGGACACACAAAGAACACGGGTTTGTGGGTCATTTGGTGACATAACCAAGGAAGAAGTAAGTGAAGCCCTCAAAAAGATGGGGAGATTTAAGGCAGTTGGACCGGATGATATCCCGATTGAGGTGTGGCGGAGCTTAGGTGAGGAGGGCATTCAATGGCTTACTAATCTTTTTAATGTTATCCTGCGATCTAGCAAGATGCCGGAGGAGTGGAGGTTTAGCACAATTATCCCTTTGTTCAAGAAAAAGGGCGATGCACAGGAATGCGGGAACTATAGGGGTATCAAACTCCAAAGCCACACTATGAAACTGTGGGAAAGAGTTATTGAGAAAAGAATTAGACGGGAGACGGTGATTAGGTAGAACCAGTTTGGTTTCATGCCGGGGAGATCAACTACTGAGGCGATTCATATTTTGAGGAGGCTGATGGAAAAGTATCGGGAGCGAAAGAAGGATTTGCATCTCGTGTTCATCGACCTGGAGAAAGCATATGATAGCATAACCACGAAGCATCGGTTTGGGATAGCCTCAAGAAAAGAGGTATTTCATCAAGATATATGAGGTAATACAGGACATGTATGATGGAGTTTTGACCAACATTCAGACACCGGTGGGGCTAACAGAGTCTTTCAGTATTAGAGTGGGCCTACATCAGGGATCAGCACTTAGTCCTTTCCTCTTTGCGGTAATTATGGATGAAATCTCAAAATCCATCTGGGAAACCGTACCATGGTGTATGCTTTTTGCCGATGATATAGTATTGGCTGCAGAAACTAAGGAGGAGGCTAATGGTAAATTGGAGGAATGGAGGGAAGCCTTGGAGGGCAAGGGAATGCGCATAAGTCGCTCGAAGACTGAATACATGCGATGTAACTTTAGTGGGATAGAATCGATAGGGGAGCCAGAGGTGTCCATTAGGGGAGAAGCTGTTGCATGCACGTCCAAGTTCAAATATTTGGGTTCAATAATTCAGAACAATGGGGAGATTGAGGGTGACGTTGCTAACCGTATACAGACAGGTTGGCTCAAGTGGAGAGCAGCGACTGGGGTGCTTTGTGATAAAAGATTTCCTAATAGACTTAAAGGGAAATTCTACCGCGTAGCGATTAGGCCGGCTTTGTTGTACGGAACGGAGTGTTGGCCTGTAAAGAAGGCTTTCGAGCAGAGAATGGATGTAACAGAGATGCGCATGCTGAGATGGATGTGTGGTAAGACAAGGATGGACAGGATTAGAAATCAGGAGTTTAGGGAAAAGTTAGGGGTTGCACCTCTCTCTGCAAAGATGCGGGAGAACAGGCTCAGATGGTTTGGGCATGTGCAGAGAAGCACCCATGACGCCCCAGTGAGAAGGGTCGAATGCATCATAGTGGAGGGCAAGAGAAGCCGGGGAAGACCTAAGAGGACGTGGGAGGAGCAGATTAACAGCGACCTGCTCGAACTACACCTCTCTACGGACCTGACCAGGGATAGAGCCACATGGCGGCGCCTTATCACGTCCTAGATTACTAGACTAGTTTGATACTGTTCTGTGACTTTTGTCATCGCTTTTCACTTTCCTTTTTTACCTATATCGCTTAAAGGTTTTTTTTTTTTTTTTTTTTTTTTTTTTTTTTTTGGGATATTCTACCTGGTAAGCACCAGGTATAACAAAATTCACAAAATAGCTAATCTTATTTGCAATTCTACCAAATAGCACTCAAGTTATGCAAAATGATCTGCCGTAGCTTTTTTACCCAAAAAACGTTTGAAATCCGTTAAGTCGTGAAATTACCTAATTACCCCTGTTTTATTTCTTAAATAAAGGGTCTTCTTCCTGATTTGTATTCTCTTTTCATTTGAATCCTCCATTGTCAAAGCTTGAAGGATTATCACTAAATCCTATCTCTGCTGAAAATCCTCTTTTGCTTTGATGTCAGTTCATCAACTGAAAATCCTATCCCTGCAGGTATCGTGAATGGGGATGGCAAATATTTGAAGCATTTGAGAAATATACCAAGGTTGATTCTGGTGGGTATACTTCTCTTGATGATGTGACTTCAATTCCTCCTCATAGAAGAGATAAAATGGAGACATTTTCCTTGATAAAACATTATTTCTTCCACAAAGCAATATAATGAATTTGATTTGATTTGATTTGATCAATACCATGAATCTATTGAAACGGGTTAAGGATTTGATTTGATCAATACCATCAAGATGATTTGATTTGATCAAATGGGTTAAGGATGAAACCGCATTTTTGACCCATGAATCTATTGAAACGGGTTGAAAATAAGCCGGGTTACCGAATATACTATCACCTCCTAAGCTTACTCCTACTCTTACATTTGGGTGTTTATGTTTCAGGCTAGAAATTTGGGATGGTGACAGGTTTTTAGAGTCCCAAAAGATGTTGAATTTCCCATTTGTGGGTGTTGGGGAAGAAGTTGAATTTGTGTAGTCAATTGCAAAGGAAAGAATGAAATGAAATTGAACATTTGGTTGATGGGTACATCTTGAAATTTTACATTTAAGAACTCTGCTCCTATGTATTCTCTAAAGAGGTTTGAGTTTTGTGCCATGGAGATTGTGATGAAGAGGAAGCTTTGACAATGGAGGATTCAAATGAAAAGAGAATACAAACCAAGAAGAAGACCCTTTATTTAAGAAATAAAACAGGGGTAATTAGGTAATTTCACGACTTAACGGATTTTAAACGTTTTTTGGGGTAAAAAAGCTACGGCAGATCATTTTGCATAACTTGAGTGCTATTTGGTAGAATTGCAAATAAGATTAGCTATTTTGTGAATTTTGTTATAACTGGTGCTTACCAGGTAGAATATCCCTTTTTTTTTTTTAATCCCTATGCTTGGCTAACGTGGGTGTAAGATGCAGGTTTTCGGATTTTTGCAGGTCCTATCCTTGAAGACTCCTCTAGAGCCGAAGGACTCTTATGACCGCCCTCTCCTTATGGGTATGAGACGCCGTCGACCTTCCTTCCCCAGACCCTGGCCATAGAGTATCTATGTGCGGGAACACTGGGTATGATGATGATGATGAATCTTGATTTATTATTAAATATTGTTATTTTTATAATATGACTTTGAATGCGAGTAACAAAAACATTCTGGGAATTGGAACCCAACCAGGTGAGCCAAGATCATTATCAATCATAGTTTTTACTCCTTAGTGATGAAATTAATAACAGAGTATAATAATTGGTTTAGGTTTAAAAATCAATTCATTCGATTTTCATTCTATTCATTGCCATCAAAGAGAGCAAAATTAGTGCCCTATAAAATACAAAGATTTGCCATGAAATAATTAGGAAACTAAATATTAACAAATATCTTATTTCCATAATACTTTAAATGTTATTATAAGAAATTAAAATCAACTATTCTAATAATTATTTCCTAATAGTCTCTGATTATTATTTTCAACACTTCCCCCTCAAGTTTTGTCTTAGGATCACCAAGACCGAACCTTGCCAATAATGTTCTTTAATGCTTTTGAGCCAAGTGTCTTGATCATAAATCTACTAGTTGATCCTTGATTTTACATATAACATTTTGATAATTTTTCCGGCAAATTCACACCCACAAGATAAAATCCAAGGTGTTGAAGTATGATGAGAACTATTTAATTTTGGGCTTAGGTGATGAGTAGGGTTTTTAAAGGGAGTATTTGGGTGAATATGAAAACGGGTTCCTGGGTACCCGGATGGTGAGACACGGGTTTGGAGAGGGTTTTTAGATTTAGGGTTTACAGACGTTCCCTCCTATAAAATGCACTATTTTTAGCAAGTTCACTCCCTCTTCCTTGATTTTTGATTTCTCTCTCCTCTTTTCTAATTTTCCTCCTTCCTTCCCAATGAATGTGCCGACAGCCCCACCTCACCGAAGGATACAATGCCGCCGGTCTCCTTTGCCAGAACCTTGGTGGCTGCCAATCTTGGGTGCGGTGGGAAAAGGTTATCATGGTTTGAGATCCGAAACATTGGTGTGTCGGTTTTTTTAACTTTTCTTCATGCCTTTTCAGATCTGAAATTATTGGATAATTTGAGTTAATGTTTGAGTAATCTGGACTTGTTTTTCACTAGTGGAAAAAACGTCAATGGCTGCGGCTTTTTTGACCGTTATTGGCTGCGGTTTTACGTCGCAGCCCTTGTTATAGCAGCAAATGAGGTTTTATTATTGGCTGCGGACATTACAACCGCAACCTTTAGTCATTTTTCAAAAATAAAAAAAAAGGCATATGTTGCAGACATTTACAGCCGCAGCCCTTTAGTCATTTTTCAAAATAAAAAAAAATTCCAGAAATCTAGATCTGAAACGATGAACATCAAACGATGAACATCAAAAAATTCCAGAAACCTCATTTGGTTTTTTTTAATCGTTTCATGAAGAACATCAAAAAATTCCAGAAACATCAAACGATGAACAACCCAGAAGAGGAAGAACAAAACACGAAATGAACATCAAACAAAAAAAACGGAGAACCCAGAAATAAAATAACATCTATAAACATCTATCAAAAATTACAATCTTCAAAAAAGAAATGAAGAACTTACAAAAAAACACGAAATTTACATCAAATTTACAAAAAAGAAACGAAGAACCCAGAAAATACACGAAATTTACATCAAATTGTACCGAAATGAACAAATCTTCAGATTAAAGAAGAACTTCATCAAATCTTCAAAATCTTCAAGGTTTCTTCACCAAAATCTTCAAGGACGCCATTAATTTTGAATTTTGATTCGTATACATTGATCAAAGATTCATCAAGATATTTGAAACCGAAATTCAATCTGAAAATTTGAGAAAAACCTGCAAATTGATTAAGGAGAAGACGCCATTTTTGAACATCGCTGAGGAGAAGACGATTGATTTAAGGAAGGAGAAGATGATGGGACCCGAAATTCTGGGAAGACGAGGCTGAAATTTGAACAGTCTTGAGAGTCTCTGAGTCTCTGAATCATCGAAGAAGATGCACTGAAGAATTCCAGAAGAAGAAGATTGATTTAAGGAAGAGGAAGAAGAGTCTTTGAGCTAGGCGCTTTTTTTTATAGAGATGAATGAAAATTAGCAGCAGATGGTAAGATATGGATAGTCAATATCTAAGAGGCGCCTTTTATATGTCTTCATTAGGGTTTTTAATGAGAGAGCTAAGAGCCGTGTTTGGGCTTTTGGGCTGCCTGAATTTGCTGCGGATAAAAATAAAACCGCAGCCCATGACTATATTACACTTATTGGCTGCGGACATATAAGCAAACCGTAGCCTATTTCAATTTTTCTTTAAATTATATATATTGGCTGCGTATACACTAAACCGCAGCCAATTAGCAACCAATTGCTTTTTTCCACTAGTGTTTTATGTTTTGGTTTGCTCTATGACCTTCTATTTCACCCATTCGAACAAGCTTCTCACCATGAGATCCGATTGTGGCCTTTTGGTTTTGTGTTTCTGGGTTTTGATACTGTTTTTCAGATATGGGCCCTCTTGATCTGCTTTAGGTTTTGAATTTTCTTTGTTGGTTATTGATTTCTGATCTTGATTCTTGTTGATGAATTCTGATTTTTTTTTTGGGACTTTCTTGGTAACGAATGGTAGTCATGCCACCATTCCAGTAACTCACCGGATCTTTGGAGGCGACAATTTCGTTCTTGAACTCATTATTTCGCCAAATTGATGCATTTCCATATTCTGACTGGCGTTCTTCCCCTTTTTCGCTCCGCCTTTCATCAATAATGTGCTCAAGAAGGGTGGAAATCCATGCCACAATTCATGGGCACAAGAAGTATAATAAATAGTAACATCGGATGTGGTGGTGTCAAGGGTTTAAAGTATCCATCACATCACTTGTGCAAATCTAGTTTCCATTAAGGGTCTTTGTTTTTTGGAGGGGTGGCAATGATATGATTGAGCAGCCACCGATCTTCAATTTCTTGTTTAATTTCATTACACCACTTAGTGTAATTTGTAAAGTTCAGTTTTTCAGAAACCTCTAGGTAAGTATGGATTTTTTGGTTATATGTTTGGATTCTTTTGACCATTCGTTCCAAAAACATCATTTTTTCGGGCTTGAATTTTTTTTGGTTTGGTTTAGTTTTGGTTTCGATTTTTCAGGTTAGTGATGAATGCCATGATCGATCATCGGTCCCCAGAAAACACCATCGGCTCTAATACCATGATGAAATTAACAACAGAGTATAATAATTTGGTTTAGGTTTAAGAATCAATCCATTCGATTTGCATTCTTATTCATCCATCAAAGAGAGTAAATGCCCCCTATAAATACAAAATATATGCCATGAAATAAGAAAACTAAAAATTACAAATATCTTAATTCCCGAAATACTTAAAATGTTATTCTAGAATAAAATCAAAATATTCTAATAATTATTTCCTAAATATTCTCTGATTATTATTTGGAAAATTTGCCATAAATAATCCCAACTATCACCCGTTGGCCAGAAATAATCTCAACTATTGATTTTTTTTATTGGAAATGCTATTGATTATTTTTTAATAATCCTAACTATTGATGAAGTTTGCTAAAAACAGTCCCACTCTATTCTTAACCGGCTGTAGCAGGTCTTTTTTGATTATTTTTTTTACTTTTTTTAACTCTACTTCATCAAATTAGTATAACCTACCCTTTCTTCCTCTCCTTCTTCTTCTTCTTCATTCATCCTTATTAACAAACCTTAAAACTACATTCGTCCTTCATCCTTTCTCCATGATCAAGATCTAAAAGCTTCATCCCTTTAAGATTCTATGAAAGCAATGTTTTGTGATTTTGAACAATGTTAACGGGATTAATGAAGTTTTAGGGTTTTGGTAATGGAGGAAGGATAAATGAAGAAGAAGATGGAGAGGAAGAAAGGGTAGGTTATATTAATTTGATGGAGAGTTAAAAAAAAAAGGTAAAAAAATTAATCAAAAAAACCTACTACAACTGGTTAAGAATCGAATGAGACTGTTTTCAGCAAACTTCATCAATAGTTAGGATTATTAAAAAATAATCAATAGTTGGAATTATTTCTGGCCAACGGGTGATAGTTGGGATTATTCTTGGCAAATTTTGCTTATTATTTCTAACACTTAGTTCATCAAAAGAGTTAGACTCAAATGATAATGACTAGCGCATACTATTAGATGTTGTACTTCCATACAATACTGAAACATGGAGATATTAATTCAATTATGCGGGTAAATATATGTTGTAGTTCCTTACAATATTGAAACATGGAGATATTAATTCAATTATGCTGGTAAATATACATTGGATTCTGTGATGAATATGCCTTGAGTCTTTGGTCTTAAGCATGGGTACATGAAGATCCATATGGGTAGATATGGGCGTTCTTTGAAGAGAAGGAAAGAAAGTTTAGTATATATGGGCAGAAGGTACAGCCGACTCGGCTGCCTCTTGTCCCTCATTAAAGCCGACTCGGCTGGGATAAAAAATCAACAGCATCTTGTGGCAAAGAGCAAAGCCGACTCGGCTCTCATGACTGATCACCATGAAGCCGAGTCGGCTACGGGTCCTGATGGGTATTTTGGTTTCGTTGTTTTGTCTTCTTTTTGTCATTGTAAGTATTAGTGGGTATGTATTATAAATACCCATAATACACTAGTTTAGATAGGCTAATCTTGGATTATTATTCTCTCTCTAAAAAGAGTAATCACTCTTATTCCTCTCTTCTTCTTTCTCCAACCCCTCTCTAAATAACCATTGTAAATCTCCATGAAAGCTTCAAGAAGTTTGTTTATACATCAATAAAACACCTAGGCTAGGGAGGATGTAGCCCACATTGCGTGAACCTCAGTAATTGTGTGTGTTGTTTATTTTGATTTTTGATTTTGCAAATTACTCATTTCAGAATATAGTTTCAAATCTTGTTTTTCCCCCAAATCAATTGGGAATCTAATCATTGATCTTAGGTGCATTAATAAGTGTTCTAATCAAGTTAGGACACTTAATTTCTTCAGATTCATTACTAAGTCTTGATCATAATTTTGATAATAATAATGATATTAGAATTTTGAAAACGTGTTTGATGGATTCCTTAGAGATGAGTAAGTAATCCTTTACTACATTACTGAATCATTCTAACTTCAACTTTGTCAAACACGGCTTTAAATCGTGGCTGTAAAAACGATGATTTTTCTTTCCATTCCTTAGTAGTAGTTACATTGTTTATAAACTACCATTTGGTCTTACGAGTATAATTGTTAATATACATACAGTACACCCTCCCACACAGTAGTATAGCTGATCTTCTAGAATGTGGGTTGTTATCCACATCATCAATATTTGTTATTAGCATGCAGTTTGTTAGCTTTCTTGATTAGTTTGTTATTCCCTCTAGTATATATACTCACTGGATGTATTCTCAAGATCAATCAGAGAAATATTTACCCTTCTTCTTCATAATCTGTCATGGTATCAAAGCCATATCAAACTATTCTCTGATTTTTTTCTTGTTGCATTTCTTCATGCAGAAATTTCTACAGATTCATCTCCTTCCCTTACTACTCCTACTGCTGATCCTACTCACGATCTGGCAAGCCTGTACTACCTCCATCCCTCTGATCATGCCAGCACCAAGCTCGTCTCTAATGTCTTTGATGGCTCTGGGTATGGTGATTGGAAGCGCTCCGTCATTATTGGTCTCACGACCAAGAACAAGCTATGTTTCATTGATAATTCTCTTCCCAAACCCACGGATGATCCGTTCTTCAAAAAGCCTGGGACCGCTGCAACAACATGGTAATAAGTTGGTTAATCGCTTCTCTTGATCGCAATCTTGCTAAGAGTATTATGTATTATTGTACTGCACGTGAAATATGGCGTGATTTAGAGGATCATTTTGGTCAATCTTCTTGTTCTCAGCTTTATGTTTTGCAAGAAGATCTTGCTACCCTCACTCAAACCAGTACCATGTCCATTGCTAACTGTTTTACTAAGTCTAAGTTTTTTGGGACGAATTAGAAAGTTTCAATCTCATTCCTACCTGCACCTGTAATCTCACCAATCAAATGTTTAAGCTGCAACAGGACAATCGCATCATGCATTTTCTGATGAAGCTCGATTCTAAGTACAGCCAAGTACGCATTAATATTCTTATGATGGATGATCTTCCCAATGCTTCTATTATCTATCGTTTGTTGCAGCAAGAAGAGCATCACCAAGAAGTTAGCAAGTTTGCTAACATTCGGGATTTTTTTTAAAAAAAAAAATAAAAAAAATAAAAAATAAAAAATAAAAAATAAAGAACAAAACCCAAAACCCACTTTAATTCTCCCTCACGCACAAACCCACCCAAAATCTTTTTTTGCCTTCTTGTTCACGAATCCAAACACACAGACCCCAAACTTATTTCTTCGAATGCCATAAACCAAAAACCAGTACCTCCATTTCCTCTTCCTTTCACTCGCACAATCGCAGGCAGCCATTTTCACTCCGTTTTCTTCCCGTCTACTTCCATTCTGAAATTTGGGTCGAAAGCTCTTGTCTCTTGGTGCGCGAAATTAGGGCAAACTATTCTTGCGTGATTCTTTATGGTGAGTGATTTATCTATGTTTCTTGAGTCGTTTTGTATAATCTCTGGCTTATTGTTCTTCATTTCTCACTTTCTTTTGAAATAAAACTCTAATCAATTTAGATAGTCGATTTTGGCCTTCTTGATCCAATTTCTGCCGAAAATGGGGAAGGTTTGAGTGTAGTTCGGACTTGTACAAAGCATTGAATCTAAGCCGTATACATTCTTTTGAACACTGTTTTGTGGTGTTTTCTTGGCTGTCATCCACTAGAAGGTAAATCCTTCTTGATTCCATTTATCTTCTTTAAATTATGCTCTTATTTTATGATTTTTATTAGTATAATCGTAATAGCATGTATTAAACCCTAATTGTTAGTCTTGGTTGAATCTTGGACAATTTATCTAAACTAGTTATATGAGCCGTGTTAAGAAGATTAGGGAAATGTGTTATTAGTAAGTGTGTGATGATGATAATTTAATATTAATTGATTTTAGGGAAATTATCAATGGTGCCCCTGTGTTTTTGCCTTTTATCAATGGTCTACAATCTTTTTTTTTCCAATAGCACCCCTGAGATTCAGACAAAGTCACAACCGTGACACTTTTGGTAGTTTTTTCTGTTATGTTGACGTTAAGTTTAGTTTTTAACTCAACCATGGTTAATGTATCATGTTTATATACCGTGTTTGCTTCTTCTTCATTTGCATTTCAGAAAAACGATAATCATCCTTCTTCTCTCTTAGCTTCTTCTCTCTCTCCTTCCATCCATGGCTGCTACCTCATCCACGAACTCTTCTTTTTGCGGCAAGGTGTACTCCGGTACCTTCAAAAGACACCAGGCCATTCCTAGGGTCGAAGCTGGTGATAGCTGGGTACGGTTGAAGAAATGCGACTGTGATCCCTCCAAATTTTATGATGTTAGGGTTTCGGGTTCAGTGACAAATCTTGGAAGAATCTACTACAAATGCATATCTTGTCAAGCATTCGAGTGGGGATATTCTTATGATTTGAAGGAAAATCTTCATGAAGCTACACTTGCAGATGCTCAAGGTCCTGCTCCTGATGCCATTAATATGGAAGAATTAAGGGAACTGAAAGCTACTGTTTTAGGGTTGTCTGATAAGGTTGATGGATTAGTTAGGGTTGCTGATTTCATGAAGTATGTTGTAATTATTTTGTTGTTATTGTTGGTTGTGGCTTTTATTAAGCCCTAAATTATGTATCTTTTTCAATTAGGGCTATTATTAAGCCCTAAATTATGTAATGTTGTATGAATTATTAAGCAATGAAATGAAATGGGATTTTAGTAAACACATGTCTTCATAATATATTACTTCTTATGTAATTACAAAAGTTCATACAAAAGTTCATACAAAAGTTAATACAAAAGTTAGATAATTTTCATACATAAGTTAAAGTTCATACAAAAGTTAAATTTTCATAGTATTCAACTGTGCACTTTGCCCTTGCCCTTCTGTGAGGCCTTCGATTTTGGCACTGTCTTCTTATTGAGCTTCGATGTTGATGCTTCATCAGGCTGTTTTTGTAGCCTTTGCTTCTTAGTTGCCCCTCCTTTGCAAGTGGACTTGTTGTGTCCAAATTCCCCACATTTTCCACAAGTCACTGTCTTGCTACGTTTGCCCTTCCTTGCTTCATCCTTTGCTCGCCTTCTGTTTCTACAAGGCCTTCCAACCCCTCTTTTAATGAGTGGTGGCAGTATGGAAGGAGAATCTGAAGCTGGCCACTTGTCTTGATCAGGAATAGGCTTAATGCTTTCACCATAAGCCATCTTGTATCTTTCAACTGAATAACATCATGGACAAAGGAATGGGGATATAGACCCTCATGTAGTATAGCATGCATTGCATGCTTACATGGTATACCTGTCAATTGCCACACATTGCAAAGGCATGTGTGGTTGTTCAAAGAAACAGCAAGTGCAGACTTTCCCTCCATGACTTCATATTCACCTACACTTGACATGAAAGCCCTACATGACCTACTATCATTACACAATTGTTGCACTCTCTTCACAATGTTTGGACACACTTTGTCCCAAGCCTTACATTTTTGCCTCCTAGTTGCCAACCTAACCATTGTGACCCTCCTAATCCCCTCTAACAAAGTTAACACTGGCTTGCACCTATCAGTTCCTAGGGTTGCATTAAAAGATTCAACAAAATTAGTCTTGTTCATGTCACACTTCAAGTTTATATCAAATTTATGCTTTGTCCACCTTTCTTGTGGACCCAACTCAGCTAGCCATGCCCGTGCTGCTTTGTTTTCCTTGTCAAGCTCCTTCATAGCCTTTCCAAAGGTGAATGTGGAGAAAGCCCCACATGCCAACCAGAATAGCTGCCACAACTTTGGACCAGGAAACATCTTCTTCCAATTGGCACTAAGGTGCTTGCAACAATACCTCCTTTGCACCTTAGGCCATAAATCAGTTATGGCTTTATCAATGCCCTGTATTTGCACAATAAGTTGTGTTAGTCAAAAAAACAAACAAAAACAAAAAAATTGATTGAAAGGTAGTATATACCTTCTGCCTGTCTGAGATGATGCACCAATTGTCTCCTCTTTGACTTGGTTCAAGGGCATGTTTGAGATGCCATATGAAAAACTTCCAACTTTCTTCATCCTCACTTGATACAATAGCCCATGCTATTGGAAAAATTTCATTATTCTCATCTAGGGCAATTGCAGATAACAACACTCCTCCATAATTCCCCTTAAGATGACACCCATCAACCCCTATCAAACTCCTACACCCAGCAAAAAGGCCATCCAATGATGCCTTGAACGAAATGAAAATGCTCTTAAAAACCAAAGGATACTCAGGATGAGTATTGGGATACCAAGCACAGTTGGCATGAGAACCTTCATTAGTTTCCTTGATGATTTCACAATAAGATGGGAGAAAACCATATGATGTATCATGTCCCCCATTGATGATATTCAAAGCCATGTTTCTAACTCTGTACAACCCAGCTTGAGCCATCTCAACACCATATCTGGACCACAACAACTCATTCAAGGCTTTACCTGGGATGTCATTGTTAGCCCTGATATCTTCAAGCAGTGCATTGCATGCCCATTTAAAAGTGACCATACTAAGGGAATTTAATATTAATTAATTTTAATAGTAGATTATCTAATGTCTTAGTTTTATTAGGTTAGTGATGTATATGTTGGATTATGAGGATTATGGAAATTATTGTGAATAGCTGGAGTCCTTGGTATGAGTTAGGAGTACTCTTGGTTTGATATGGTGATAAAATGATTAAGTGAGTTAGTTATTATTGTTTTGGTCATATTTGAGTCTTGTAAAGATTCTTGGATTTTAGTTTAGATGAATAATGAATTGTTAAATTGGAAGATACTAAGGGAATTGTGGAGTCATACGATCTTAATAGGAAGATAAGCTAGTCTAGGACATGGTTATTATAACTGATGATATGTTCGGGCTAGAATTAGTAACTTACGTAATTCTTTGAAATTCGATATACTAGAATAAAAGCTTGAACTAAGTCGCGGCCGTAGGGGGAGATGCATCGAGTCATATAACCTAGTTTGTAGTATAGAATTCTGTGTGCCAGTGTGTGATTTATAATTGTATGCACCAGGAGGCGACTACGTCGAGGAACCCTTTTAGTCAGCTGCGGTGAATCGATCTAGGCTACCATAAGCGTCGAAAGTGGTGAGTAGTAGCAGTCCCTTAAAAGGGGGTCTTGCCAGACTATTGTTTTGAAAATGATTTTTATATGTCAAATTAATTTGAATTGATGTTTATTGATGATGAATTGGTTATGAATGTTTATGTTGATATTGATATGGTCCATGGATCGGGCTTACGAGCTGGTCATTGACGGAGTAGAGGGAAAACCTCTCTTACTCCCTATTTTGAGGTGAATTGTCATTTAAATATTGACTAGCCTCACCCGAGAGTGACATAGCCTTAGAGCTATGGGTGTTCCTCTCAACTAGACTCCCTGTGCGCACATAGATTTAGGGAAATGATGTTGCTTTTAAGCCGTTGTTTTAAATAACTGTTTTGTGTTGTTTTGGATTGTTACTTCTCATTCAGTTTATCTGATTCCCTGTTGTTTTCATCTTTTAGATTGTTCACAGATCGGAACCAGTCGGGAACGATGGGTAAACGGAGTTGATGAGAGTTTCAAGGATGTTACATGAGCTGAGCACCTAGAGTTGGTAGTTTTGTATTATGTTTTGGTAACTGTATATCAGTTTAGACTGTATTGGCTATGTTAGACTTTTATGAAGACTTTTATGATTGCTTTATGATTTAGATAGATGTTTGGATTGGAAATTAGCTGATTTATTAATGATTTAGAACTAAAGACTCTTTTGCGCAAGTTTTAGAATTGAGATTTGAATTTTTGGGTTAGTAAACCCCGTGATGACTTGACTTGCTCAGTCAACGGTAAGTCGGGTTGTTACAGTTGGTATCAGAGCCGACTCGCGACCGTGACTAATCTTTAGGGTTAGTTCACCTAGCGGGCATACAATCTTGGGAATTAGGAAAAAGGCGTAATTTGAGGATCTAGAGGTTTAAGATAAGAGTTAGATATAGAAGTAAATATGATCGTGGTATTAACATCAGTGTTTTAAGTTTGTTAGTTTTCTTAGAAATGTAGAATGTGAGTTGTGAGGATTACGGGGTTGTATAGGGAACGCTTTAACGCGTATGCTTATGTTTCATATGCTTATGTTTCAGATACGTGATGATTTGATGTTTCATATGCTTATGTTTGCTTGCATCTTCATCGAGTTGTTTATTGTTCAAATGTATGTTTACTGTTTGTTTGTATACGTATAGCGATGGACGATAATCGTGAGCCTCGTCATGAGCGTCATGAGGTCGACTCCGAGCATACGGTCACGTCAGACGGAACTTCTCACGAGCGATCTGACTCTACGCCACCTGTCATTCCGGCTGCCATCACGTCCGAACAGTTCGACTCTATATTGAAGATGTTCTACATGCAGCAGCAACATAACCTGCTTTTACAACAGCAGGTGCTTCAGTCGCTTAACGCTGGTTCTTCGAAGGTTGGTTCTGGACACGATTTGGGGGCGTCTCAGGCTAAGGGTATTCAGAGATTAGCTCCTAGGAAATACGACGGTAAGGGTCCTCCTACTAGACTAGACGACTGGATTCGGGAGATGGAGAAGATCTTGGCGATACTGAAGACCCCTGAGGATATGAGGGTAGACCTAGCTGTTCACTACCTGACCGGCGACGCTGATACGTGGTGGGTCACCCATAGAGATGCTATGCTACTTGATCCTTCTACGGTTACACCGGAGTAATCTACCGTTCCTTCTCTACCGTGGAGTTTGTTTGTGTCGGCACTTCGCGACGAGTTCTTCCCTCTACACCTCCGGAGGAAGATGTTCGATGAGTATTCCCGACTCACGCAGGGAACCCAGACCGTCCACCAGTACTACATACGATTCATGGAGCTAGCTAAGTATGTGGATGACATGAAGATTGGGGAGAGATTTAGGGCTCAGAGGTTCTTATCGGGGTTGAGTTTAGATATCCGAGAACTTATGAGGAACCTAGGGCACGATCATGTTAGGGATGTTTACCATGATGCTTGTGAGGCTGAACGCCTATGGGATGAGCGAAAGGCCATTCAAGGGCTGAAGCGACGCAGAGAAGACACCCTCGAGACATCACATAGTGTTGGGGGTCGACGATATTCAGCACCTCCACAGTCACACCGAGAGCCAAGGTCTAGTGGTGGGAGACCAACATTGAGCACTCCTCAGAGTAATAGGAACATCGAGTGTTACCATTGCGGGAAGAGGGGTCACAAGAGGGCCGATTGCTACAAGTTGTTGCATGAGCAAGGTATGAGGGGTACACCACAGGGTTCAGCGCAGAGACCGAATGGAAGTCAGGCTAGCGTGGCTCAGGAGAGGCGACAGGGTCGACCGCAAACGTCTTCTGGGTACGGTTCGCAGAATCCGAGGTCCGCTATGGGAGGTTCATCCAGACCATCCATCGGTGCACCTATCAGTGGCACCAAGGCTACAGGGAAGCTTATGGCTCTTAAGAAAGGAGAAGCTGAGGTAACACCAGGAGTGGTTACCGGTACGTTCTTAGTCAATCGCATACCTGCTTACGTTTTATTCGATTCTGGAGCATCTCACTCTTTTGTTGCATCTTCTTGTATATCGAAGTTGTTGTTGTCTAGTTCGATTAAGATAAGTAGTGAGTTTGCGCAACCATTAGGCGAGTGAGTCTTGTGTCATAGAGTATACAGAGACATACCCTTAGACTTTATCGGAGTAGATTTGCACGTAGATTTGATAGAGTTCCCTTTAGATAATTTTGATGTTATCTTGGGTATGGACTGTTTGAGGAAGTACAAGGCGAGCATTGACTGTTGGATGAAGAAAGTGGTTGTACGAGGGCCTAAAGGGCAGAGAGTGACCTTTAAGGGTTTTGTGCCAAAGAATCCTACCAAGATCATATCTGTTCTCAAGCTGAAAGCATACTTGAGGAGGAATAACCCGATGATTTTATGTCACGTAGTAGACACGACGGTGAGCACCCCCGAGATAGGAGAGATACGTGTAGTACGTGAGTTCGAGGATGTTTTTCCTTTTGAGATACCTAGGTTACCACCTTTGAGAGCCGTAGATCTGACGATTGATCTTGTACCGGGAACGAGTCCTATATCGAAGGCTCCTTATCGTATGGCACCTAGAGAGATAGCAGAGTTAAAGGTGCAGTTACAAGAGTTGTTAGATAAGGGTTATATACGCCCAAGCGTGTCACCTTGGGGCGCACCTGTCCTCTTCGTCAAGAAGAAGGATGGCACCTTCAGATTATGTGTAGACTATCGAGAGCTCAATCGTGCGACGGTGAAGAACAAGTACCCTCTTCCTAGGATAGATGACCTGTTCGATCAGCTCAGAGGCGCGTCTGTATTCTCTAAGATCGACCTGCGGTCTGGTTACCATCAGCTAAACATCTCACCGAAGGATATTCCGAAGACAGCCTTCAGGACGCGATATGGGCACTATGAGTTTACAATCATGCCCTTTGGTTTGACTAACGCACTGACAGCATTCATGGCCCTCATGAATAACGTCTTTTCCGCATACCTTGATCAGTTCGTCGTAATCTTCATCGACGACATCTTAGTCTGTTCTAAAGTTGAGGAGCAACATGCCGAACATTTGAGGATCGTACTACAGACCTTGAGGGAGCATAGGTTGTACGCCAAATTCTCTAAGTGCGAATTTTGGTTGCGTAAGGTTTCTTTTCTCGGGCACATAGTGTCTAGTGAGGGTATATCGGTAGACCCGACGAAGGTGGAGGCAATCTCGACTTGGGCTATACCTAGGAACGCGTCTGAAGTTCGTAGTTTCTTAGGTTTGGCGGGCTATTATCGGAGATATGTTCGCGATTTCTCCAAGATTGCTCGACCGTTGACTCAGTTGACAAGGAAGGATGTACAGTTCGTTTGGGATGATCAGTGCGATGAAGCTTTTAGGATATTGAAGACACAACTAACTACCGCACCTATTCTTGCACTGCCAGATGGAGAGTCAGAGTTTAAGTTGTACACTGATGCGTCGAAGAATGGTCTGGGGTGTGTGTTGATGCAGAATGGGCGCGTCATTGCTTATGTTTCACGGCAGCTAAAGACCCATGAGGTCAATTACCCGACACATGACATGGAGTTAGCAGCGGTAGTCTTTGCTCTTAAGATTTGGAGACATTATCTGTATGGTACAAATTTTAGGGTTTTGTCTGATCATAAGAGCCTGTAGTTTATATTCACCCAGTGGGAGTTGAATATGAGGCAACGACGATAGCTAGAGCTGATTGCAGATTATGACCTAAAGATTCGATATCATGAGGGGAAAGCTAATGTCGTTGCTGATGCCTTGAGCCGAAAAGCGATACATAGTTTGTGTAATGCCTTGTCTAGAGTGCGTTTAAGAGAGGAAATCGAGGAGATGGGCAATGAGTTGGTAGATCATGGGGTTGTGGCATCGTTTATGGAGGTGATGTCTGATTTGTTTGAGGAGATTGGGTGAAGCAGACTGAGGATACACACCTGGTGGAGAAGGCGTCACGTGGAAACACCCGACCCACATTTTAGCATACACGAGGATGAAAGTTTGAGATACGACGATAGATGGTGTGTCCCTAACGACGCAGACCTACGTACTCGTATTCTAAGGGAAGCGCATAGTTCATGTTTCTCCATACACCCGGGCACGAACAAGATGTACCAGGATCTTAGGAGAACATTTTGGTTGCATGGTATGAAGAGGGACGTCGCTAGCTTCGTTTCCAAATGCTTGACCTGCCAGGAGGTCAAGATAGATCACCGTCGACCTCAAGGGTTGCTCCACCCTTTGCCGATACCCGATTGGAAGTGGGAATCGATATCGATGGACTTTGTGTGTGGGTTGCCTAGGACTGCAAAAGGCAACAATATGATTTGGGTTATTGTTGATCGTCTGCCCAAATCAGCGCATTTCATTCCGATGAAGGATACCTGGAACACGCACCAGTTGGCTTTAGCTTATCGCCAGCAAGTGGTGAGACATCACGGAGTCCCTCGAGACATAGTGTCAGATAGAGATGCTAGGTTTTTGTCTAACTTTTGGAAAAAGCTACAGGATTCTTTGGGTACTGAGTTGCGTATGAGCACCGCGTTTCACCCAGCTACAGACGGACAAACCGATCGAACTATACAGACACTTGAGGATATGTTGCGAGCTTGTGTCTTAGATTTTGGGGGTTCATGGGACGATAAGTTGGATATGATAGAGTTCTCGTATAATAACAGTTATCATACGAGCATCGTGATGGCACCATTCGAGGCACTTTATGGTCGTAGTTGTCGTAGCCCCGTTTGTTGGGACGATAGTTCGGATACAGTAGCTGTGGGACCGCCTTTGATTCAGGAGATGATCGAGCAAGTCCAGCTGATACGTAAGAGGATGAGAGCAGCTCAGGATAGGCAGAAGAGTTATGCAGATCAACGACGTCGACCTCTTGAGTTTCTAGTCTGAGATAAGGTCTTCTTGCGAGTTTCACCGACTAGAGGTGTGATGAGGTTTGGGAAGAAGGGAAAGCTCAGTCCGAGATACATTGGACCATACGAGATCCTGGAGCGCATAGGCGAAGTAGCGTATCGACTTGTGTTACCCGCGTCTATTGAGCGAGTGCATGACGTATTTCATGTATCCCAGCTAAGGCAGTACATTCGAGATGATTCGCACGTTCTACAGCCCGAGCAGCTGAGTCTGGATGACACCTTACAATATGATGAGACTCCCGTACAGATCTTTGATCGGAAGACGCGCGATACACATCAGGGTAGCGTAGCGATCGTAAAGGTGTTATGGTCGAATCATGTCACCGAAGAGGCCACGTGGGAGGCTGAAGATGCTATGCGACGTGATTACCCCTGGTTGTTCGCTCAGGTATTTTATGTTTATCGTGTTATAGTTGTTGCATCTCCTTAGTCTTAGCAAGTTAAGTTCGGGGACGAACTTTATTCTAAGTTGGGTAGAATCGTAAGATTTTAGATTAGTACTTAGTTTTGTTGTAATTGTAAGATTTTAGATTAGTACTAAGTCTTATTGTTACCAGTCCTTCAGTTTGGTTAACGTAGTCAGTTGGCGAATGTAGATTCTTTAACCCACAGAATATGAAAATCAAACATAGTTTTATGTTAACTGGTCTTTTGTGTATGTGTTTGAAACTTGGTTTAACTTCTAGGGCGAAGATTATTTCAAGTTGGGTAGAATGTAACATTCGGGTTTTTTTTCTAAAAAAAAAAAACTAAAAAAAAAATAAATAAATAAATAAAAATAAAACCCAAAACCCACTTTAATTCTCCCTCACGCACAAACCCACCCAAAATCTTTTTTTGCCTTCTTCTTCACGAATCCAAACACACAGACCTCAAACTTATTTCTTCGAATGCCATAAACCAAAAACCAGTACCTCCATTTCCTCTTCCTTTAACTCGCACAATCGCAGGCAGCCATTTTCATTCCGTCTTCTTCCCGTCTACTTTCATTCTGAAATTTGGGTCGAAAGCTCTTGTCTTTTTGTGCGCGAAATTAGGGCAAACTATTCTTGCGTGATTCTTCATGGTGAGTGATTTATCTATGTTTCTTGAGTCGTTTTGTATAATCTCTGGCTTATTGTTCTTCATTTCTCACTTTCTTTTGAAATAAAACCCTAATCAATTTAGATAATCGATTTTGGCCTTCTTGATCCAATTTCTGCCGAAAATGGGGAAGGTTTGAGTGTAGTTCGGACTTGTACAAAGCATTGAATCTAAGCCGTATACATTCTTTTGAACACTGTTTTGTGGTGTTTTCTTGGCTGTCATCCACTAGAAGGTAAATCCTTCTTGATTCCATTTATCTTCTTTAAATTATGCTCTTATTTTATGATTTTTATTAGTATAATCGTAATAGCATGTATTAAACCCTAATTGTGAGTCTTGGTTGAAACTTAGACAATTTATCTAAACTAGTTATATGAGCCGTGTTAAGAAGATTAGGGAAGTGTGTTTTTAGTAAGTGTGTGATGATGATAATTTAATATTAATTAATTTTAATAGTAGATTATCTAATGTCTTAGTTTTATTAGGTTAGTGATGTATATGTTGGATTATGAGGATTATGGAAATTATTGTGAATAGCTGGAATCCTTGGTATGAGTTAGGAGTACTCTTGGTTTGATATGGTGATAAAATGATTGAGTGAGTTAGTTATTATTGTTTTGGTCATATTGGAGTCTTGTAAAGATTCTTGGATTTTAGTTTAGATGAACAATGAATTGTTAAATTGGAAGATACTAAGGGAATTGTGGAGTCATACGATCTTTATAGGAAGATAAGCTAGTCTAGGACATGGTTATTATAACTGATGATATGTTGGGGCTAGAATTAATAACTTGCGTAATTCTTTGAAATTCGATATACTAGAATAAAAGCTTGAACTAAGTTGCGATCGTAGGGGGAGATGCATCGAGTAATATAACCTAGTTTGTAGTATAGAATTTTGTGTGCCAGTGTGTGATTTATAATTGTATGCACCAGGAGGCGACTACGTCGAGGAACCCTTTTAGTCAGCTGCAGTGAATCGATCTGGGCTATCATAAGCGTAAAAGTGGTGACTAGTAGCAGTCCCTTAAAAGGGGGTCTTGCCAGACTATTGTTTTGAAAATGATTTTTATATGTCAAATTGATTTGAATTGATGTTTATTGATGATGAATTGGTTATGAATGTTTATGTTGATATTGATATGGTCAATGGATCGGGCTTACGAGCTGGTCATTGACGGAGTAGAAGGAAAACCTCCCTTACTCCCTATTTTGAGGTGAATTGTCATTCAAATATTGACTAGCCTCACCCGAGAGTGACATAGCCTTAGAGCTATGGATGTTCCTCTCAACTAGACTCCCTGTGCGCACATAGATCTAGGGAAAGGATGTTGCTTTTAAGCCGTTGTTTTAAATAACTGTTTTGTGTTGTTTTGGATGTTACTTCTCATTCAGTTTATCTGATTTCCTGTTGTTTTCATCTTTAGATTGTTCACATATCGGAATCGGTCGGGAACGATGGGTAAACGGAGTTGATGAGAGTTTCAAGGATGTTACATGAGCTGAGCACCTAGAGTTGGTAGTTTTGTATTAGGTTTTGGTAATTATATATCAGTTTAGACTGTATTGGCTATGTTAGACTTTTATGAAGACTTTTATGATTGCTGTTTGGATTGGAAATTAGCTGATTTAGTTATGATTTAGAACTAAAGACTCTTTTACGCAAGTTTTAGAATTGAGATTTGAATTTTTGGGTTAGTAAACCCCGTGATGACTTGACTTGCTCAGTCAACGGTAAGTCGGGTTGTTACAGCTTGTCCTCCTTTTGAATCCATGGCTTTTGCTACTGACCGGAGGAAACCCTATTTTTGTACTCCCGATCACCCTCCCGTCTCACGAGACCGCTCTTCTCCTATTTCTGGTAACAAGCGCACTGCTCCATATTTTTGTGACCACTGTCGTATTCCTCGTCATTCCATCGATCGCTTCTTCAAGACCCATGGCTATCCTCTTAACAATCGGCTTAATTCTAACAAAAAATATGCTGCTATTACTCATACTGAGGCCTCTGATTCATCCACTTCTATGAAAGATACTGGACTTACCAAGGCACAATTTAACATCCTTCTTACTCTCCTTGGAAAGAAGGATATGGAGAAACCTCCTGATGGTGACACTACTCCTTCAGGAAATGTGGCAGGTATATCATGCTTAGCCTCTCAATTTTCTCATTCATCTTGGATTATTGACACTGGTGCCACGGATCACATGTGTAACAATCTTGCACTCTTTACTAATATTTCTGATGTTTCTCCTCTTACTCACCATATCACCATCCCTGATGGAAGTACTCTACAAGTACTCAAAAAAGGAGATATTATTTTTAATGACAATCTTGTGTTGCATCATGTACTTTATGTCCCTCAAATCCAATTCAATTTATTGTTTGTATCTGAACTTTGTAGAGCCTATGATTGTACCATATTTTTTAACTCCTCTTTTTGTTATTTTCAGGCCCATACAGTGAAGAAGATTTTGCCTCTTGGTAAATTTTCTAATGGTCTCTATTATCTCTTGGACAATGACTCCACAACTACTTCATGTGCTGTACCTAATACTACTTTGAATAAAGCACATATAGCTTCTAACACCTCTATGCTAGAGCAAGTAAAGCTACTCCACCTAAGGCTAGGCCACGCCCCTTTTGAAAAGATCAAGTTGATGTATTCTGCTATTGATGTTGCATCTTTTAAGAAACATTTTATCTGTTCTATTTGTCCTTATGCAAGACAAACTAAACTTACTTTTATGCCTAGTTCTTTTAATGCTACATCTCCTTTTGAATTGGTGCACATTGATATTTGGGGTCCTTATAATACCCCCACACTTACTGGTTACAAATACTTCTTGACTATTGTGGATGATTTTACTCGAGCTACAAGGATTTTTTTATTAAAAAAAAGGCTCAATCTGTTTCTATGCTATACAAATTCCTCAAATTTGTTAAAACACAATTTCACACTCGAGTTAAATTTATTCGTTCCGACAATGCTAAGGAATTTTGTGAAGGCCCCATATTGACTTTATATGATGATAATGGCATTTTTCATCAATGCAGTTGCGTTGAGACGCCCCAACAAAATGGTCGTGTTGAACGAAAGCACAAACATCTCCTTTAGGTTGCTCGGGCCTTACGTTTTCAATCTAATCTCCCTTTATTTTTTTGGGGTGAATCGGTCCAATGTGCCACTTACCTTATAAATAGGATGCCTCTTTCTTCCATTGGAAAGAAAGGCTTTATGGCACTCCACCTAATAATGATCATCTTAGGGCTTTCGGTTTCCTTTGCTTTGCCTCCACTATTAAGCAAAATCGCAGCAAGTTTAATGCTCGCGTTGTTCCATGTATTTTTGTTGGCTACCCATATGGCCAAAAGGGTTACAAGCTTTATGATGTCGCATCTCAAACCATCATTGTATCTCACAATGTTCGTTTTCATGAACATCATTTTCCATACCAAATTACATCTCCTTCTACAACATTTAAGTTCTACCTTCCAGCTTCTACTCCTTACTCTTTTCCTTATGATACTTATATACCTTCTCCCTATATTCCTTCTCCCACTCATATTCTTGTACCACCTTCTCCAATTTCCCCACCTCCTTCTGTTTCCTCACCTTTATCTAATCTTCCTTCTTGTTCACCTCCTTCTCTTCCTTCCCCGATTCCCAACAATTCTCTTCAAAAATCCACTCGGATCTCTAAGCCTCCCACATATCTCACTGATTATGTTTGTTATGTTTTTTCCACAAATATTTGTGAATCTCTTTTCTCTTCTTTATTTTTTAGCACTACCACTCTCTCTGAGCCTACCACATATAAGCAAGCTGCTTCGGGTCCGAATTGGGTCACTGCCATGAATCAAGAATTACATGCTCTCGAGGCAAATCAAACTTGGACCCTTGTACCTTTACCTCCTGGTAAGAAATTAGTAGGCTGTAAATGGGTTTACAAACTTAAACTAAAAGCTGATGGCTCCTTTGAACGATACAAGGCTCGTCTTGTTGCTAAGGGATATACACAAGAACATGGTGTAGATTTCATAAAACATTCTCCCCGGTGGTTAAAATGACCCTTATTAGGTGCATCATTGCATTAGCTGCCTCCAAGAAGTGGCCCATACACCAACAAGATGTTAACAATGCTTTCCTTCATGGCGACCTTCATGAAGATGTGTACATGAAGCCCCCCGATGGTTTAGTTCATGCCCCTCATCTTGTGTGTAAGCTCACTAAGTCTTTATATGGTCTTAAACAGGCCAGCCGCCAATGGTTCGCCAAACTGACCATTGAACTTCTTCATCTGAATTGGCTTTACTCAGTCCAAGAATGATTATTCATTGTTCTTGAAGCAAACTCCCACTTCTTTTACAATCGCAGCTATATATGTTGATGACATACTCTTAACCGGCAATGATTCATCCAGTATCACTCAACTTAAGCATTACCTTAATCGCACTTTTAGTATTAAAGACTTGGGCTTATTACACTATTTTCTTGGTTTGGAAGTTTCGTACCTAGACCAAGGTATTGTTATTACTCAAAAGAAGTTTTCTCTTGATCTCCTACGAGAGTCGAGCAAATTTGTGTTCAAAAAGGCTACTACTCCGCTGCCAGTTAATCTTAATCTTCATATCTCGGATTCACCTTTGTATTCTAATCCTACTCACTACCGTTATTTGGTGGGTAAGCTAAATTTCCTAACTAATACACGTCCTGATTTGGCTTTTATTATTCAAACTCTTAGTCAATTTATGCAATATCCAACAGAGGCTCATTTTAATGCTCTTACGCACACACTTAATTACCTTGGCTCCACTGTTGGTCAAGGTATCTTACTCAATGCCTCTGATGAATTACATCTAAAGGCGTATTCTGATTCCGATTGGGCGCTTGCCTCGACACGCGTCGTTCCGTCACCGATTATCTTCTCTTATTTGGCGACTCTCCAATTAGTTGGAAATCTAAGAAACAATGTATTGTTTCTAAATCATCCGCCGAGGCCGAATATCGGGCTATGTCTTCCGCTGCTTCCGAGGTCACATGGGTGGTCCGTCTCCTTGAAGATTTGGGTGTTCATAGTCTCAAACGTATCACTCTTCATTGTGATAATGTATCTGCCATGCACATTGCTCATAATCCCGTACAACACGAACGTACGAAACATATCTCCATTGATTGTCACTTTACGCGTCAAAAGATTCTCGAAGGCCTCCTTGAATTGAAGTATTTACCGACGTCTCAGCAACTTGCTGACATCTTAACCAAGGCTTTACCTTCTACTCAACTTTGTCCGTTATTGTCCAAGCTTGGCGTGTATTTTCCACCTCCAAGCTTGAGGGGGGATGTTAATATACATACAGTCAAAGTTGTTAAAATCGCGATTCTATATAGAATCATTTAGAGAGGTAGAATCGAATCGTAGAATCGTACGATTCTACGAATAAACTTAAAAATACTAAAAATATCTAGTTTCTTATCATTATTATCTAATTCAAATGTTTAAATTTATAAATTAAAGTTTCCTTGGCTTTATTTTGAAGAATATAACAAAAACTTTTAAATAATTAATTTAAATTTTTATACCGATTAAGAAATTCACTTTTTATAAGTTTTCATGATGGAAAATTTGAAAGTTATGCTTATTACTAAAAGATGGTACACAAGAAAAAATAAAAATAAGTCATACAAATGAGTAGAATCGAATTGTTAAATCGTAGAATCGTGTTATGATTCTACCTCTAAAAATTTTATTCCAAATAGAATCGTATGATTCTACAACTTTAAGATTCTACCTGCGATTCAAATCGCTCGCTTATTTTTGAATCATAAAATCGTAGATCAGAATCGCGATTTTAACAACAATGCATACAGTACACCCTCCCACACAGTAGTATAGCTGATCTTCTAAAATGTGGGTTGTTATCCACGTCATCAATATTTGTTATTAGCATTTCTTGATTAGTTTGTTATTCCCTCTTGTATATACTCACTGGATGTATTCTCAAGATGAATAAGAGAAATAATTTTCCTTCTTCTTCATAATCTATCAATAATTATGTTTGAGAAGAAACAAACAAATGCATCTGCAAATTTTATGTAGAAGATAGAACAATGTGCAAATCTTTGAGTGAAAAGCCAAGCCTTATAACCTCAATTGCAAACAAACTTAATCGACGTAGAACCTAGCTACAAGCTACACAAACTAAAAAGCTAACACTAGAGAGAGTCAAGAATCTTCAATGTAACTCGATTTTTTCCAGACAACGCTGAAAGACGAAAACACTCTTGTAAATCGTCATTGCAAGCCATGATTACCCAGTCTTGATCGTCATCTTGATACTTGATCTTAAAATTACCATCTACTAGTACTTGTACCCTCTCCTGCACCTTTTCCTTGAGCTCAACCATACTCGATGTAGATTCCAAGTTAAACCTTAAAATGTCGTCTTTATATGATGCCTTCACTAGGAATTGTATTGTACTTGCTGCTTTGTTTACACCCGAACTATAGCCACAAGCTCCTGCATCTTGTTGGGACACTACGCTGCAAGCTTCCTTCGTACTTCCCTTTGATACTGCATTCAACATGGTTGTATTGTCTGCCATTGTATTGCGTTTGTACTTGTTTTTTCTTTTACACCAGTTCTGAATTCCATTCTCTCTGCATCTGCGTTTGAACGTGGATCTACTTACTGAAATAGAGACACAGAACAACTACCGATCAAGAATTTCAAGATCGGAACATATTTTCATTACAAAATTAGAAAATACCGCCAGCGTCATTTGCAGCATCTTGCAGCTTCTTCCCTTGAGCCAAATATGAAAATAGACTTTCAGAAGTTACTTGTTTCTCGGTGTTCATACGTTCACTGATGTTCATTTGTGCATTGTCATGGTGGTGATTTCCATTAACAACAGTACTGTGACTTTCATCATTTGAAGTACATACTGAATCAAAATTCAAAAGAAATTTTAGTTAATGTTTGTTTCCTCTGAAACCCGAAATGCAAGAGCAGGATTAGCTGAAATGTAAGGCAATAATTCTCACCAGATATACCTCCAGCGAGTGGTGCCAGCATCATGTCGTTGTCTTGTAAAGCCGTAATGTCCGCCTGCTGATCTCCATCACAGAGATGATCGTTGCTCCGAATTACCAAATTTGGGACATCACTGACATGAGAATTGTCTGTTCACATAAATATTAACCGTAGCCTTTATTATGCTTATATTAAACAAAGAAACATATTGCAAACCAAGAAGTATAAATAGGAAGCATTACCTCCAACACTTAAAATCCTATTCCTTTCCGGATCAGAAGCATGGCTTATATCATCATCAACAAACTTTTCGGGAGGAATTTTATCGAAAATCTCATCCTTTTTATCGATCAACTTTCTAAAGCCGTAACAATCTGGCAGATCCAACACTTTCAAGTTTGTAAGACTTTTGATACTGCAAGGAAGCAACTTAATATTGGTTTGTCTTATATGAAGCTTCTCCAAGTTCACCAACTGACTCAAATACGGAGGTAATGCTTCCAGTTTAAAACAGCCTCGAAGATCCAAAATTTTCAACTTCTTTAGCTTCAGTATATCAGTAGGAAGGTATTTGATCCCACAATATGTAAAACTTAGCTTGTTCAAGCTCACCAATTCGTCGAAATTTGGGGGCAATTCTTCAAGCCTTAAGCACTCTTCCACATCCAAAACAAGCAGGTGTTTTAGATTGATTATGGTTTTAGGAAGCTCCCTGATTTTGCAACCCTTTATACTGAGTTCTGTCAAGCTGACAAACTCCCCGAAATTGGGAGGCAAATATTCGAGGTTAGGACACCAATGGAGTTCCAACTCTTGCAGGTTTGTTAGTGTTGTGATGTTGTGAGGAAGACATTTGAGTTTAGTGCCTGTAATTTTGAGATGTTGTAAACCTTGCAGCTCGCCTAACGAATTCGATAAACACTCGATATCAGTCGACAAATCTAAGATCAAGTATTCCAGCTTGGCACGCAAGTTATAGTTGAGATCTCGAGTAGGAATATCAGAGTTTAGTTTAAGTAATTTAGGTGGAGGATTGCAAGATTCAACTACATCCATGATGGATTCCTGCAGTTGGTGAAAAAGAGGATGAGAAGAATTAACCTCATCATCTAAGTAATCCCACAACAGTCCCATTTCTTCTATGCCTTTTTCATTCTCCAAATCTTTCATTGTGTTCCAAAACTCTTCTTCATCTGAAAACTCCATTGTTATCTGTATGAAAACAAAAGGATTAGAATCAGATCAAACCTAATTAACTCTCATTTCGCAACTCAAACAACCTTAGGACTTAGGACTCACACAATGATCACTACTCTATTCCTTCCTAATCAATAACACTTATGCTTTTTACACTATTTTTTTGACCAAATTTTCTCACTAATTTATAATAAATTAATTATATTTGCATATTGTTAAATTCCTCTAAAGATGTAGTTTTCAAATATCAAACATCAATAACAATTATATAACATCGCGATTTTTCTTATGAGATAACTCTTTCGAAAATTTAGTTGACA
The DNA here is from genome assembly GCA_019776075.1 of Amaranthus palmeri. Taxonomy (NCBI): domain Eukaryota; kingdom Viridiplantae; phylum Streptophyta; class Magnoliopsida; order Caryophyllales; family Amaranthaceae; genus Amaranthus; species Amaranthus palmeri. Next base: position 28,690 of record JAAKBH010000120.1, read on the forward strand.
TAAGTATTTATTCGAGCTATCGAGTTAGCATCAATTCTGTGTCGGTTGAAGTTCGTGTCGAGTTTCAATCGGTCTTGAGTTGTCGTCGGTTAGTAATTGGTTCGCTTTTACCGGGTACAAATCGGGTTCGGGTATTTACTATCGATCAAGTCAGTATCAGATTAAGTTGTTAGTTATTTTTTAATTGATGAGAAGGTTCCCTTTACGTAAACCAAAATAGTTAAAATGCAAATCAATTAGTGATCAGTATATAATTGACCGGAAATTAAAATTATAAAGTTCTATCAATTTTCTTCTAATTCGATTAAAAGTAGTAAAATAAACACTGCCATTGATTATTAACTCTAGATATATGAAATTATGTATTTATAAAAAAAAATTATTAAAAAATTTATTACTTTATTCAAATAACAAATATGATGATTGAATATGGGTTGATCATACTTCTATGTTAAAAATTGGTTTAGGTTTACGGTAGTTCAATCTAAACTTCGTTGGGGTTAAGTCGGTTTTAGCCGGATTGAGTTCGGTTTCGAGCATGATTTGGGTCAGATATGACTCGGTCGATCATTATTAGGTTCGGGTAATCACGGTTAACGCTTATGTGTCGGTTACAAAAATCGGTTACTGCGCGGGTTTAGTTTTCTCGTTTCGTTTGTCAACTGGTTCGGGTGGGGTGATATTGATTGGTTCGATAAACGTAAAAACTAAACACGTTTTCGGTTCGGATTTTTAGGTCGGGTCACTTTTAAACCACTCTAACTACAAGTCACAACAAACAATGTTCAATTTTTCAACTTGTTTGTGACACCGTAGTCCCGTATGGTGGACTTTAGTATCCTTTTTTCTCCATGTAGGGACGTATTTAAGATAGGATAATCAATGTGTTTGTTTTGAACCTTCACATAGATATTAGGAACCAATTTATATTCTGTATTTATTAAATCAAATTAGAACATCACTGTCCATCGTATAAAAATATAAGCTTGATTTTTCCAGTATAAAAGAATAATATTAAGTCATTTTTTGAAAATTATATGATAAGGAAATGAGACAAATATGTACAGGATGAATGGATGTGGGGACTGTCAAATCTTACACTATGTTTGGATAGTAAATTAGGAGAGAAAAGAAAGGGAGAGAAGGGGAAGGAAAGGAAGGGAAAGGGAAGGGAGGGATAAGGAGGGAAAGTGTATATTGCTTGTTTAGAAGGGAAGGAAAAGAAAAAAGAAGGAAAATATTTTCCTTCTAAATCTTTCCTCCTTGGGAGAGATTTGTATTTTTAAAAAAACTAGTCTAAGTTTTCCTTCCAAATCCATCCCCTTTAAATCTCTTCCCTTCTAATTTGTTATCCAAACAAGGGATCTCTCCTCCCTCCAAATTCCTCTTCTTCTTTTTCCTTCAATCCAAACACACTCTTAATGTTTTACTGCCTTAGGCTTAGGACAAAAGAAAAAGTATGTCCCTCTTATAAAATTTCTAATAGTAAAAATTCATTATAAAATAAGAGCAATTACAAGCTATATATCAATTGAAAATATTACAAGAGAACTTTTGATCCCAACATATTATACATAATCACATTGCATCATCCAATACAAAACATTAAATCCCACATATAACATCATTAGAAACTCAGGCTTCCTTCATTACACTTTACTTGCTACATTTGACTGTTTACGCATTCAATATGTTATTTGATCATTATATATTTAACTATACACATTTAAAATTTATAAATTAGTAAAGTATACGATAAGATGATTCAAAACATGATCTCAATTGTCTATATTTTTCCTTACACATAAACTGCAATATGTATAATAAGCTTGAACGATAAATAATATCAAAAATCGCTATATTGTATATTTCAAAAAGGAGGAACCGAGGAAGTAAAAAATTAAGACATCATTAAGTTCGTTATATATGTTTTAATTTGTTCATCCGCCACTTACTAGTACGACATTACTAGACTAATTAGTTTCTAATCTTTAGGTTTGGGACATGGTCGGTAGCCTATTTGATTTACCCTCAAGAGCGGCCTTTATATATGGGGCGGGACGGGTGAATATTAGGCGAGTAAAACCATATAAATATTTTCATCAGCTACTACTTACGCACTAGCCAATATAACTAGTTTAATAAACCTCTATTTTTTGTTAGTTTAAAATTTATATATATAATTTTTTTGAAATAGTTTAAAATATATATACTTTTATAGAAATTAAATTTTTAATAGAATTTTTATAAATGAATTTTTAATCAAATTAGCCAAAATAATATTAAAAAATTGCTCTTTTAATTGGCCTCTGTTATAATTATTTATTCATACATTAAAAAATTTGTGTAGGGAAATTTCTTGCATTCTTTTATCTAATTCGTTCTACATGATCTAATTTAGTCCATTATTTGCGGTGAACAATGTAAACAAGTTGCATTTTGTCAACAAAGTAAAGATTGGCCCATGTGGCTCCTATTTATTGTTAATTTATTTATTATTATTATTATTATTATTATTATTATTATTATTATTATTATTATTATGAACTCCCTTTTTTAATTTTGAGTTCAAAAGGTTCAGGGTTTAAAGTCCAAACTAAAGGACAAATAGCAAATTGATAACTTCAGTTTTATAGGTGGGGTTTGTGTGTCATTTTTGATCATATTTTTCATATCCTGTCTTTGAAGGACGAATATAATTTATATGTTATTTACCCCAGCTAGTTTTAAGGTGCAATTGTCTAGGACTCAACTTATTGAAGGGCTCAAATTGAGTTGAATCATATTATTAAATTTTAGTTTGTAGATAAGTATCATCATCATATCATATCATATATCATATACATATTATAATCAAGGAAAATTTGTGCTACGTGGCATTTATATACACCACCCAAATTAATACAATTGTTATTTTTCTTTTTTTTTTTTTTTTTGCATTGAAACTCTTAAATATCAATTAAACTTAATTATATTGAAACTCTTAGTGTTCTCCAATTTAATTCATCTATTTAAATAAAACACTTTGTGATCTAAATTTGATTATATTGAAGATGAAAAGACAAAACTTTAAGATTTTTTTAGTGCCACTTATATAGCTTGTCTTATTTATATCCCACAAACTTAAGAAAGCGTAGATTAAGAGTTGAGTTTATTGATTATTTAAATTAATATGAAAATTGAGATAAAACAGGAGAAAGATATGAGTTTTTGTTTCATTGTTATGTGAATATATGCAATTTTATCTCAGAAATTTTATGGGTGTAGATGTGAGATGGAACAAGACTTATCGATTGTTGAGATCAAATTTTGAAAAGTTGATTGGAGATGAAATGGAAACAAAGAGAAAGAAGATATTGATGAAGATGATGTTTAATTTATATTCATATTGATATGTTGTGTAGTTATGGATATCATAATAATCAAATATATGTTATTATGATGATAATCAAGTTTAGTAACCATATGAGTACTTTTTATTTTAAGTATCACTCCTTTTTAAGTGGTTGTAAAAAAATTTGATTAAAAATATCAATATTAGGTTATTTGATAATCTTAACATAAATTGAAGATGTTTTGTATTATAATTAGTTGATATTTTTTGTTATGTTAAAATTGTATAGATATAAGGAAAATTTACTTTTAAAAATCCGATCTTTGGGTCGTTCTCTTCTAAAAATCCGACCTTTTGATTATTTTCTAAAAATCCCACCTTTGCACCCCATCTTCGCTTAAAGTACACAGCCCATTGTCTAACCTGAAGAACCGGTTAAAATGAATTTTATAAAAAAAGGTCGGATTTTTAGAAGAGAACAACCCAAAGGTCGGATTTTTAGAAGAGAACAACCCAAAGATCGGATTTTTAAAAGTAAATTTTTCTTTTTTATATAATTCATTTTAACCGGTTCTTCAGGTAGACAATGGGTTGTGTACTTTAAGTGAAGATGGGGTGCAAAGGTGGGATTTTTAGAAAATAATCAAAAGGTCGGATTTTTAGAAGAGAACAACCCAAAGGTCGAATTTTTAAAAGTAAATTTTCCTAGATATAATTGTTCAAAATAATATTTGTATTAATTTAAACAATGTTTGAATTAATATTATGTATTTTTTTTATAAAATAGTTTTATAATCACGTGCAAAGCACGGGTAAATACCTAGTCGTTATATAATCTTAAATTTGTAAATTTATTTGTTATTAATGTCATCAAAAAAATTATATCATGCGCAGTTGGATAAAAAATTTAAAGAATCAAAACTTTATTTATATTAGGGCCCCTTTGCATGCTTTGCCCAGGGTCTAAAAATTGTTATAAACAACACTAACTTTTTTAAAAGTTGTATACATCAAACTCATTAAGAGACAAATGAGAGTTTATTTCTTATCTTTCATATGTGAAATTAGCTATTTATTACAACTTACTTCTATATTTTAACTTTACTTAATTTTAACTGTTTCGGTGATGAAACGATGAAATCTGAAAGGCACGTGAGATACGTAAAGAGGAAGTAGTATAGCGGTCAACGGTCAACAGAGGAGGTGAAATGCCTTTGTGAAGGTGACTTGAAAACATGCACCACAACACGTTAGTCTTGTCCAGGGGTTATCTCCCGGGAAATCCTTTCGACGCTCAAGTCAGATCGGAGAATCAAAGAAATGACAATTAAATAAGTATGCGATAAGGGATAAAGGTGAAGGCCAAGCAGTAGCGGTGGTAACGGTGGTGAATAACTTATTTGGGGGATAAAGAGGGAGATAACTAATAAGTAAGAATTTGGGTAGAGTTTCGATATGATATTTGTGCTTAGGGTCCCACATTATGTTGGCGGTCCCTATTTATCATGATAAATAGGAGGTTAATTCTAGAGAGATGAACTGTCAGGGAGATAATGGATGGTAGTGGGCGGTTATCATCAGCAACAGCAGTGGAAAGGAAGTTGTGTGGTAGTTATACGAAGTGGTTATTCTGGAGCTGATGGAGGTTATCAAGGTTATATAATAATAATAATAATAATAATAATAATAATAATAATAATAATAATAATAATAATAATAATAATAATAATAATAATTAAATAAATAAATATAACATCTAGCCCCATGCATGAAGGATGATGTAGAAACCCGGTTGAATCGTATATGCGAAACAAATTCTGACATTTTGGACGACTTGTGAAAGAACCAGAAAATTTGTTGCAAAAATTGATAACGCGGAAAATTGTCGCGAAAAAGTGGTATCGTGAAATCATGAGCTTTTATAAACCGACTTGACAATCCAACCATTATGGCGAGAATGTCTCTTGAAGGGTCGTGAGGATCTCACGGGCTGGATGGCCATATCCTTCTGACAAACCTAAGGAGAAAATACTTAGAACAATTTGAATCCTGGTATTGGACCAAAACAGGGTTCGAATCAAATTTGTACTGACGGGACGGTGCCACAGATGACTTGAGGGATGGCTGGTTGGACATCGTGGTGAGTTGTTCCGCGAGCATGTTGCAGCTTAAGCACTAATTCAAACTCTACAAACGTATTTCAATCTTTGCTTTTAGTTTGTTGCCAATGGAACCTTCAAGAACTTAAATGAAATTGCTTTTATTTCTCAAGCTTATGAAGCTGATTATTGCATAAAAGGTAATTGCCTTTACATACATATCCCATCAACTAGGAGTGTTCAAAAAATTCAATCCGCTTGATCTAACTCGTCGATCAGCTTGACCCGACCCGCCAACCCGCTGAACCACGTCCTAAATGGGGTCAATTTTTTTCCTGGTTGGATACCCAACCCGCCTTAATCGAATAGGGTCATTGACTCATAGGTGACAAAATAAATTGAATCGAGTACCCGCCGACCTGTTATGTATTATCTTTATCAAGTTGACATTTACAAGTAAAAATTTATAATCAATGTAATTATTAAAATGTGTTAAAAATTTTAAAAACAGTTAACATGTATAGATGAGATATGTTGGATTATTGTAAACTAGTGGCAAAGAGAAATTGAGTATTCAACTTCTTAAAAGGTCCATTGACAGCAAAATGAAAATAAAGACTTAGTTTTTTTGTTACACTACTTTTTTCTAACTAGTTGGTGGGGAGCATGATACGCATACGCACCCCTAGAAATCCTATTAAATTTAATGCGTAATTAAAAGTGCATTAGTTGATATACTAAGTAAAGTTCATATACAATACAATTAGCACAATATCAAGCAAATAAAAAGGATGAATGAAAATAGAAGTAAATTTACAAATTTGGAAATGACAATGATCTTATTAAATTTGCTCGCAATTTAGATACAATAAGTTTTAAAGTCTCAAGCATGACCTCCTGGACTTACCGCCAATTTCAGATACAAACTTGAATATTCTAGCCTTAGAAAAAAACTTCAACCGATCTTCTTCAATTGAAATTGAACTACTCTCACAGCCCATTTGGTAGGTGGTCATAAACGATGGTAATGGGAATGAAAAATTAGTGTAATTTTAGTTGAAAAATCTCTTATCTACCTTGATGGCCATGCTTATCCAACTCCAATCATCTCATTTTCTTCATAAAATCCATTCCAATGCATTACCATTGGGAGATATGGTATTAGGTGGTAATGAAAATTTGTATACAAAAAAACATTTTTGTGATCAAAGTTTCATTACCAAGGGAATGATATGAATCTTTTAATGAAATCTTACACTATAAACCATTCTCATTACGACCATTTAGTACCACTAACCAAACGGGCCGTCAATAGAGTTGAAATTACACAATATCATGCTGTTGGTTAGTTGGACATCAACTACACGTGTCTCCAATAGAGACGCAAATATTGTTTGGCATAGTGGTATCAACTTACTTGAACAATAATCGTGCCGCAATGCTCACAAGTCGTGATGTACGAGAGTTAGTCTGATGAGCAATCAAGTATATGAGAAATTTATGAAGATGTTTAAGTGGGGTGATCAATGCTTGAAGTTATGGAGGTATTTATTGAAGGATGCTCAGCATATTTCTGTTTTTTCTCTCTTTGCAGTGTACTATGTCCTTTTTCATTCAATTAAGTGTATGCACACACATTCTCTGCTGCCCTATGTTTACAGGGAATATTCTCTTTGCTTGTGTACTGTGTGCTTTCCTTTTTTCCTATGTAAGGTCATTTGTGGCCACTTTCTTTTCAGGCTGAAGTGCTATGCAATAGTAAACATTATCCTCCTGTTTTTGCTGTTTTATCACTGCATCTTTATCTACATGGTATCAGAGCATAGCACTACAAAAAATTTGCAAACTAGCGACTGCGATATATAGTCGTAAATTAGTCGGTATTTGTAAATACCGACTAACCTCCGACTAAATACATTTAGTCGGTATATAATGGTCGGTAAAATAATTGAGTCGTTAAGTTAGTCGGCGTACCTACCAAATCTTTCATGTTTTGCCTTAAACTGGGATAAGATAAGTAATAAACTTGGGAAGCTTGAGAGGCTAGCACAAAAGGATCGTATTTTCTATAGGATCGACCAATATGAACGTCAACCAGCTTATAACGCGGATGGATTCTCGTACCATGGCCGTATCCGGTGGTAGTCTGATCAAACCAATGACATTTGAATAGAGTGACCCGTTTCATTGGAAGTGCTCGAAACTCGAGGTCAATAATATCCTCTAACTGTCCGTAAAAGTCGGTTTCATCCGGACTGTTATCATCGGATTTCACGCACACCCCGCTGTTCTCAGAAGATTTTTTTTTTGAGGAATGAGACATAGTGTGAAATCTATAACCATTCACGTAACAAACATCATAGCGACGTGCCTTGTGCAAAGGTCCCTCGGCGAGGTCCTTAAGAATATCGGCATTATCCACACCGTCAAGAAACACGTCCCTGGACTGCATATAAAAACAATAATTCAATGTAAATACGTAATATTATTTAGACAACAAGTAACGATGGTTAACGTGTACTCACAATCTGTTTAAACCATGCGGCAAACTGGTCTTGGACCACATGGTCAACTTGCTCTGCGTTTAGATTAGGTTCGTACTTTGTGATTAAGTGTACGAACTGATCATAAAATTGATTCACCTCTGGACAGTTTCGCAGAATATAAGTCTGAGCAATTTTGAGATCTGCTTCATCCATCATAAGAGCCTTACCCCGACCATGAAGTTTGATTGGGTGTGTAAATATGGACAAAACACCCGGTCTGACGTTGGTAAAGAATCCATCATCGTTTCTAGGTAGATCTCTAACTCTGCATCGAACATCTGGCCCAAAGTAATGCGATACAAAGTATGATGCTTCTTCATTAAGATATGCGTTGCAGATCGAGGCTTCAACATGTGCTTTGTTTTTGACATTAAGTTTTAAATGTCGAAGATACCTGTAATTTAAACCAAAGAGTAATTATTAAGACATGTAAAAAGTTATCAGAAAAGTAAATAGTACTAATATTTTAGACGTGTAATTAGTAATTACCTCTCAAAGGGATACATCCACCTATATTGTACCGGGCCAGCAATCCTCGCCTCGTAAGCTAGATGAACAGGCAGATGTTCCATGACGTCAAAGAATGTTGGAGGAAATATAGTCTCTAACTTACATAGCACAACTGCAATTTCCTCGTCCAACCTCCACATATCTGCGGCAGAAATTCGCGGAGAAGTAAGACTTCTAAAATACAGACTAATTTCAGTAAGAGCTTACCATACTTTTTCTGGCAGCAACTCTCGAAATGCAATAGGAATCAGTCGTTGCATGAACACATGACAATCATGACTCTTCATCCCGAATACTTGATGTTTAGCCATGTCGATGTTCCTGGCTAAATTAGAGACATACCCATCAGGAAATCTCAGAGTTTTAAGCCACTCCAGAAGGACAGCCATTTGCTCTCTGTTTAGTGTGTATGATGCCTTGGGGATGGTAGGATCAACTGGATGCAATTCCGACCGGATCCCGAGCTCCGCTAAATCTTGACGTGCCTTGAGATGATCCTTAGTTTTTCCAGGCACACACATTATTGTGTTGAAAATGTTATCAAAGAAGTTCTTCTCAATGTGCATCACGTCAAGGTTGTGACGGATCATATTTGTGCTCCAGTACGGCAAATCCCAAAAGATACTTCTCTTCTTCCATCCAACACAATGTCTACTTAAATCCGCGTTGAACTCTGCTGCATCGTCTTCAAACACCCTTAAAAACCCAAAACGATCCAACTCCTCCAAAAGCTCATTTCCCGTACGTATTTCGGGCATTACAGCCTTCTCAACAACTCCACGGCTAAAAAGCACCCGGTTTCTACGAAATCGGTGTGTACTATCTAAAAATCTCCTATGTGAGTCAAACCAACTGACTTTTCTACTGTGCCTTAAATAAAAGGCTTTGGAGTCATCCATGCAGTACGGACAAGCGTGCAAGCCAGATGTACTCCACCCCGACATCATCGAATAAGCTGAGAAGTCGTTGATTGTCCACATCAAAGCTGCACGAAGTATAAAGTTCTGCCTCTTGGATACGTCGTACGTCTGGATCCCATCTTCCCACAACAGCTGTAACTCATGTATCAATGGCTGGAGGTACAAATCAATCTTATGTTTTGGATTGTTAGGGCCAGGGACGATCACCGTTAAGAACATGTACTGCTTTTTCATACACATGAAGGGCGGAAGATTGTATGGAGTTAGTATTACGGGCCAGCATGAATATTGTTGACCCGAGCTGCCAAATGGGTTGAAACCATCTGTACACAACCCCATTCTCACATTTCTTGTCTCCCGTGCAAAATCCGGATGTGTCGAGTTGAAATTCAACCAGGCCTCACTGTCCGAGGGGTGACACATCTCTCCATCTTCTGTACGATGCTCCGCATGCCACCTCATGTGGCTGGCAGTGGTCGCAGACGCATACTACATTAAATTTATATTAATCACTACATCCTACCCCTATATCATCACGTACACCGATTGAAATTAACCATGTACGAGATGAATAGAGGTAGGATATAGTGAAGAACAAAACGGCACGAAAAAAAAAACTCATTATAATTTATGTAAATCACTACATCCTTCCCCTTTATCATCACGTACACCGATTGAAATTAACCATGTACGAGATGAAAAGAGAAAGGATATAATAAAGAACATATTTTAATGAGCTTTTTTCCGGCCATTTTGAGTTATAATAATTAGTACTAAATTGAAATTGTTCTTTTTCTTACTTAGATACTCGTATGTACTATAAAAATTGATAACGTTAAAAGTATGTTTCTCAAAATTGTAGAAAATAAGCATTGTAAATTTTATGGTCATTTCTAGAAGCTAAAAAGCAGTAACTGACGATTCTAACTTGACTTGTTCACAAAGTGCAGGTTTGAGTTTCTTGGTTTCTAGTGTTTGCTTCAGGCTATCATCACTAGAAATATCGAGATTGTAGCAATTGTGTGAACCCCTATGGCATCGCCTTTTATTCTTGACGTGATGGACATAGAAATACTAATCATGGACTTACGAACTGAAAGAAGTTGGATGTAATCGTAGAGTATGAGGTGTAGATGTCGTAGAGTATGGGGTGTACATCCAACTTCTTTGAGTTCGTAAACCCATGTTTAGGATTTTCATGTCCATGACGTCAAAAATAAAAGACGATGCCGTAGGGGTTCAAACAATTGTTACAATCTCGATAGTTCTAGTGATAATAGCCTGAAGCAAAACACTTGAAACCAAGATAACTTAAAACTGCACTTTGTGAACAAGTCAAGCCAGAACCGTCAGTTACTGCTTTGTTAGCTTCTAGCTAGAAATAATACGTTGCGCATTTTTTTCAATTTTGAGAAACATATTTTAAGCGTTTCTAACACAATTTTATAGTAAACATACAAGATAATAAGTAGGAAAAAAACATATATTTCAATTCAGTACGGATAATTATTATAACAAAATGGCACGAAAAAAAGCTCATTAAAATTTTATTATACAATATTTCGAATTTTGTGATTAAGTGTACAAAAATATAATAACGTTAATCACTATATCCTATCAAGTCTCCATCCGTACACCTATTAATATTAATCATTTCACCGATTTAAATTAATAATGTACGGGTAGAGAGGGATAGGATACAGTGAAAAACATTAAACAACTTTTATACAATAAATATAACCATTTAAATTAGAGTATGTTAATCACTATATCCCACCCTTCTCCACGCGTACACCGATTGAAATTAACCATGTACGAGTGGAGAGGGTGGGATACAGTGAAAAACAAATTTGAGGCAAGTCTCATTTGCTTAAAAACAACCATTAAATTTATGTTAATCACTATATCCAATCCCGTCTCTACGCGTACACCGATTAAATTAACCATGTACGCGTGGAGAGACGTCGGATACAATAAATTCATGTTAATCACTATATCCCACCCCTTTATCCACACGTACACCGATTGAAATTAACCTTGTACGAGTGAACAACAACCATGTACGAGTGGAGAGGGGAGGGATACAGTGAACAACAATGAGAAACAAATTTATGTATGTTTATAAGCAAATGTGGTTCATACCTTTAATATCAAATTTTTCCATGTTTTTGATACGATTGAACTGTTAAATTTATGTTTCGCAATTTGTCCGGTTCTTCCCGAACCCATACTTAAGTAAACAAACTCGAGTATGGGTACGAAGAGAACGGGGCAAGTGAGAAACATGATAAAGTTGAAAGGTTTATTTTGATTGAATCGTTTTATTAATATTTCGAGACCGTTTATTTTTTTGTTTTTCAACTTCTCGCCGTCTACCTCCACCCCTACTTAATTCTTCTCAAGTAGGAGAGTTAAATAGGAGTGGTGGTGGATGGCGACAAGAGAAGAACAGATAAATTATAGAGAGAAGAGGGAAATGGCCGGATTGGGGCGAGTGAAAAATGACGAAGGGGGGGGGGGTATTTATAGACAAAATCAGGATATTACCGACTACTTAACGACCCAGATTAAGTCGGAGTTTAGTCGGCAGAAATAAAACGTTTATTCCCGTATTTTTTTTCCTTTTTTCTTTTTTGGCGACTAACTAGCGACTACATTTATGGTCGGAAAAATAGCGACTAAAACATAAAGTCGCAAGTTGGTCTGGAAACGGCGACCAAAGTTTTTTTGTCTCTGTTTAGTCGGTATTACCGACTAAAACAAGTTTGTCGGTATTTTAGTCGCTGTGTAGTCGGTAATACCGACTAAATTTGTCCAGTCGCTAATCTGGGTCGCTGAGTTGCAATTTTTTTGTAGTGTAGGCTTGTTTCTTGATATTGTCAAGCTTCTGTGCACCCTTCTTTTCTCATCACCTTCTTCCTTTCTGCATCTTATTCTCTTTCTCTTTTTCCCTTCTTCTTATTCCCTGTAACACCTGCACCTCATGAACAAAATGAATCCCCAAAATCCGTTGTATGTTCATGGATCAGATGGTCCAAATACGGTTAGTGTAGATAACTTGACAGGCACTAACAATTTACAGAAGGTGGAGGAGGTCAATGGAACTAGCCTTGTCAACAAAAAGGAAACTTGGCTTTGTGAATGGTAGTGTACTGAAAGATGAGAATGATAGAGTAAAAGCTGATTTATGGGACACTTGCAATGACACAGTCATTGGGTGGATACTAGGCTTTGTCTCAGATGCTATAAGGCAAACAATCATGTACATGATGACAACCAAAGAGATATCGGTATACCTAGAAAAAAGGTATGCAGTTTCAAATGGATCCCTAAAGTATAAACTCAACAAAGAGGTGTATGGATTCAAACAAGAAAACAACACCATCAATGAGTATTATACTACCATGAAAGGAATATGGGAAGAGCTGGATTCCCTTGACCAACTTCCTGATGTGTCAAGTGATGCAGAAGATGTGCTAAAGCTCCTGGAGGCTCTTGATACACAGAGAGAAGAGAGAAGATTATTTCAGTTCTTAAATGGACTGAATGAGATGTATGGTGTGCAAAGGAGTCACCTCTTGATGCTGGTTCCTTTACCATCTGTTGAGTTTGCATGTAATACCCTACAACAAGAGGAATCACAGAAAAATATACTTGATCCCATGAAAGGGATCATGGAATCTTCAGCTATGTATAGCAAGGGAAGAAATGAAAGTCTTGTGTGTGGTGCTTGTGGAGTGAGGGGTCACCTAAAGGAAAAGTGCTGGACACTAATAGAGTACCCTAAATGGCACCCAAAGTTCAGGAGTAATGTGAAAGCAAGAGATGCAGTAGAAACCTCAAACTTCCAAGGAAGAAATCAAAGTGTGTTTTTTAATAAAGGAAGAGGAGGAAGAATGGCTGCCACTGCTCAAGGGAGTAAATATCAAGGAGGAAACACTGAGATCACAGTTCAACAACTTGAACAGTTGTTGAGAAGCCTCCTAACAAATGCTCAGACAAAACCTAGATCATCTGATGATGAGATAGAACAAAGCTTTGCTGGCTTTGCAGGTATGACATCATTTTCATTTGAGCATAGTAATGATGTAGAATGGATAATCGATTTTGGAGCAAGTGACCATATGACATGTGATGACAAATGTGTTGAAAATGTAAAATTTGCAAAGAGTGGGATGAAAATAAACCTTCCAAATGGAGAATGCTCACAAATCACTAAATATGGTGTTGTAAAACTCAAAAATGGTTTGATTCTTGAAAAACGTTCTTGTTGTTCCTGAGTTTAAGCACAACTTGCTGTCAGTGAACAAACTCACTAATTCTGGTAGGTTTAAGGTGAATTTTTGTGCTGGTTACTGTATGATTGTGGATTGTGACACCTCAAAGCTCAAAGGCTTGGGTGAATGTAGAAATGGTTTGTACTATTTGATCAATGATGACATGAAAAACCTTGTTAGTCAGCTCTCAAATCTCACATCACCATCTGGTTTGAATGCCACACAGGCACCTGTGAGTGTGACACAAGGGTGGTTAGAAACTGATAAACCTAGTGATACTATGTTGTGGCACATGAGATTAGGGCATGCCCCAAAACAAAAATTGTCTACAATGAACCTACATATCAAACCCAACCAGAAATCAAAAAGCCAATCCATTTGCTCCACTTGTCCTATGGCCAAACTCACCAAACTTCCCTTTCCTCAAAGCCAATCACATGCCTCATATCCCTTTGAACTTCTTCACATAGACATATGGGGCCCTACAAGGTGCAAACTAGGAGTCAACATAAATTTTTCCTCACAGTGGTTGATGACCACACAAGGACTACGGGTTACTTTACTCCAACACAAATCAGAAGCATTTGAAGCCCTTGCAAAGTTTGTTAGAACAGCTGATACACAGTTCAAGTGCAAAGTGAGCGTGATTAGATCAATGCACTAGAATTTAAAGATAAGCAATGTCAAAGCATGTATGACAAGTATGGGATAATTCACCAGACCAGTTGTGTTAATAGTGCACAGCAAAATGGAAGAGCTGAAAGAAAATATAGAAACATCTTAGAGATGGCTAGATGTTTGAGATTCCAAGCTGGGCTACCCAAAGCATATTGGGGTGATTGTGTGCTCACAGTTGCCTATTTCACCAACACGCTTCCCTCAACTGTGTTGCAAAACAAGACTCCATATGAAATGCTGCATAAAGAACCACCTAACTATTCACTGCTCAAAGTGTTTGGCTGCTTGGTTTTTGCTCATAATCCTAGTAGGCACACTGATAAGTTCAGTGCCAAAGGTGTTCCCTGTGTCTTCATAGGGTATCCAGCAACTCAGAAGGGTTACAGACTGCTGAACCTCTTTACCCATGAAGTCTTTGTGTCTAGAGACCTAAAGTGGTATGAACATATACTTCCATATACATTAACCAAAGAACATTTGCAGCACCTCATCCCACCCTCCAATGAACACCACATTCAACCTACCCAACCATGGGAGTACTCCTTAGATGAGGACTCTGATAATCCTATTACCCCACCTACTAATCCACCTAATACTACCCTAGCCGCTGAACCAGTCTCCCCACCACCTGCCTCTTCTGTTCCTCCCACACAACCCCCCATACTTCGAAAATCCTCTCGCCAAACCAATCCTCCTAGCTGGCTCAAAGACTACATCAACCCTATCTCAAACCTTACCCACACAAATGTCCATCCACAATTTACCTGCTTCTTATCCTCTGTGTCTGCTACACCTGATCCTATACATTTCCATGAAGCCATATGCCACCCTCATTGGGTTAAGGCAATGAATGAAGAGCTACAAGCTCTTGAGGAGAATCTCACATGGGTAGTAACAGAATTACCACCTCACAAAAAGCCAATTGGCTGCAAATGGCTTTTTAAAACAAAATACCTGCCTAATGGTGATATTGAAAGACACAAGGCTAGGTTTGTGATATTGGGGAACAAACAAAGCATGTCATAGACTATCTTGAAACATTTGCTCCTGTGGCTAAACTTACAACTGTAAGATCTCTACTTGTAGTTACTGCCATAGGGGATTGGGAAGTGAATCAATTAGATGTGAAGAATGCATTTCTTCATGGTCACCTTGATGAGACTGTGTACATGGCCTTCCCTGTTGGCTACTGTGGTCCTGGTCAGCCCATTACAACTGATACTTCATCCTCAACCATCTACTTTCAAACCAATCCAACCAAAGCATGCAAATTACAAAAAAAAAAAACCCTATATGGTCTAAAGCAAGCTCCCAGGCAATGGTTTGTAGACTGTCATTTGCCCTTCAATCCTTTGGGTTCATTCAATCTAAGACTGACTACTCTCTTTTTACTAAACATCACCAAAATCATCACACTGTCATTTTAGTCTATGTAGATGACCTCATTGTTGCTGGCAATGACTCTCATACCATTACTCAATCCAAATCCTTTTTGGCCACTCAGTTTCACATGAAAGATCTTGGGTATATAAGGTACTTCTTGGGCATTGAAGTTGATAGGAGTTCGGCAGGCATCTTCCTTTCTCAGAAAAAGTACACCACTGATCTCATTTGTGAGTACCACATGCAATCTTGTAAACCTCTCAAACTTCCTCTGGATCCCAATGTCAAGCTTCATCAAGACCTAACATCACCTTTGCTGTGCACCTTCTCAGTCAATTCATGCACAAACCCACATCCATCCATATGCAAGTAGCCAAACGTGTCCTTCGTTACCTCAAACACAACCCATCCCAAGGTATTCTTCTAGCCTCATCCTCTACAGCCACACTGACAGCTTATTGTGATAGTGATTGGGCTGGTTGTCCATTCACAAGGAGATATACTACTGGATTCTGTATAATGTTGGGTGACTCCCCTATTTCTTGGACGTCCAAGAAGCAATTTATTGTTGCTCGTAGTTCAGCTGAAGCAAAATATAGGGCAATGGCCTTAACTACATGTGAAGTACTCTGGCTTCATCAGCTTCCCAAAGAGCTAGGGCTCAAACATTCCTCCACCACAACTCTCAACTGTGACAACCAAGCTGCATTATCCATAGTGGCCAATCCAGTACACCATGAGCGTACTAAACATGTGGAGATTGATTGTCATTTCATAAGATAAACAAGCTTCAGGTGCCAATGTGCCATCAAACCCCAGCACATACCTACTACACAACAGGTTGCTGACATATTCACAAAGCCTCTCACTGTATCTCAGCATCAGTTCTTATTGTCCAAGCTTGGATTTCTCAGCAAGTCTCCACTCCATGCTTGAGGGAGGGGGGGGGGGGTATTGAAGGATGCTTAGCATATTTCTGTTTTTGCTCTCATTGCAGTGTACAATGTCCTTTTTTATTCAATTAAGTGTATGCACACACATTCTCTGCTGCCCTATGTTTGCAGGGAATATTCTCTTTGCTTGTGTATTGTGTGCTTTCCTTTTTTCCTATGTAAGGTCATTTGTGGCCACTCTCTTTTCAAGCTGAATTGCTATGCAATAGTAAACATTCTCCTCCTGTTTTTGCTGTTTTATCACTGCATCTTTCTCTACAGTATTTAAGCGTGACTTAAACATATAAATTATGGTGATAATAATGCATCATGAATGATAGTTGATGAGGAGTTACAAGAGTTGATTATTATGATTTATTCTTAGTAGAGGTGTTCATCCGGGTAGTCAAGTCGGTTTCGGACGGGTGTCATTCGGTTCGGATGTATTTCAGATCAATTTTTTTTGGTTGCTTGTTGCGACGGGTCACACTCGGTTCTGGTCGGTTAGTCACGGTTCGGTTGAAGATCGGTTATTCGAGCTATCGGGTTAGCATCGGTTCGGTGTCGATTGAAGTTCGGGTCGAGTGTTAATCGGTGTCTGGTTGTCATCGATTAATAATTGGTTCAGTTTGTCAAGTACAGATCAGGTTCGAGTTTTTTAAAAAACAAAATTCGGCTACGCATCATTAATTACTATCGGTCGATTCAATATCAAATAAAGTTGTTAGTCAATTTTTAATTGATAACAAGATTTCCTTTACTTAAAGCAAAATAGTTAAAATGCAAATCAATTAGAGATCATTATTGCTTTGTTACTTTTAGTTGTTTGATCGGAAATTAAAAATATAAAGTTCTTTCAATTTTTATCTAATACCATGAAAAGTAGTTAAATAAACATTGATCCCATTGATTATTAACTCTAAATATATGAAATCATGTATTTATAAAATTTAATTTATTAAAATATCTATAAATTTATTAGATTAACTAATAAGATCATTGATATAAGTGTATAATACTTCTATGTTAAAAATTCGTTTAGGTTTAAACCAATTTGATCTAAAATTTCTTCGGGTTAAGTTGGTTTTAGCCAGATCGAATTCGGTTTCGAGCTTGATTCGGGTCGGATATGACTCGGGTCGGTCTTTTTAGGTTCGGGTAATCTCGGTTAACGATTATGTGTCAGTTACAAAAATCGGCTACAGTTCGGGTTCAACTTTCCCATTTTCGGTTGTCAACCGGTTCGGATATTTTCGGATCGATAAACCTAAAAAAGAACACATTTTCGATCGATTTTAATTTCGGTTTCGGGCCGAGTTTTCGGGTCGGGTCACTTTTGAACAACTCAAATTCTTAGATTTAATTTTGCATACTCATTAATGTAATATCCCCTATACATAGAGAGCTCATATTAGGGGGTGTAAGTAATTTCGTGAAAAATGGAACACCGAACCAAACCAAATCGAATAAGTAATTTTGGTTTGACTATATTTTAAAATTGGTTTGGTTTGGACTGACTATTAATTATAATTTGGTGTTCGGTTAGGACTCAGTCCAGGGTCCAACAAAACTGAGAAAACCGAAATGTTAAAGGCCGGTGTGTTATATCTTCCATTTGATTTGTTTTAATTTTTGCCTTTATTTTTAGAATTTTGTTAAAAAAATTTTACTTGTTCAAATTAAAAACCCTAAAATTATTAATATCTATTTAGTAGCTTTAGAAAGAATAATTTTGAAACAATACATGCAAATTTGATTTTTGGTGCAAAATATACAAATTGGTGCAATTCGGTCTATTCTCTTCAATTTCAATTGGTATATTAAAATTCAGTTTGGTTAAATTTGGATTATAAATAGGGAAAAGTGTCAAAAAGTACCTAATAAATTCTTTTTTTTCAAAAAAGTACCTAATAAAAAAATTTTTTCCAAAAAATACCTAATAAAAATTTATTTTTTCAAAAGAGTACCAACTAACGGCTGGGGTTAACTTTTCCGTTATCTTTTTTTTGCCCATTTTAAAAGGTACCTGATAAAAATTTTCTTTTCAAAAAAGTACCTAATAAAAAATTTTTTTAAAAAAAGGTACCAAAAAGTCAAGAACACAACATAATTATCCAATACAAACACAACATAATATATAACTTTAAGAACATCATCCATAAAAAAGTTCACACATCATCCAATACAAACACAATATAAGAATATCATCCAACACAAACCTAGAGCAAGTAACGGTTGGTGTTAAGTTGACCGTTTATTCAAAAGTGTCAAAAAGTACCTAATAAACTTTTTTTTAATAAACGGTCAACTTAACACCAACCGTTACTTGTTCTAGGTTTGTGTTGGATGATGTTCTTATATTGTGTTTGTATTGGATGATGTGTGATGATGTTCTTAGAGTTATATATTATGTTGTGTTTGTATTGAATAATTATGTTGTGTTTTTGGTACTTTTTTGAAAAGAAATTTTTTATTAGGTACTTTTTTGAAAAGAAAATTTTTATTAGATACTTTTTAAAAATGAGCAAAAAAAGATAACGGAAAAGTTAACCCCCAGCCGTTAGTTGGTACTCTTTTGAAAAAAAAAATTTTTGTTAGGTATTTTTTGGAAAATTTTTTTTATTAGGTACTTTTTTGAAAAAAAAAGAATTTATTAGGTACTTTTTGACACTTTTCCCTTATAAATATTATGATTTGGATTTGGTCTGAAAATATCAAAACCAAATTTTATTCGAATTGATTTGGATTTGTATCGAATCTAAACCAAAAACTAAACTTTCACCCTTAACTCATATGTTCAATAAAATATCAAACACAAACCCCTAAGCCTAAAAACATAGCTTAATCTCTTCTCTATTAAAATCCTCTGTTTTGAGAGTTCTTTGAACTCCTTTATGATAATACTTCCTCCGTTCCATAATACTTGCTACATTTAACATTTTTACGCAATCCAATGTACTATTTTGTTCATTTATATGTCGAATTATACACATTTAAAAATTATAAAAAGTTTATATTATGAAAGTATGCGATTAGACGATTCAAACAAGATCCCACTTGGTTGTATTATTACTTACATATTAGCCGTAATATATAAAATAAGCTTAAACGATGAATAATGTCTTAAAACAAAATGTAGCAAGTATTTCGGGACGGAGGAAGTATAAGAGAGATACCACACACCTCCGAGTACGCAGTCTATATTGGGTGAACCTCGTAAATTTTTGTGTCATTTTATTGCATGTTTATCTCTTACAAACATTATTTTTCATTGAAAGTCTAATTTGTTCATCACGGGACTTTATGCCTTCGATCTTGGTGATATTGGAGTTTGAAATACATTGTTTGAACTTTAATATAACATCATTTACAGAAGCCAAAGTGCGTTAAAAGGACTTGTCTTAGTTTGTGGGGCCAGTCTACACCCTTTATCGGTAATCACCGTTGGTCCACTTGGGCGGAAGTGATACAAGTAATATTAGAACAATCCCGTGACCATGGCTAATAGGAGTTCAGTGCACCCAGTGAGGGGAAGTGCTTTAGTATGTATCATTACTCATTTTGTGTTTGTTCAAAGAACTAACATTATCTTTAATACTTTGAGTTTGTGTCGAGTATTAAACTAGGGGAAATTTAGTGTCTTATCTCTAGCCTAAATCCCAAATCATTGAATTTGTTCATGTAACTTCGTTTTTTTCTTTTCTCCAACAATTTGTTTCAGTTCCTTGAGTGTTGAAACAAAAAAAAATAAGAAAAAAAAAATTCTTTTTAAGCGTTTTCTTAATTATATTCACAATATCACACCTTTATTTTAAAAACAATTTAAACAGAAATTTTGAGAATGACTAATCAATTTGTCAATCCCAAATTTCAAGACGAGCAACTTAGTTATTCTTATTAATGTGAATTTTTTTTATACATAAACTTCATAAATTTAATTTTCTTTCCCATTTACTATCTTTCACCTACATTAACAATCATCTATACTTGAGCATAGCAAACATAAAAATTGCAATTAAAATTAAAATTTTGACTTTATAATTAAAATTTATAATGTAGACCTAAGCGAATTTAGAGAATAGAGAATACTCCCTCAATCCCATTGAATTTGCACAATTTTCCATTTTGGCATGTATCACGTAATTTGCATCATTTCTATTTTCGGATAATGACCCACTAATCTATAACTATTACTAAAACAAAACACAGCTGACATCATCAGCTTTTAAAATCGCTTACGTGTCGCTTCCTCATTAAAAAATTTCCCTCTAAAATTTCATGATGATGTCAATGTTAATTGATTATCTTTGACTTACTATTTTCTTATTTTGAGTATATTATTGTTCTTATTAATTGTTTTTTCTACTTTCTAGGTCAAATCCCATTTAATGTATTTTTTCAAAACTATATACTTCATTATTCATTTATTTCAATTATTTCAATTATTTATAAAATGCTTTCAATTTTATTTATTAAATGAATATTATTTAGTGTATTGGATATTTTGAGATGGTTAAAACATAATATACTTTTATTATGATTTTTTTATTATTTTTACTTTTAGTTACTTAAATGCAATGATTAATTCTAATATGATTTAGGTTGTGACTATTTTTATATAATTTATGAGAAAAAAATTATCTTTGTTGTTTAAACTAATAAAATAATTTTATATATTTCTATATTTGATTTTAAAGTGTGTTATTAGCAGTGATAATATTTAATACCTCTATAAATTAATATAATAGTTATTTTTGATAGCAAACATTAATATGTTATTTTTTTATTAAAAAAACTCATAATTTTGTATTGTACTCAGCGTACGAACCATTTGCTCTTTTATCAATATAAAAAAATAAAAAGTATAAATATATTTATATTGCGCACAATCCAAGATATAATATGATATATGATGTACGTAATGTATATAACTGTTCAGAGTAAAATGAAATATAACTATAATGTACAATTTATTTATAGAATTTTAATTTCTTAATTTATAAAAATATATCAGAAAATTTGATAAACCGTGCATCGCACGGGCACTATCTAGTTTCTTTTAATCTCATCCATACATTTTAACTCTGTTTTAATTTTATCCACACAATTCATTCTGTTACTCTATTTATTATCCCTAAACGTAATAAGATATTACACCAAATAGTAATCGCATATAATATCTATATTTCTCTTCAATTACCCGCCAGGCGCCAACATTAAACAATTGCAATTTGCTTTCCACCAAACCTTTTCAAGTCTTAACATTCCTAAGAAACTCTCTCGTAATTTAAAACCCTAATCCTCATGTTTCTTCCCAGTAAGATTTTCCTTCTAATAGCTTTTCCAATTCCTCAAAATTACTTACTTTTTCCTTCTATATTAATGCTACGACTACATTTTTCAAAAAATTTTCATTCCGATTATCGCAATGGATCACGACAGGGGAGCAGAATTCCGTTGTGAGTCTATACCGATTTTTTCCGGCTCCGATGATCCCCAAAATGTTATTTTTTTCCATCGGTGAGTAATTCACTTCACTATTTATTCTTTAGTATTTTTTGCGTTTGTTGTGGTTCTTGATTTTGCTAATTTGTTGATGATCAGTATTGAAATTTGCTTAATTTTGTGGTCATTTGTAGTTTTGTTTTATTCTTTTATGATGGTTTCATTGACTACATACTACATAGGATTGCTGCTTAGTAGAATAATTGATGTATGTTTAAAAGGAATACTGGAAAAAGTGGAGTGTATCTTAGAGTTCCTTCTGTTCGCTCGAGTTTTGATGTACTTGGAGAATAATTTAGGTATTGTTGGATCTTATTTTTATTATGTAAAACCAATTTTGGTGATTAAAACTGATTTTTTATGATAATCCTATTTATTCTATTAAAATGTTTGAAATCAATTATTAATTTTTTACATAATGAATCATCAGGATAACTGAAAGCAATCTGCTAATTGTAGCTACGTTAATTAGATATAATGTGAAGTTCTACACAAACATTGTTTGTTCTGCCAGCAGTACTGTTAAATGTTAATGGTAGAATATATCCAAGTCTAAGGGTACATAGTACATACTAGTATATTGTTGTGTGTTTGAATGTAAACTGATATCCGATTTTGTGTACTGACCTTCTACTAGAAGTATAGGGGAACTTTAGCTACTAAGCAGTATTAAAGTAGGATGTTTCATGTGTAAGCCTTTATGTTTCATGCAACAAGAGCATAGGCGACAGTCAGATTAACTCTTTTATTCATAAGTAAGCCTCAAGTTATTATTAGTACTTGCAAAAAAAAAAATATTATGATCAACTAGCTTGTCATATGAGCATGCAAAACACCCTAACATGCAGCATTACAACCTTGGTTATACTTCCACCATGAATACTGTGCTTTAAGTTTGAACTAGATACTTATAAGGAGGAAGTGAGCTAGTGGTAAGAGGAGAGCTATCATAGTTATAAGAATTCCGATTCTGATCTACGATTCCACGATCTTAGTTCTTACGATCCAAAAATAGGCAACCGATCCGAATCGTTGGTAGGATCTTAATTTGGTAGAATCGTGCGATCCTATTTAGCTAAAAAATATAGGTGGTAGGATCATAATACGATTCCACGATTCTACGATCCAACGATCCGATCCTACATGGGTAGTTTCAATCGTAAAATATTTTCATATAATACAGATTTCACTTACGTATAAATATTTATACGAAATAATTGTATAAATACCTCTATGAAAATTCAAGTTTTTCTTGATTAGCAATTTAAAATTATCATTAAAAGTAAATTTTTTTTTCAAAACTTAATAGATGACATCAAATAAGTTTTTACTTACACCTTAAAACATAAAAAAAAGAACAAATATAAATGATACTCGGTAATCCAAAGCACATTAATGTAAATCTGTATCTCACGATCCTACGATTTGATTTTACTAATTTCGATCCTACCCCTCAACGATTCTAGGTAGAATCCCGATCCTAATAACCTTGAAAGCTACTATAGGGAAATGATTAGAAGAACACATTCCGCAATAAAAGTTTACAATTGTTAAGAGTTATGATTTTTGTTGTCGCTCTAAAGGGATGGATCATCAAGAAGGATCTAAGAGAAATGTCGTGTTTCATGATGATTGAATAGCCCAAATGAGAAGGACATTTTTTAAGCTCAAAGGAAATACATCCTTGACGCCTACTGAAGAACCGGCATGGAGGACATTAATGTAGGATTTTAGCTGTGCTAAGAGGAATTCCAAGAAACGTTTCTTAACATCTAATCCAAAATCGTTTACATTTATGTATTATCAAATATAAAAGAATATCATACCCTTGATGCGTGAATCTCACGTTGTATAATCTAGTATGTATCTCACCAATTGGAGATAAAAGAACGTCAATCGCCGCTCCTCTATTTTGGTCAACAGCTCCGGACCACTTCACCACGTATACTAGTATAAAATAAGAAACTACTTAATTATTTTTAGGGTGTAATGTGTTTTTGTAGAGAAAAGACAAATCTTATGAAACATGTTTCATTAAATGAGAAAATGCATCTTCTATACATAAAGTTCATGTCACTTTATTTGTCTTACTTAAGTACATATATAACGATGAAGATCAAGGTGCCTTCATATGCATTTCCTGAAATTTTAAATAATTGAGATTAATGTCTTTTCATATGTCTTACTTTGTAATATCCATACGAGAGTTGTGTAAATATTTTTGTGCTTGAACATGGCAAGAGTAGCATTTTAAAAAGAAAGGCAATTCATGAATTGTTGTTGGATTCCTAAATTGGGGTTTATTTTACCCAAGAACTCATAGTTACAATTAGAAAACTATTATGAATTGTTGTAGGAAAGTTGTGGAATATTGTGTTTGAACTTGCGCTTTTTATGCAAGATCTCTCACAAGAATTGCAATTTTTAACACACCGGTCAATACCCGTTACCGATACCAATAGTATGGACACTTCGAATTTTCCCACTAACTTCCAAAAGGACTTTCCTTATTATTCAATTCATCAAAAGCTAATCAATTATTACAAGAGCGGCTCTATACATTGCCTAAGCCCTAAGAGACTATTACAAAATTACAACTAATCTAGGTAACAAAACATAAGACTAATTAAATGTGAAATGTTGATAATGCCGTTGGACCCATTGACCCAATTCATCACACAATTTTCATAGAAATGTCTTTGTTTTATGGACAATAATGAAACATAAGATAGTGTTAAACTATTGGCTGAAGCATACTCTAGATGTATGTCCAGTGAGAAGTGCTTAAATGGATTACTGAATTTCTTTTTTGCAACTTCTAGAAAATATATATCTTGGACTCTTGGTGTATGAGTGCCCGTATTAGAAAATTAGAGGAATTAAAATCAAGATATGTTGTATTATTTTTGTACAAAAAGAAAGTGATGTATGGATTGTGAGTTCAAGTTTTCATAGTAAGACTATATATGAGTAGCATTGGAAATGAATTACTTATGTAGAGGAAATCTAAGTCTTTAATGAATAATATTTTGAAATAACAAAAATATACTTTGCTAAATAGTTGTATGTTCCTTTTTGTTTGGAATAGGTAAGTATGTGATATTACCTGGAAAAAAAAAACTTGATAGTTATAACACTTTGTCTTATATTTTAGTTGGATTGATTTTGAGAATTCCTTTTCTTTATTGAGTCCCATATTGCTATCTTCATCCTTCTCTTGAATCCCCCTCAGCAAAAAAAAAAAAAAAAAAAATGATCGTACGACTAAACTTAAGAAATTGTAAAATCAGGATTCCAGAGCAAGAAACTGGCATCCAACATGCAGATTTGCGCAATTGTTCGATGCACATCAATGTTGTAGCAACTGTACAATGTACAGATTGTGTAAAATATGGGGTGCCTATCCAGTACAGTTATCATTGCTCAAATAAGTGCTACCAAGATGCATGGACGAAGCACATTATGTATCATCAGTACAGAATTGACAACAATATTTTTAATGAGGATACTAAAGAGTTGGGAAAGATCAAGAGATATAGATCTTGGCCACCTGCGGATATGGTTTCATGGTTTGATGAAAAGTTAAAAGTGGTTTTACCAACCGGAAGGGAGTGGGTTAACAGGTTGGGTTTTTCAGATGGTTTGATACCATTTTCTGATGGTGTTGGCTTTAGTTTCCAGCTGCAATCTTCAAGCCTTTATCAATCAGAATTGTCTTTGTGTGGAAAAGAGATTTTTGTGACAGACCCTATCATTCAAAGGCTAAAGTTATCACCTCGTTCTATCGTTTGGCTTCCAGATTTAGCAGAGCAAGAAAAGTTGGAGGCGACTACAAATATTAACATTCTAACTTATAACATTATGTCGGATATATATGCTTATCCAGACAATTATCCTTCCTGTCCAAAATGGGCCTTGAAATGGGAATACCGCCGGAAAAATCTGCTTGATGAAATAATGCTGTATGATGCAGATATTTTATGCCTTCAAGAGGTAATAGCTCTAAATTTTTTGAACATTTGACTTGCTACTTTTGTGTGCTTGATCTACCTGTTAGCCATACCCATATAATTATCGTATAGGAAGTGAAGGCTTCAGCGGAATTCATTTGAAATGAAAATTTTATTTAGGTGATGCTTTACACTTGGACATGGTGGGAACCTTTTTCATCAATTTTGTCATTTTTGGGTATTGTACTTTTATAGTATATACTGTTTCCACTTCAGGTTCAAAGTGATCACTTTGAGAATTTTTTCAAGCCAGAGCTGGAAAAATATGGCTATTCTGCTGTTTACAAGAAGAGGACTAGAGAGGTATTTATCAAAATTTGTTTATTGGATAGGTATGCTTAGAACTGGCTTTCTCTTATATGGATTTGGATTTTCTACATTGGCAACATTAAGATTTTAACCACATTAATCCTATGGCTATTATATACTCTGTATTATTCATTTAGACCTCGATGAAGGTAATAAATTTACTGGTCAACGATCATCTTTTAAGCAGTTGCTGTTCATGGTTGAGTGGGACATGCGTTCTCATTGTTCTTACATTTGTAATTCACTCAGGTATATACAGGTAATGGCTACACAACTGATGGATGCGCCATATTTTTCCGCAATCACATATTTAGGCACATCATATCATATGAGGTGACAGAAAAGTTTTCTTCAAGGGATATTAGGTCTTTATTTGAATCCTGATACATTTTTGTGTTCATTTATGATATTTTATTTACTTGTTGATTGTAGCTTGAGTACAGAAAAACTGCATTGTCACTGATGGGAAAACTGGATCCAATCATGAGAAATGAAGCTGGAGTTCGTGTGATTAAGGTCTATATTAATTTTTTTTCTTTTGTTATATATATTTTTTGTAAAAAATTGTGTAATATAATATATGTTTTTTTAGTGTCGCTTGAGTTTCCTTAATCAATGGAAGAGAAAAAAAGAGTATTTGTTTGTGTGTCTTTCTTAAAAGATGACAAAATAAGGAGAGGAGACTGGAGAGACATGAGTCCTCAGGATTTTTGATTAGTCTCCTTTGAATCGTCTTGATGATCATTGTTGCTAGTGAATGTTTTGCAGGACAATGTAGCTCTTGTTGTCGTATTGGAGATGGTGGACAATGCTGCTGAGAATGCTTTACCTTTTTCTAGGCTTTGCGTGGTCAGTAGTGTCAGTGTGGTTTAAAAGTTGTGTTTGATTATTATTTACTGCTATCTGCATATTTCAGACTTCATCTTTGTCTGCAGTTTAGTTGATGTTGTGTCAATTCCAAGTGATCTGAACTAATGCTAATGTTTATTTTCTTGTAATTTTGACAGGTTTATTTCTTAATTTGCAGGTCAATACACACATATACGCCGGTAGGGGTTTCCCAGATGTAAAATTACTCCAGGTACATATATGCTTTATGATCTCTATATGCATATGTTGACATAGCCAAAGCTTGACTTCAGGGTCTTTTTGTATGTAAAGGTTTCTGATCTTATTAATGAGATTGAAAAGATTATTGACCCAAGAATGCCTCTCTTTATATGTGGGGATTTAAACTCTCATCCTCGAAGGTGAGGCACCTTTTCTCTGCATGAGGATACATTTTTTAATTTTTCTAGTATTAATTCCATGGTGAATGCTGGGCAATTTTGTTGGTATATTACGTTCACTGCTAGGTACCAATATTTGTTAGCTATATGCTCTTGTTATTTGAGTGCCCTTCTTAGACCTCAGCCATTGCTAGATCTTTGTTTCTAATCTCTTGTAGAGATGCCAATTAATTTATTTGTGTTAATAACTATCTAAATTTCTTCATTACTAGAGCAATGTGCTTGTGGTATTTTAGAAATGTTTTGAATGGTACTACAAGTCTGCGACTACTTTCTGTCAGTGAGTCATTAATCGGTTGTACTGATGTAATGGATTGTTATTAAATTTCTTGCTCTCACATTACATGCCCAAATTCCACTTATGTTTCTTCCCGCTAGGCTGGGTAAAGAGGAAGGAAAAGGGGGGAAGGGGTGACGGATGTTTTCCCTTGTATTAAAAAAGAAGATATTTTGGTTGATAGTTACTTGCTTTACATAAATAAGAAGCAAAATGACTCAATTTCTTGTTCTCATGTCTGAAATGTTTCCCTTCTATGCTATATTGAAGACTTTAAGTAATGAGTCAACTTGCAGAAGCAATTGAAGTTACTGCACCATCTTAGTTCTTCAGTCCGTTTAATTTGCACCCAATTTCTGTTTAAAGTTGTTCCACTTACTTTGCACACTTTTTTGGTAATGGTCCCTACAATTCTCTTTTAATCTCATCCATATATTTATTCCTTCTTTCAATCTTATCCACTCATTACTTTATGCTACTTGTTATTTGTCTTATTCACCAGCTATAAATTAATATTACATCTTTATAAAAGAGGTGCAATTTAAATGATACAAGCCAATTTATTTTGATCAATAGAGAGTTGTTGGCCTGTGAGTCTGCGACTGCTGAGCATTCAGCAAATATAGGTAAGCTAATGACTTTAAAAAGTGGAGGATAGGAACTTTGAGGAGCTTAAACGAGAAAGAACTAACAAAAAATTGAGATTGGCAAGAACGTATGACAATGAGTGATTCTTGGAATTGATTCCTAAACCCCTCTTACATGGGACCCAATGACATTGATAACCTGTTTGGAGTGTAAATTTTCATGATATTATCATGTCATTCCCTTGATAATGAAATTTTGTTCACAATTTCCCCCTACCTCCTAATACCACATGTTTGAATAGTAATGCATTGGAATAAAGTTTGTGAAGAAAATGAGATTGTTGAAAGTGAATAAGCATGAGTGTATGACCATTAAATTTGTCGAGATATTCTTACCAAAGTTGCATAACTTGTCATTACTATTCCCACTATTTAGTACCAATTACCAAACGGGCCGTGAGGATAATGGAATGTTTAATTTCTTTGTTGTACTCGTAAATTAGTGTTAAAAATCAGAAAATAGTCTTTATTAGCAACCATCTCATGTTGATTTGTTTGGGTTCATGTAGTCAACCCCACATTGTTGAGATTAAGGCTTGCATATTGCTGTGGCATTGTCATTTGCAAATTTATTTTTTTATGCTTTCCACTGATTGCAAATATAGTCAATTTGAAAATCATGCAATTTTTTTCAGTCATTCTTTTTTCTTTCTCATGATTTGTTTCTCAAATAATATTTATTTATGCAGTGATCCTTATGTTCTACTTACAAAAAGTATGGTGAATCCTAAATCAACCGACACCA
Organism: Amaranthus palmeri; assembly: GCA_019776075.1. Taxonomy (NCBI): domain Eukaryota; kingdom Viridiplantae; phylum Streptophyta; class Magnoliopsida; order Caryophyllales; family Amaranthaceae; genus Amaranthus; species Amaranthus palmeri. The sequence goes on from JAAKBH010000120.1 coordinate 58,151, forward strand.
CTGATCCCTTACATATATTTGAGCGTCTCAAACTTCAACATTCAATGAGATTGGTAACTTCAAATTTCCATCCCTTACAATGTTTTTTATGAATCTCACACAACTCTCAAGTTCTGAATGGATAGTCTTTTTTGTACTTGTGCACTTTGTTTTCTGAACTCTTCTTTTTATCTCACCGAGTAAGAACACTTGGATATGGATCTACACTTGGGACACTTTATTTTTCGTTCAAATGTTGAGTTATTTTTCATTAAAAATCCAACTTAATTGGACACTGTAACTTGTATCCAGGTCAGATATGGGTATAATAGTCCAAGTAAAATAGTTGTGGAATTGTAATGCGTTAGCTTGCGTCCAGTAGTTTTAAGAAGTTGAATTTCTTTTTCAAGATATCAACATTTTTAACGTCTAATCTAATTTTGATTTAATACAATTAGTACTTTCCTACAGGCAAGTGCATATGCATCTGCATACCTCAAGGCTGTCAATGATAGCGAAGGAAAAAGAATGATCATGATGGATCCTGAAACACACGAACCTTTTTTTACCCGTTTGAATCAATCCCGTGGAAGTACCCTGGATTATATCTTTTACACAGGTATTCTTCAGTTTATGTCTTTTAAGTTGTTTGCCAAATTTTAGTTTTCTGTGTTATCTTTCTTCATGTTCTCTTTTCTTGATGGATGGAAGAGGCAAAGCTCTGTACTTACTTTACTCCAAAGTATGTAGGAGCCCTATCTAGTGTGTTAGTGACGGTGATACATGCTATCTCCTTGACTCATAGGCTTGCCGGCAGTCATAATATGTTTTGCTACTAAAAATTTATAGATCTCTTTCTTCAATCTCTACATGTTTCATTTTGGTCAGATACAAAAATAGCAAAATCCTTTATCTCATTAATATGTGGTCAGCTTCATGAATCAAAACAAATTAGCGTGAGAATTTATCGCTAACATATATCCTAAATAATCTACTTTTTCGGATTATAGGTTAGAGTGAGGGAAGACGAGGGCTAGGTGAGATCAAACCTATATATCCTAAATAATCTACTTTTTCGGATTATAGGGTAGAGTGAGGGAAGACGAGGGCTAGGTGAGATCAAACCTAAAGCTTTTCCCGAAAAATGATACTTGCTTTTCAACTAAGACAAGACTTGATTTTGATAAATAATTTACTTTATGTGATAGTTAATTCAATACACTAATTCTGGTTGCAATTATAAGTAATACTTCTATATTTATTATGTTGAAAGAGAAGTGTAGGTAGATACTAAACCGGATTTGTTCTTACAGAGGATAGCTTGGAAGTTAAAGGTATTTTGGAGCTCCCGAACTTGATGGGTGTGGGTACGCTTCCTACCCCTTTCTGGTCATCAGACCATATGGCTCTATTGGGAGTTTTTAAAATTACAAAGCCATTCATTCAAGGGAACAATGCTCTACGATTGCAGGGTGCAAATGATGGTATGTCTTGAAGAAATATAGTACATTTGTTGAAACATATTGAGTATTCTTTTGTGAATTTTGGTTAAGGAATCATAATAGCCAATATCATCTTACACAGTCACAACCAATACATGTAATTTTTTGAAAAAATAATGAAATGTTTTTATTTAAAAAAACTTCCCAAAATAAGCTTTGTAAAGTTGAACATTTTGAGCAATTTTTTTAATAATAAGCTTATTTTGTTCAAGTTTTCAGATTTTTTCAAATTGGTTGTGATTTGTGGACCGGTGGGTTTTTTATTTGGAGGACCAATAATTAGAGTTGGATAATATGTACCATGCATTTGATCTTCATATGTAAATCAGAAAGTACATTTGTATACATTGAGAAATTTGTATATTTATATAGAAGTGTATAGATAGATTGTTTTTAGTGATTTTACTTATGGAAATGTTCAGTGAAATTACTTTCACTAATTTTTAAATAAGACGGTCTCATAGTGAGACCATCTCTATTTGGTTGGTCTAATATAATTTTTTTCTCTTAAATAGGTCACTTATAACTTTAAATTGATTACTTATAATTTTTAAATAATCACTTTTTTAGTCTTAGAGTGATTAATTATAGCCTTAAAACGATCATTTACGATCTTAAGGTAATTAATTAAAGGAAAAATTACCTAGAACAATCCAACTTATTCGTAATTTTCCTATAATAATCTCAGCTATTGATTAACCATGAATAATCCCACCTATTGATTAGTCATGAATAATCCCGACTTTGAGGGATATTTTTCTAGAGTAAACCCAATGATCGTATGACTTGCTCCAGCAAGTTATATTTTTTTAAAAAAAGAAAAATTAAAATAAAATATCGAAAAAAATATTAAAAAAATGTATGTTTTTTTTATTATTTAGAAATTTATTATGTACATTTTTTAAAATTTTCACTAATTTTAAATTAATTTTTAGTTTATTTTTTTGGTGAATTACCTACTATTACAGGTCATTAGGTTACCCAAGTTTACTCTAGGCATATACCCCTTAAAGTTGAGATTATTCGTGGTTAATTAATAGGTGGGATTATTGAAGAAAAATCACGAATGAGTTGGATTATTCAAGGTAAGTTTTCCTTAAAGTAATGTGCTAATTATATGGGCCCGTTTGAGATGGTCTCATACAAAACAGACTGATTTATTTTTCGTTATATTTTAAAATTTAAATAAAAAATCTTCCAAATTTTTTTGTGGAATTTAAGACAATTAACATTATATGTTATAAATAATCAAAATAAAATTTTACTACTATATTACTTTTACATATCGTTATTAATCAATATTTTGATTAAATATTACTAAAGATTTCATTAATTAACTTGGTTTATAAATAATCCTCCTACGTGGCATTTTGACTATGTCGTGTGCTCTGCAGCCCGCTCACCACAACCCACTAAACTTCAATGAATAGGTCCTGCTCCTATCTCCCCCTCTTACTCATGCTACCTCACTAATACTCTCAACACTTCTGACACTATCCATTTCAAGTATGCAGTCACTCAACCCCAATGGGTTAATGCTATGAATGAAAAACTTATTTCCCTTGAGCTCAATCACACTTAGGAGGTTACTGACCTTCCTCCTTATAAGAGAGCAATTGGTTGCAAATGGTTGTACAAAACTAAGTTCAATGCAGATGGGAGCCTCGATAAATACAAAGCACGACTTGTCATTTTGGGTAATCATCAAAGACCTGGGGAGGATTATCATCAAACCTTTGCTCCAGTGGCAAAAATGACCACTATTCGGTCTCTTTTGGCAGTAGCTGCTTCGAAAAGATGGAAGGTGCATCAAATGGATGTGAAAACTCCTTTCTTCATGGTGATCTTGAGGAAGATGTGTTCATGAGACGTCCTCCAGGTTACACACACAAGGGTGCTCGCATTGCTATTGCTTCTGAGGGGGAGCAGCCTATTTGCTCAGCCTCTACTAAAGTGTGTAGGTTACTTAAATCCCTCTATGGTTTGAAACAGGCGCCAAGACAATAGTTTTCCAAACTCAGTCATGCCCTACTTGCTCATAATTTCGTGCAATCCAAGAATGATTACAGTTTGTTCACTAAGCGCACCTCATCATCTATCATCATCATCTTGGTCAATGTGGATGATTTGCTCATTGCTGGTTCTAATCCCTCTGTCATCCAGTCAACCAAAGATTTCCTCAACACTCAGTTCCATGTGAAGGACCTTGGTCCTGTCAGATATTTCCTGGGTTTACAGGTTGATCATACTCCTCATGGGTATTTTTTGTCCCAACGTAAATATATACTTGATTTGCTCCAAGAATATGGTCTCTCCAACTGTAAACCCCTACGCCTTCCCATTGCAGCCCATCATAAACTACACTTGCATTCTGGGACTCCTCTTCCCAATCCTAAGCCTTTTCAAAGGCTAGTGGATAAGCTTATTTATCTCACAAAATGTAGGCCGGATATTTCATTCACTGTCCATGCACTCAACAAGTTTATGCACAAGCCTTCTGCCCCCCATTATCAAGCAGCTTTACGAGTTCTGAGGTATCTAAAGGGCTCTCCTTCACAGGGTGTTCTATTTGCTCATTCTACTTTAGCCTCGCTGACTGCCTACTGTGACAGTGACTGGGCTAGTTGCCCTTCTACTCGACGTTCCCTACTGGTTTTTGCATCTTCCTCGGTTCCTCTCCTATTTCATGGAAGTCCAAACGTCAAACCGTCGTTGCTCGAAGTAGTGCTGAAGCTGAGTATACGGCTCTAGCCATGACAACTTGTGAGGTTCTATGGGTCAAACAATTACTAAAGAATCTCAGCCTTGATAACTGTGGGTCTACTCCTCTTTTCTGTGATAATCGTGCTGCCCTTCATCATAGATATTGATTGTCAAGCATATAGATATTTATTGTCACTTCATCATAGATCAAATGGCTTCCCAAACTATTGCTCCATCTTACATTCCTTCCACTCATCAGCTTGCTGACCTTTTTACCAAGGTGCTTCCCTCGTTGTCTCAACAACAATTTCTTTGTCCAAGCTTGGTGTTCGATCCTCCACCAACCTTGAGGGGGAGTAATGAGTATATGCAGCTCAACAATTTTTCTCTCCTCTCTCTGACATCAGAATATTCCCTCTGCAGAAGTTAGTTATCACAATGCTCCCGCTGTGCCACTCTTCTTTTGCCAACTATCCGAGTAGTTAGCATATTCCAGAATATAAGAATGAGTATAAATATGATGTATGCTTGTCCTTTTGAAACACACTGAAATACACAAAATCAATGCAGTGAGCAACATTCCTTTTGTCTATCCTCACTCTAAAACTAAGGTTTCGACATTTCTGCAATACAATCCATCAATCGTATAATTTAATATAAAGACTAGAAAGTTACATGTATTATTTTCATGGAACTTGATAAGGTAGAAGGATTTTATTGGTAGAAGTTGGCTTACGTGAAAAATAAAATTAATCATTCTGTTATTTTTAGCTGTTCCTAAAATTATATCATATTATATTATACAATGTAATAAAATAATACAATATAATAAAAAAGACTGAAAATTTCCCTTGTCATTCTTACAAAGCTCCACAAGATGAAAGAACTTTATTGGCTAATGTTAGCTTACGTGGCAAATAAAATTACTCACTCTTTCATTTTTAGCTATTCTAATATTAATTAAATAATTGAGATTTACCATTTTTATGTATCTTTATTTATATATATTTACTTATGATTAAAAAATGTTTATCATAATTTTTTATGAGCTTTATCATCGTTTTAACATGGTTGCAGTTTGTTCGAAAGTACTTAACATAATTTCTTCATTGTCTTTTTCCTTTATTCACTAGTGGAAAAAAGCACATTGACTGCGGTTTTTTTGGGGGTATAGGCTGCAGTTTTGTCTCGCAGCTTTTGTAGTAGCAGCAGCAAATGAGAAAAACTTATTGGCTGCAGTCATAAAAACCGCAGCCTATACCCAATTTTTTTTTTTTAAAAAAAAGTCATCAAAGGCTGCGGTTTTAGGTATGTCCGCAACTTTTGATGGTTTTTTTTTTTTGTTTTTTTTATTCGTTTCATGCAATAGTTGATCAAAAAAAAAATAATCCAGACATCAAACGAAAGATTCAAGAACAAAAAACGATTCAAGATTCAAGATCTACATTAAAATACAAGATCCAAGAATGGAGATCCAAAAACTCAAAAACGAAAAGATTCAAGAACAAAGAACGATTCAAGATTCAAGATCTACTCAAAAATCTACATTAAAATACAAAGATTACCCTGAAGAACTCAAAAACGAAATTACGAACTAAGATTACCCAGAAGAACTCAAAGACGAAATTACAAACGAAATTAAAATACAAAGATTACCCAGAAGAACTCAAAAGAACAAAGAACGATTCAAGATCCAAAAACTAAATTAAAATTACAATCTAAAATTAAAATTACAAGAACTCAAGAACTAAATTAAAATTACAAATCTAAAATTACCCAGAAATTACAAACGAATGTAGAAACGTTTCTGAGGAAGAAACAAATCGTCATCTGTTTGAAGTTTTTTGAATAGGCGCAATGAAGGTGTGAAGAAGGAGCGAGACTATCTGTTTGAAGGAGGCGTGAATAAGTTTTTTTTTGAAGGGTTTTTTTTTGAAGGGTTTGAAGGAGGCGCAAATATCACAAAAGGTCTGAGAAAACGTTTTAATGAAGATGAAGACGAATATAAGGGAGATAAGCTAGGGAGATAATAAGGGAGATATGAGGTCTGAGAAAACGTTTTAATAAAGAAAACGAATATAGAAGATGATGAGGACGGCGCCTCAAGGGAGATAAGGGTTCTGAAATTACCTAGGGTTTCTGATTTAAGAAGGGGCGCCTCATTGCTCATTTAATAAAGACAGCGTGCACCTAGCTGCGGACATATATAGAACCGCAGCCATTAATGAAAGTCTACTTATTGGCTGCAGACATATAAGAGAACCGCAGCCATTGATCATTTTTTTTAAATTTTATATATTGGCTGCGTATAATATAAAACCGCAGTCAATTAGCAGCAGCCAACAGTTTTTTTTTCCACTAGTGATTTTTTTACTCAAAATCAAAGTTAAATTGGAAAAGAAATTGAAAATAAGGAAGAAGAATTTTTGATTTTGACCAATCAACTGTTATATTTAACTGTCAACTGAAAGAAAACGTTACTCGATACTCTTTGGAAAAAAAACATTTTGTTAGGTATTTTTTGACAAAACTTTTTTATTAGGTACTTTTTGGGAAAAAAATTATTAGATACATGTTGACACTTTCCCTTTTTTTAGGAAAAATTGTCTTAAATAATCCAACCTATTGCTAATCTGCTGTGATAATCTCAACTATTGATTATTTCTAAATAATCCAACCTTTGTATATTTATTGTTGATAGCACCCCTTATCACATTTTAACCGACTATTGTAGGTACCTACTAATCGTTACTTTCACTTATTTTTCCTCCTTATGTTTCTTTGTTGGTCTACCCGAACTCCTCTTTGGTGGTAAATAGCTAAAGTAGTCGGTTAAAATGTGAAATGATGCTGTGAGCAAACAAAATTCAAAGGTCGGATTATTTAAAAATAATCAATAGTAAGATTATTCATAGCAAATTGAAAATAGGTCGGATTATTCAGGCCAATTTTTTTTTTATTATATCAAGTCATTAAACCAAAATAAGAATATAAGAAGATTAAGAAATATTTAAATACTTCATATAAACAAATGAATTATAATCTCTTTGTAAGATTCAGTTTTACGTAACTAAATTCCTACCAATTATAATTTCAGTAAGTCTCATGGGAGACTGACATTCTATAGACGGAATCCATGAAGCTCAGCCCAAAATATAACATAGTATATTTGGGGTTATAATAAATTATTTGGGGTTATAATAACTTACATTTGAGGCTATAGAATAGTATATTCGAGGTTATAATACCTTACATTTAGGATTATAACATAATATAATTGATATTATAATAAAAAAAATCAGTTAAGGGAAAATGGGCTGGCCCAATTTTGTGGTCTATCCTATAGACCGTCTCTTGTGAGATTTTGTGTTATAATTTATGCAATCAATTAATATATACTCTCTCCTATTTTTCTAATTAGTCTCATTTGACTTTTCGTTAATTTTAGATGAGCCATATGGAACCACTTAAAAAGAGAGAGAAAGGGAAATAAGTAGATTGTTAACGGTTTTTCTTGGATTAATTGTAATAAGGTAACGTGACTAAGGGTAAGAAGATCAAAAATAAGTACTATAGATACCAGATTTAATATGTTAAAACACCAACTCGAATAGGTTATAAAACTAACTTCACTAGATTAAAATAGCAACTTTAATAACTAAAAACACCAATTTAAATAAGTTAAAATATCAACTTATAAAACACCAACTTAAATAGGTTGAATCACCAACTTTAACATGTTAAAAAACTAACTTCAATAAGTTAAAATTCCACTTCAATAGATTAATTACTTATTAACAGGTTAAAGTGCCAATTTTAAACAGATTAAAGAGCCAATTTTAAACAGGTTAATATATCAATTTTAATAGGTTAAAATGTCAACTTAAATAAATTAAAATATAAACTTTAATAGATTAAAAACCAAGTTTAATAGGTTAAAATAGGTAAAATAGCGCGTATTTATTTTAAAATTTAAAATTTTTTCTAATAGAATATTAAGCCGAACTAAAGTGATGCAATTTCAACAAAATGTGTTATCAATTAATCATGATCTTCCCTCAAGCCTCATTCTACTATGTAAAATGAAGAAAGAAACACACGAGATAATGGCCATGAAGACTAGGGACCAAGGATTGTGACAATACAATGAGTAAATCCCCACCCACCAAACTAAATAATTGACCAAAACCAACCACTTCTACTAAACAAAAATCTGATTCACTCCTATACATAGTCATTAAAATTTGGTAGTTCTATTTTCTCATGTCTAAATTGTTAGAATTTATAATATATCTTCCGCCTTTAACCAGCAGCTTAAGTTTTTAGTTGAATTGGTTTTTTAATATGGTATTAGAAAGCCAACGTGACAAAAGGTCACGGACTCACGGGTTTGAATCACAATCACCCCTCATTTATAGTGAAATATTTAACGCGAGGTATGAGGAGTGCCTGTGTTACATCCACGCTTCTAGTCCAAGGGGCTCTCGTATGAGAGGACATGTTAGAGTATATAACATATCATAGATTTATAACCATCGGCTTTAAGCTTTTGGTTGAGTTGGTTTCTTGACATAAAAGTATTGACAATAACGATATAATATTGTACTATATTTATTCATTACCTTTTTATTTGTGATTAATTTTTTTATTTACAAGTTTAAATATAATCAAGTGAGATCTTGTTGGATGCGTCTCAATGCAAAGATCAGATAATTAAGATAAAATTTTATAATTTTTTTTATTATTTTATTAAGATCAAAGATTGAATTAGTACATTAAACTTCGTGAAAAAAAAACCAAATATCACAAGTATTTTAAAACGGATAAAATACTTTTTTTTGGTAAATTTGAACAATCAAATATATTTTTTTCAATTCTTTGCTACAAATTTGACATTTTTCTTTAGATCAATGTATTTTTATTTTAGCGTTTACTTTAAAATGTGTAATCCTATTCTCGCAAATAATGATTGCAAAATTTCTTAGCTTAATTTTATAGATTTTTTTTATATTTTTGATTTTAACTATGATTATTAATCTTTATATAATTCTCATATACATTTGTGTTTTTCTATTTCAAAAAAAAAAAATTCTATCTTCCACATAGTAGTAATTGTTGGTTGTAAAAAAATGTTAAGATCTGGACAAATTCAAAGTTAGCGAGTACTATTGTTTCATTTTAAACGTGCCATTTTCTTTTTCACGTTTGTCAGTACACTAAATTCAATTCTTAATATAGCGATAATAGTGTATAATTAAAAATTTTAAAAAACTAAATATTAACAAATCTTTTGTTAAGACAAACTAAATAAAATTTCCTTGTACTATATCTAATACATGTATTAAAAATAAAATATAAATTAAAAGTGATTGATAAATAATAACCTAATAACAAACGAGACATTTAAAAAGAATAGAGTAGTAGTACTTCCTCCGTTCCATAATACTTGTTACATTTAACTTTTTTTACGCAATCCAGTATACTATTTTGTTCATTTATATGTCGAATTATACACATTTAAAAATTATAAAAACTTTATATTATGAAAGTATGCGATTAGACGATTCAAACAAGATCCCGCTTGACTATATTACTTACATATTAGCCGCAATATATAAAATAAGCCTAAACGATAAATAGTGCCCAAACACAAAATATAACAAGTATTTCGCAACGGAAGAAGTAGTTTTTTAGAGGGGCAGAGGCTAGAGCCATGGGCCCATGGCATAAAGGGAGTAAAAAACAGTTACACAATGGGACCGACATTAAATATCTACAGTATATATGTAGTTACGTTGCTGGTTGATATTTCAAAAACCCAACTAAAATATCTTGTTTAGATCAAAAGTCCTTTAAAACAGCCTTATCTTTTCCATCTAACATTCTTCATATCATAACATCAAATACAATTAAAAAGTTAGAGAGAAAATAATAGATGGAGTATTCAAGCAGGGGTAGGCCAAATAGGAGTGATGTACACCTGAGTTTAGAAGAAGAACACAAAATTGAACAACAAACTAAGGATTATTTTGATGGTTTAGCTCCTAAACGTCATTCTAAGCCTCAAAGAAGTGAGCATTCTACTAATTATGTTGATGCTAACAACAATACTCTTCAAATTCCTGAATTTCTTCAGTTTCAACGCCTCCAAAACGATCAACAGGTCATCATCAACCTACTTATTTATTTTTACTTTCATTTCATTACGCTTTTTTTTTTTTTTTTGAGTTTGCGTAATATTTTAGAGCGAATCTAGAATATTAATATATATATATATATATAAGGTGGATGGTGTGACCGTTTATTTTTTAAATAATCACTTTTTAGATTCATCTTGTTAGAATTTATTCATGATCTTAATGTACACTTTTTAAGTATTAACTTTTTAGAATTTTTAAAAACTCACAATTAAAAATATTTGATTTTAAAATTGTATTGGGATATGTGGAAAAAGTGAATTGGAAGAACATTAAAAAACAAAAATATATTGGAATCTAAACTTAAGTTATTGTCTAAGCAGATCTAAACTAAAATTTTTAACTCGTTAAATGAAGTGAATGGAAAAATATTTGAAAACAAAGATAGTATTAATCAGTAATTAATATTATTTGATTTTTAAAATGTATTGAAATCTGCGAATAAAGTGAATGGGAAAAACATTTAATAACAAAGAGAGTATTAATCAATAATTTAGAGATTAGAAATTAAATCATATAGAAAATAGGTTAGAAATGAAATAAGTAATTGTCTAAGCAGATCTAAACTTAAATTTTTTAACTCCTTAAATATTTTTTTTAATGTTAAGAAAATTCAATATGGTAGAGGATAAACTTTTACATAAGTTTCTCTGTAAAAAAATGTTGTTATATATGTAACAAATTTAAAAATATTGACCGAACATAGGCCGATTAAGAAATTAATTTTCAATAAAATAGTATTTATTTATATAGATTATGTTAAACTAAAAAATTAAAATTGGGTTATTGTTTGGAATGTTGCAGAAATTAATGTGTGAAAATGGAGGTGAAGTGACAGAGGAATTTGTGGAGACGGAATATTACAAGGATCTTAATTGTGTTGATAAACAACACCACCACACGGTTTGTTACTTTCTCATTCTTTTTATCTAATTAATTTACCTTTTTTTATTAAAGTAAATTATTCATAATAGTATTATTGTATTTGATTTCAATTCTTTAGCTAGTCTCAAAATAATAGATTTGTATTTTTGTACGTATTAGATTACTAAAGAACATAAAATTTGAATCAACACTAATTATAAGCCATAGATCTATTTGAATATTTAGTTTACACTTACAGAATATAAAGCATTATTGGATTTTTATTTTAAATACTGATGACTTTAACATTATAATCGGTAACTTTAAGATTGTAAGTGATCAGTCTAATGTCGTAGTGGATCGCAATTGATATTATAATTGATTACATTGAAATTATAAATTAACACTTTAAAGTTGTGTAAGTGTTATTAGTCTTTATTAGGCAAGTCCAACAGAGACAGTATTATCGCAAGAAGATCTCATTTGAGAATTATTATTACTTCATCCGTTCCATAATACTTGCTTCATTTCACTTTTTACGCAATCTAATGAGCAATTTTGATCATTAATATCTTAAACTACACTTATCTAAAAATTATAAAAATTTAATATTGTTAAATCATGCGATTAGACGATTCAAACAAGATCCCACTTGACTATATTTTAACTTACATATTAGTCGCAATATGTAAAATAAGCTTGAAGGATGAATAGTGTACAAAATCGAAATGTAGCAAGTATTTCGGAACGGAGGAAGTATAAATTTAGAGTCTTTATAGGTTCAATATCGATATATTGTCAAATTTAGATTTAAAATGAGTCTTAAAGTTTAATATAAATTATGAGTTGAGCTTATTTGAACATATTCAGAATGACAATTTGAACACCTCTACATGGACACAAAGTATCTTATTCGGACCATCAAATAGTTTCAAATTAGGTGTTTTATGTCAGATAAACATTAAACCTCGTGCCTGTATTGATTTTTACATCATTACAAATCTAGTTTTGAAGTCGGACTCAAAGTCGAGTTCGATGACATCTATTTGAACACCCCTATATGGACCTATAACCATTCCTAATCAATTAATGGGAATGGGATTGAATTGTACAGACAGGAAAAGGATTCATCAAAATGGAGAATGAAAATGGGAATTCATACTCCTTAGCTCCTGATTCCGACCTTACTCACCATGCTTCCAGCAAAGGAAATCCCGCAACTAATGATTGGATACCTTCTACAGATGATCAGGTTATAATTTTTAATTTTAAGATTTGCACCTTTTTCATTTTTATGATTTTCATTTCTCAACTTTTAAGTATTATCTCAATATAATTACGTATTCGAACACTTAATCTTAACAAAAATTATGATTATAAAATTAGGCATTGACATGAATCGAGTTTCATTTGATAGAATACATAAAATATTTACGGATTGTTTCGTTAGTGGTACTAAATGGTGGTAATGAGAATGATTTATAGTGTAAATTTTCATCAAAAGTTTCATATCATTTCCATGGTAATGAAACTTTGATCACAAAAAAGTTTTTTTATGCAAATTTTCATTACCATCTAATACCACCTCTTCCAATGTTAATGCGTTAGAATGAATTTTATGAAGAAATTGAGATAATTGAAGTTGGACAAATATGGCCATCAAGGTAGCCAAGAGAATTTTCAATCAAAATTACACTAGTTTTTCATTTTTATTACCGTCGTGTATTACCATCTACCGAACGGTAAGTTAGGGCTTTAACCATCAACTTAAACCTTTGATTGAGTTAATTATTCGATATGATATTAAACGTGACCTAAAGTTACGAGTTCAACTCTTAGTATCTCACCCTCATTTCAAGTGGAATAGCTTCTGCCAAATATGAGTAAAGTTTTATTCATAAATACTTGTAATATGGAGTAATAAAATTAATCAAATATTGAGGTAGTTGGGACGGTTTTAGTTGACTTGTTTGACTTGATTAAGGTGTAAAAAAACATTTAAGATGTGGTTGGATTACATGTTGTTGATTATACAGAAATATATATAGTAATATTGATATTGTTGATACAGGTTACTATTGTTTCTGAGAAGCCAAACAGGAGCGAGAACTAATGTTCATGAGCAAGACTCATTTATCATCATATGTGCTCAATGTTTCTATATATTGCTTGTGGGATTGCTTGTAAAACTTATGTGTATGATTTAATTTACCAATGTATGATTTAATTAGAACATTTGAGACTTTGACGGGACGTAAGAAATTACATTACATTAAATATGTTATTAAATGGTGTTAATGACAATAAAAAGTTAGTATAAAGATGTATCGGATTCATCTCGGAAGGAGAAGCCGAAGGGTTTTCAATACTATAAGGGACATTATTGAGAACCTCATTCTCTATGTTCATTAGCTATTATTGTTTGATTTCACTAGTTCCATTCTGGTATTGAAGAAAAAATATTTTTATTTATTGAATAAATTGATTGCGTGTGACTCAATTAGGAAATTAGAACCAGTTATTCTTGTGAGAGACTGTCTCCTTAAGAGGCTGTGACGACCTCAAAATAAGAAACCCACATTCTTATTTTTTATTTAATTTGTTTTAATTGGGCAATTCATTTTTCAAAGGACTTGGGTTTCTGAAGAATTGGAGGAGAGAAAAATGAAGAGTGAATTGAAGGTTATGAGTATGACCGGTTGTACCCGGTCAATGCAAATTAAGGTCCATTTACAACAAACATAATGCAAAGGTTGGATTATTTTTTAATTTTCAAAAGATGGGATTATTAGCAAAGAATTGAAAATAGATTGGATTAATCTGGACAATTTTTCCTCAAAATAATACCTCTTAGTTTTTTAAAAACTTAGTGCTCCCTTTTCATTTTGTGTGTGCACATAAAAAACCAACAGCCCATCCACAATCTCTCATCTCTAAATTATGGAACAATTTAGATTGTGATCATTCCTTCAATTAAGTGAAACTCGAAGGAAAGGATTTTAGAGTCGTTCATTGTGGTAAGTGAAACCAAGAGAAAGAACGCGGGCTGCTGGGAACCAAGAATTGTTTCTTGGTCGGATTGGGCTGTTGTGTGTGTGAGTTTGGCGTGACCAAACGTTATCTCCATTGAATAGACGAATTGGGTGCAAGATCGTGAGTCCGAAGGACCCGAACTTGGTGCAAATCGGTATCAGAGCGGAAGTAACGAGAGGGCGCAATCCACCATTGTCGACACACAAGAAACACAAACTGGACAACAGGTTTTAGAGGACGAAATTCTTCAAGAAAATTTGGTAATATCTTTCTAACTTGCATTTTAGATTACATACAAAGTGGTAATCTAGACAAAGGTGATATTTAATTCATCATGTTCGTAAATTTTAAATCCCAAATTGAATCGAAAGAATTTGTGTAACTTCTAAGGGAGTATAATTTTATACACAGTGTAATTTTATAGTATAATTTTCTAAATTGTGTAATTTCAATTACACTGGAATAAGCGTGATTTGATTTGTTTTGTAGTATAATTTTCTACGCGGTGTAATTCTAGAATTTTATCAGACAATATATAGCGTTCTACACAGTACATTATATATTTCCCATCGTAATTTTTTAAAAATTGCATTTATATACAACTGTGTAATTGGAATAATTGTGATTATTGCATCGATTAAAGTATGAGTTTTTTCAAAAATATAAATTTGTATATAAGGTAAGTGTAAAAAATGCAAATCAGTCAAATTGCATTAAAACTAACCAATAAAAAAGACAAATGACATGCTTACAATCAAACTTTCTTTTTGCTATATTATATAGCAAAATTAATTTTCGAAAATATAAATTTGAAAATAAGGAAAGTAACAAATGCAAATCAGTCAAATTCCATTAAAAGTAACTAATAAAAAAAGACAAATATCATGCTCACAATCAAACTTTCTTTTTACTGTTGTAAAGTAAATTAATTGAATATATGATCTAGTCAGAGTAACATCTTAACTTTCCAGTTTTGGTACGCCACATGGATTACTAATGTTTGTACTAATATACACATTAATCTGTTCAATCCAATTTATCCATATTTTTCAGTAATTTGGTTTAATCAATTTACGCTAAATCTATTTTTGGAATAACACTACTATTTTTACTCTACTATATTTATTTTTTTTGACTCTGTAAAAAACAAACAAATGAAGCTAAGAGGTGGACAGCGAGGAGTATAATCCATCGCTACAGAATAAGAGTACAATAAACGAAAATACACACATCTAATTGAGATGTTCTTCGAATCGATGCAAATCCGGAAAATTTTAATATCTTGTATTTGCACTGTATGGGCATGGTTCGGGTCCATCTAGACTCAGATCCAGATCCCATTATATTTAATCGGACCTAGACTGGGATCCAAACCCAAACCCTTAGGGTTTGGCGAGTATAAGGTCCAAATCTGAATCCAAAACAATATTTTATTTTTCCAGAAATTGTTTAAAAAATAATATCATAATTTCCGTCAATTCGTATAAAATTATTTTTATAATTTCAACAAACAAGGATTTTTTTTAATATTTTATACAACTTGAACGACAAAAAATATGAAGTTTTTCAAACATTTAACTTCTTAAAGCAAAATCTTTATCAACGCTTTTTATTTTTAAGTATAAATATAACTACCACATTTGAATACACAAACTAAACAATCAATTAAACATTATAGCTAATACTCTGTCCGATTCTATTTAGGTGTCACATTCCTTATTTGACAAATTCATATCAATTGTCACATTTTCTTTTGGAAAAATTGTTTCTAAAAGGCTAACCTTTTGCCTATCTGCAAATAAAGGGTTAACCTTTCATTTATTCAATAAAGAGACAACCTTTGTCTCATTTTTGCAACTAAAGAGTTACCAGGTTAATTAACCTGTTGCTGACCGGTTCCCACTTCCCACAAAACAGCCTATTCTTACCTCCAAACAGCACCATTCAATTTGAAGACAAAAGCTTCATTTCACTAAAATCTTCATTCAATCCAGCAAAAACCGACCCATTACAAAGTTTCAAAAACCGACCCATTACAAAGTTTCAAAAACCGACCCATTACATAGTATCAAAAACCGACAATGAAAACCAAATATTGTTCTTCTAGTACATAGTTTCAAAACAAAGCAATTCAACATCGAACCATTACATTACAACAAAATACTAAGGCAAATAAAGCAATTCAAACCGACCCATTACATTACAAAATTAGCTAACGGACGCTTGAGTTGGTTGAGTTGATGCTTGAGTTGGTTGAGTTGATGCTTGAGTGATTGAGCTTGTTCCCGCAACCTAAAAAATTCAAAATCGACCCATTACATTACAACAAAATACTACGGCAAATAAAGCAATTCAAACCGACCCATTACATTACATTACAAGATAGTTCATTATGTAAACTAAGATGCTTACTTCGGATGTGGATGTCCTACCACCTCTGCCCCGTGCTTGTCCGGTTCTTCCCCCTCTGGACCCTACACCACTATGGATTGACCTTCCATTTCAACCTATTCGTGTTGGTTGAGCTCCTCTTTCTTGTACATTCTCCGAGATTGTTGTTGTAGAGGTTGATGCCTTGCTTGGTCTGCCCCGCTTGCGTGGAGGTTGTGGTGGTTCATCATTAGTTGGCATCCTATCCTTATTTGGGCATTTCCGTTTGTTGTGACCCTTCACTTTGCAAATGCCACAAGTCATTTCCATACCGTGCCTACTCAGTCTTCCTAACTTTTTTGGGCTTTCATGGGGATCTTTCCTCCTATTCAAGCGAGGTCTACCAGGCCCTATTTTAATAGGTGGAGGTGTGAGTGTAAGATCAGTTCTAGGCCAAAATCGAGGCCCTTCCATTGGTGGAATGGAATAAGCGTATGCCCGCAAATAGTTATCCTTTTTGTACAAAGGATCAATAAAATCTTCGGGAGTTTTACGAACATAAGAGATACAAGAAATAGCGTGTCGACATGGAATCCCTGTCAAATCCCACTTCCGACATGTGCAGGTCCTACTTTCTAAATTGACAGTCATCACATCACCCAAATAATGACTACACTGGAAGATCGTATCAGTTGAAGGAATAGCATCACAATTCTTAGCTTTCTCTTTCTCCTTTTCTAGTCTAGCTATAACTCTAGGACCGTAATCACCTTTCCACTTAACAACGTCACCTTTTTTAACATATAACCGTTCCATTACTTGTGTTCTAATGTCTTCCAACATGTGCATAATGTGCTTTGTTCGAGCAGTGATAATATATCCGTTAAATGTCTCTGCCATGTTATTTACAATGACATCAACTTTGGTTGTCGATGACATGTATGCCCTACAAAAACAAGCAGGGTTGTAGCTCTTGAAACCATCCACAGCTGCTGGTAATATTTTCTCCATCTCCACTAAAGCATCATCAAAATCAGCCATATTGTAAGCTTTAACTGCCTTCCAAAATAAAAGCTTCAACTCCTCACCCTTGAATGACTTGTGCCAATGAGCGTAGATGTGTCTGGCACAGTGTCTGTGTTCAGCTTTGGGGAGCACTTTAGCAACACCATTTAATATTGCCTACCATTCCCTAAGTTGAGGAAACTCTGAAGATTCTGCAAAAACCATTCCCAACTTTCATTGTTTTCACCCTCTACAACGGCCCATGATATTGGGTACATTTGATCATTGTGATCTCTCCCAATGGCACTTAGTAGTTGACCACCTAAAAAATTCTTCAGGAAGCACGCATCAATACAAATAACCTTCCTACATCCCTCTAACCATCCATGTTTCAATCCCTCGAAACACACATGCAGTCTTTGAAAAACATTAGCATCATCAACTCTAGTGGGATCAGTGACAAGCTTCACCAAGCTTTGTGGGTTCGTGTGTTTCATTGCCTCAATGTAACTACCAAGCTTGGTGTAGTGTTCTAGCATACTACCATGAAGCATTCGATGTGCATGATACTTCACTCTATAAGCAAAATCCTTATTAACAAGAACACCAAAGGCTTTCTTAATCGTAGCCATTATTTCTTTAGCTGGCCAATGTGGTCGAACCTTGAACACCTCTAAGAAATTGTCTGCGACCCACCTGGATTTCATTTGCCTGTTCTTTTGCATGTTTCTTGAACAAGTATGCTCACCATCAACAGACTTAACAACATACACAGCTCTCCTTGAATCCCATCCACCATACAAATAAAATTGGCATCCTGAAACACATTTCACATTTACATATTGTTTTCTATTGTTATTACTAGAGGTTATTGTGATATTCCTTCCTTGTAATATCCCATACTTTGCCACGGCATTCTTAAAGCTTTGCCTAGAGGTGAACCTTTGCCCAACTTGCCATGTAAAGCTTTTAAAATCTGTATTGTCTCCAATTAAAGGCCCTCTATTCCTTAACTTGCTCGCATCACCATTTTCCTCTTCATCTGAACCTGGAGGTGTCTCAATATCATCTGAACTATCCCCAGAATCTGTTTGTTGATCACCATGGGTACCCTGAGCAGCCTCTCTTTGCACTCTCTCTATGGAATTGACAAGTTTAGAAATTTCCCCCCTGAACTTATGTCTAGCAGCTACAAACTCTTCATCACTGGATCCCTCTACATCTACTATCTCTTCCTCTAATTCGACATCGTCTAACTCATCCTCTAATTCGACATCGTCTAACTCTTCCTCTAATTCGACATCATCAAGGCCTACTTCATAATCCTCATCTTCTGAACTACTATTACCAGATGCAATCCCCTCTACGGATTTATCCCTCGTATCCAAATGAATTTCAGGCTCAAGAGGGTGGTCAACATTAGTGTTAGGAAACAATGCACCTTTGCTCCTAGGACTTCTCCTCAATGGTACATTAGTACTCCTTCTAGGGGTTAACTTTTTGGGTTGGGCCTTTGGAGTTGGATATTTATGAAGCACATAGACATTCACTGTCCTAAATTGCATTAGTGCACCATGTAACTCACGAACAACATTTTCCCCATCTATCTTCCTTAAACCATCTTTTAAAGTAGAACCTGGAAGCAAGTAAAACAGCCCTTGTATACCTCTATCTCCATCACACTTATCAGCTAAAGTCATCAAGTAATCCATGGACAAAGCATTTGGATCTACCTCCATTACTTTACCAAAACCTCCTACATAACTAATACTACCCCGAGCTTCCTTAAATTTACCCCCATACCAAATTTCAATGGACACCATTTCACTCATTATGTTCACAATTACACAAAATTCATAAGTTCTAAGCAAATTTCTAAGCAATTAACACAATTCCACAATAACAATAGTAAAACCTAATTTCTAAGCAAATTTCAACAATTATCAACAATTAGATATCAATTACAGAAATTTAGGGTTTGAAACTTACTTAGATTGTGATGTTTAAGTGGAAGAAAACTTTGCCCTAAGTCTCCATTAATGTCGCCATTTTGGGGAAGAAGAACACCATTTTCGTGAGTTAGGGAAGAAGAAGGACCGAAAATGGCGAAAGGAAGCTGGGTTTCGTGAGTTAGGGAAGAATGAGGAGAAGAATGGGGACCGAAAATGGCGAAAGGAGCTTGGTTTCGTGAGTTAGGGAAGAAGAAGAAGGACCGAAAATTGGGGACAGAAGAAGGATTTTTCGTGAGTTAGGGAATGTCGTGGGTTTCTGATTTTTTTGAAGCAATTGGTACCCATGTAACCGGTCACAAGTAAACCAGCTCTTTAGTTGCAAAAATGAGACAAAGGTTGTCTCTTTATTGAATAAATGAAAGGTTAACCCTTTATTTGCAGATAGGTAAAAGGTTAGCCTTTTAGAAACAATTTTTCCTTTTCTTTTTTGTTAATCTTTTGTTTACCTAAATACCCCATATTCACATATGTAATATCCAAAATACACCCATTTTTACTACTTACAATATCCCCACTACCACCTTTACAATTAATATAATCATTTAAAATACCCTAACTACTCACGTTTAGTGGACCCCACAACACCCTTGATATTGTACCCAAGCTAATGGGACATCTAAATAAAATTAGAGAAAATATGTAATATTGAGAAAAAAATATAAATGGATCTATAAGTCGAATCTAACTATCAAACATATGGACCCAGGCCTAAATTCGGACTCTAAAGTCATGGACAAGATCAGCCTAAATGATTCAAAATCAATAAAGAAAAAGTTTCCCCAAAAAAAAGTTATTTAATTTGACGTCCACGTCTCTACTCTCCAGAACCTTCCGAGTTCCGTCTTTTTATAGGCATTATATTCTCTTCGTATCCAGTTTTCCTCAAACACCCGCAACAACCATATTTTTATATTGGAAGGAGAGGGATAAACAGAAAGTTTTCACCAGTTCAGAGATTTCAATTTTCGATCGAATTTAAGGTAATTTTGAATTGTTTATTATGTTTGATTTCTGTTTAAACTGTTGAATAATCTTCAATTTCATCGTAGAAATTGAAAACCTATAAATTTATCAATTGTTTAGGTCTTGCGTTTTTTAGTTTGGTCGTCGATATTGTGACTTGTTTCAATTTGTGATGTATTAGTTCGTTAGGTTTTTATTGAAATTTTGAATTTAAATGAATTGTTGTCGGTTATTGGTTGCGTTCTTGGATTGGGGCATTTATCATCTGGAAAAATGACCTCCAGTTGATGTTTTTTTTCGGTTGTACGATGACGAATATATTGTTTGTTAGTATCAATTTGGATTTTTATCGAATTTGCAAAACATATTGTTTATAGTATCAATTCGGATGTTTATCGAATTTTCTATTAGTATCTTTGTGATTGTTTAGTGTCATGTTTGGTTTAATATTGTTGGAGCTTGATTGGTTGATGCGATATATTTCAGCCAGAATACGTAAAATTGATTACGAACATGGATTTGAAAATCGATAATTAGACAAGTATAGTGTTAACGCTAGTCTGAAGCTGTAAGCAGTAAGCCGTTTAACACAGTCTAGTTGATTTTGCGGATAGATAGTGATGTCTTTGTTTTTCACTATGATACTCAAAAAGCTTAATATTTGGTTTGGGATGGTATGCTAGTCATGTCTCTTGCAAATGCTATTTAGCTGCATGCCTTTTTTCCCTCGAGAGATGCCTTTTTAACCTATAACCTTGTCATATCTTCTTCAATGCAATAACAAGCCTTAATTTCATCATACAAAACAATGTCTTAATATTTAAATGTAGTATTATCTATTTATAATAATTAAAAAACAAATGATTTGATGGTCTGTTTAGGTCACGTATCATACTTTGAGCTAGCTTTGGAAGCTACATTAGTCAATTTTTTTGTTGTACGATAATGAAGTATTATGATGTATGCTTGCTTGATCTTTTAGTTTTGCTGTGGGGAACTTTCTTGTAAGTGTTTCTTTTTGTTGACTTCATTGTCGTATTGAGAAGATTAATGTGTTGTTGCAGATGTCATACAGTTATGATTCTCGCTCTCCGTCTCCATATAGGCGATATGGTCGCTCTGTTTCAAGGTCTTTGTCAAGATCTAGGTCATTTTCGAGGAGCCGATCTAGGTGCTCATTTGTGCTTGAGTTTTAGTTGTGGTTGTATTATTTAAGCTTATATAGTAACAATAGCAACAGTCACTATACTTTGCTTTCTTATGTAACAGGAGCCGTGAAAGTAGCGTAGAGAATCCTGGAAATAATTTATATGTGACTGGTTTGTCATTGCGTGTCACTAGGAAGGATCTGGAGAAGCATTTCTCATCTGAGGGAAAGGTGATTTTCATTTGCATCTTGTTTTTGAGCCGTGGATAGATTTATAGCAGCAAGTTATATATTAGGAAATCTGTTAGTGCTTTGACAGACCCTATTTCAACTAATTGACTCTGACAGGTGGAAGATATTCACCTTGTGACCGATCCATGGACCAAAGAATCTAGGGGATTTGGTTTTGTAACCATGTCTTCTCTTGAGGAGGCAGATCGCTGTATCAAGTATCTTAATCGCTCTGTGCTCGAAGGGCGTGTAATCACTGTTGAGAAGGTATACATTCGACATTATTTCTCTGTCTCTGCCCCTTACCCCTCAGCAGATTACTTTCATATCAGCGGAGATCAGCATTTTCCAAAGATTGGTATTCGTTTAAGCACTGCAATTATATAGATCTTTAAATTATTGTGTTTTTCTTTAGAAGTTTTTACTGTCTTGCTTATTGCATTTATAGAGCTTATTGTATCACGGTTGGTATTTGTATTCCCTTTCACTTTAAAATTGAAACTAGTTTGCTTCGTGTTGCCTGAAGTTTTTGTGGCAGCAACAGGTTAGCTGTGTGTAGCAGCTCTTCTCCAAACTACACAACCATCAAAATCAATCACATCGAGCAAATCAAATGTCAGACTTAATATCAGAGGGTTGTATGCCCTGCATTTCTCTCTTTGTTCCTTTTACCTGTGTGCTATTAAGATTCTCAGTATTTGGTCATATATCCAGAAATTTTTGTTTTCCAAAGCTATTATCCATTTTGTGTTCATATATATATATGTATCCACTGCCTAGTAACACTTGGTCTGCAATTGCCTATTTCAGGCTCGCAGGAAAAGAGGTCGTACACCAACGCCAGGAAAATACATGGGGTTAAAGACATCTCGCAGTAAGTTTCTATAAGTAGTCAAGACAAGAGGTTTAGCCATGCCTGTATTTTCTGTTTGTTAAAGCTCCCTGTTTTTTCCTTGTAGGTCGACATCGCTCTCGCAGTTATTCTATTAGACGCTCATCTGATCGTGAAAGGTCATACTCCCCGTATTCTAGGAGAGATAGATCATATTCTCCCTATTATAGCCGCAGGAGCCGCCGTTCACGCTCCAGGTCGCGTTCCCCATACGACAGCAGATCACCTGTGAATAGGCGCTCTCGCTATGATTATTCGCCAAATGAGCGGTTTTACAGGAGGAGAGGGCGAAGCTATTCCAGGAGCTATTCACCAAGGGGAAGGAGTTATTCACGTAGTTACTCCCCCAGGCCAAGGAGAAGCTCTAGGAGGAGTTATTCTCGGAGCTACTCTCCAAGGCCAAGAAGAAGCTCTAGAAGAAGTTACTCTCGAAGCTACTCTCCGAAGCCAAGGAGAAGCTCTAGGAGGAGTTATTCTCGGAGTTACTCACCTCGCCCAAGGAGAAGCTCAAGAGAGCACCGCTCTCAAAGGCGAGGGAAGAGCACTAGGAGAAGCTGCTCTCGTAGTTTATCAAGAAGCCCGAGAAGAAGTGCTTCCTATTCGCCAAAGCATGGAAGTTCACATGATAGTCGCTCATCAAGAAGCTACTCTCGTCACAGTGCTCCCTCCAGATCAAGGTCTCTTTCACGATCTGCTACTCCAAGATCTGCTTCGCCATCTACTTGAACTGGACCGGTTTCGTTTAGAAGAATCATTGTTCCTGTTTAGAATTCTTAATTGAACGCCCGTGGACTTGCGATCCCTTTTATCAGTGTACTATGTCTAAAAACTTGTTGACTTTTGTTTTTTTTTTTTTTTAAACTTTAGGAGTTGTCTTGCTAATTGCTAATTACTAATTACCTCCATACTACCATGATAATAGTTTGGAAGTGTGAAGTTCTTTCTGAAACATAATTTGGGCTTACATTTGAAGTTACCCAAACGGTAATTCACACATCAATGTTTGGACCTGAAAACATTGTCTGGTTAGTTTTTTTGCATTATTGTCTTCAACTAGAAGCTGTTTGTTAGCCGTGTGGTTAGAGGTTACCTAAATAGAGCTATCTTCTACAACTTTTCTTGCATTATTTTGTGTATGGTAGTTTGCTAGTTTTGCCCATAATTAATTAATGCCAATAAACATCTAGTCGAAGAGAAGTTCGCCAGCACAATATGGGTCTTCACAATACAACTGAAAGCAAACATATATGTAGAACTATCATTATACATAATAATATCATTATATATAATACCATATAATACATTTGGCGTTTCTATTTAACTAATTTGCCTCTCGTACCACCTTTTACCAGGAACGATATCATGAGAGCACACTTATTACATATGAGACTTAATCAGTAGGAGTATTATACAAGAAAGTGTTGTTTGATGATTTACTAATCAACACAGAAGTTGAGTATACCATACTTAGATCGTCCATCAAAAGTAAACAACCCATAATGTTTCTCACTTTCATCCCCTGTTTTCAGATTCTCATCAAACATCTCAAACAAGAACACCTCCAATTCTTGTCTTGGTGACAATGGAGTCCCTTTCTTAACATGATTTATCATATTTTTATAGAATATCTTTGCATTTTCTATTGTCCCTAATTCACCCTCCTTTGGATAACCACATTCATTTCTTTGACCATCCACCTTATTATTATGACTCCTACTCCTACTCATCATCCCAGGAGGAAAACCACCCGATGAAGTTCCAGATTCTCCTACTACAGGTCGCCTTATATATCGTCCTCTATTAGTGCGCGATTTCGAAATTTGCGGCCTCAATTGTCGTCCATTTTGTTGACTATCAATTGATAAACCAACTTTCCGTGCAGCAGACAAGACCGCATCATATTGTGCATCGAATAAATTTTGGTACCCCAAATGAGTTATATTATCAATAAACCTGTATCCACAAGATGTGAATAACACAAAGTCTAGTGGAATATTTTTGGGGTCATTTATATAAGTAGCGTAGGGTTCAATATTAACAAACAAAGGCCAATCATAATCTAATAAAAACTTTATTATTGGGGTTATGTATGATAGATCTTTAAACTCCGCTTGAGATGGTGGATAAGTATTTTGGACCAAGTCCATTTTAATGGCGGTTGACACTATTATTTGGTTGCTCAAATTATGCAAATTTAGTGCATTAACTATATTTTGCATGGCTTGGACCATATGTGGGGCTTGTGGGTCGGATGGTTCGATTTCGTTCCCAACCGCGATGTATTTGATCGATGAGGCATAAGGGACTACATTGGTTCGGACCCACGTATCAGCCATGGATGGATTGCATTTGCACCCAATGGGTTCAATGTCCTGGTTAGAGACACCCAACATGAGCTTGATATTGGTACCTTGTACCGCTTGGAGGGTAGCTTGATCCGGATCATATAGCCTCATTGACTTTATATTATATTGTTTGTATAGCTCTACCACTTGACTTGGGCAGGGTAAGTTGTTTCGCAATCTTCCATAACATACTCCAACTTCTGCGTCTATGTGCATGCAAACAAATAATTGTTTTAAGCATATATTATGAAGTATATATAAATATGATACAAGAGTAATGTGAAAATCACCTAAGTGGTCAAAATTAAAAACTAGAAATTAAGATATATATATATATATATATATATATATATATATATATATATATATATATATATATATATATATATATATATATATATATATATATATATATATATATATATATATATATATATATATATATATATATATATATATATATATATATATATATATGTAGAGACAATATTAAGCTAACAAAAAAATATATCAATTATTATTGTAATTTTTTCAATGATACACATTCGACAGGTAATCGGCACAAGGTACTAAATAGTGAGAGCAAAATTGATTTGTCACTTGAAAATATTTACTATGTATCATGTCATTTCATTAATGATAATAAAAGATTTTTTGTTCACAATTTTTCATTATCAATTAATACTACATTTTCAAATGGTAATGAATTGAAAAAAAATTTAGGAAGGAAATGAAATTGTTAAAGGGGAACTAACACTTGTTAAGAGATATTCCTATGAAAATTAAACTAACTTTCCATTATTACTTCTACCATTCAATACATACCAATTGTCGAACAGATTGTTTGAGTTTAACTATCAAAGCACAAGAAATAAAAGAGTACGAGATTAATATTTTGATGGTAGAATGAGACATATACCTATAGGGGGTAAGTTAAGCAATAAAAATGAAGCAATGAAGATGAAGGTGATGAAAGACACCATTTCTTTTGAATTGGGTATTAGATATTATTAATTTGATAGATATAATTTTAAATCCTATAAATAGGCAACGCGAAGTATGCTCAACATTTGGTTAGTTAAAAATTAAATAGCATTATAGTGGTGTGTTGGTTGGTGTGACCATGCATGGATTAATGATATGACTAACTTTAATTGGGTGGGACGTCCTAGAAAGAAAAATATTGAGTAAAAGTAAGCATTTGGCTTTAATGGACTGGGATTGAAAAACTTCTCTCATAAAGACGGTCTCACACAATACCGACTATTCTGGAAATGACTTCTACTTATATTGGAATTGAAATTCTATGTAAGTATGAATTTGTAGGGAATCGGATAGATCAGTTGGAGCAAGCAACGTTGATTGTCTCAACTTGAGCCAGCACTTTCGATTGTCGTTGTTGGTGCCAGTAACAACTAGCATCTTCCCCGAGAAAATTCTAAATTCGATTCTCACCTAGCATATTTCATTCCTCAGCCGACAATGTAAACAATAATATGAAATTTTATAGCTTTTTTTTTCTTTTTTTTGAATAATATTTGATTCATTAATAAAGAGTCATAGGACATCTACATTAGAGATAAAAATTAGCAAGTACATAGCAACTAAAACCAAATATAATTCAAAAATAACAAAACTACGATCGTTGTGTATGAGATCTGACAATTCTAAATATCTTCTTTCACATCCCTGTTTGATACAGCTTTCTACGAGAGGGTTTTTCGATCTGTTGTAGTCTTGAGATATAATTGAATTTGATGTAGTTGATGATAATTGCAATTTTGGTGTCTGGTGCATCATCGCATTAATCTCTACCAACAAATCAACTAAAGACCAAAATTCATAACTTCAAACTCTCACAAGGAGAGACTTCAAAAGCCAATATATGGGTAGAATCAACCCAATGAATGGGTATAACAACTCTCTTATAGAGAGAGGACAAAAATTTATTTTAATCATATTAAAAAACTTAAAAGGAAGAAATTAGGGGCTTACCATCAATCTTTAAAGATTGATGATAGCCCAAACTAACTATAGATATTAGAGTTTTTTTAGAGAGAGAAGAGAGAAAAAATTGGGGTGGTTAGGGTTTGGCTGACTCTGTTAAATTTTTGGGAAATTCCACGTGGTAACCCTGAGGTTTTGGGTTTTCCACGTGGTAACCAAAACTTTTAAAAAATCCACGCGGTAACCCTGTGGTTTACGTAAATGTTCCATCATGACCTTTTTGCACATAAAAACGTTAGCAAACGTTAATTTTGAAGCTTTATGGCTGTTGTATGCATATTTATGCGACTCACCATTCGAAATGTCATCAGTTTGAACCTTTTTCCCCAAAATATAACCCTCAAATCTACCATTTTTTATCCAAATCATATTTTTTTCCCCGAATCCAAATATGGTAGAGTTTGGGTTTATATTTTGGGGAAAATGGTTGAGACTAATGACATTTAAAATGGTAAATCGCATATATAGGCGTACAATAACCTTAAAGCATCGACATTAATGTTTCTTAACGTTTTTGCTAACATTTTATGTGCAAAAAGGTCATGATGGAACAATTTGGTAAACCTCAGGGTTACCATGTGGATTTTTTTAAAGGTTTTGGTTACCACGTGGAAAACCCAAAACCTCAGGGTTACCACGTGGAATATCCCTAAATTTTTTATGAAATTTTATAGCTTATATCAACTTTAAGTTTTTTTAGACAATATTACAGATTCATCATCATCATCATATCCGGCGTATTCCACTCATATAAGACAATAGAATATACATATGTAACTTGTCGCACAAAGAATGCATATATTGACAACAAATGAAAGGTTCTTGAGGAAATTTGATCTCTACGATCAAGATCTATATACTTGAGGTTCTTGCACATATACTCCCTCCGTCCCATTATAGTTGTCCACTTTGTTGTGGGCACGCAAAATAAGGAAAAATAGTAGTGGGGTATTTTAAATGATTATAATAATTGAAAAGGTGGTAGTGTGGTATTTTAAGTGAATATAATAATTGAAAAAGTGGTAGTGGAGTATTTTAAGTGAATATAATAATTGAAAAGGTGGTAGTGGGGTATTTTAAGTGATTATTATAATTAAAAAGGTGGTAGGTGGGGTATTATTAAATAATATAAGTTGGGGTAGTTGGGGGTATTTAGGTAAAAGGTTTTGCTAAAAAAGAAAAGTGAACAATTAAAATAGGATGACCCAAAATGGCAAAGTGGACAACTAAAATGGAACGGAGGGAGTATAAATTAACTGCATTGACAATTAATGAAGGCTTTTAACGTGAAATTAATTTCACTAATGTTGCATGTATCTTAAAATGTTAAGGTAGATTACTACGTAAGTTCTCTTTATTTATTTCGTGAGAAATTAAAGCTACTATAATTACGTATTATAGTCTAGGCTAGAATATCTCTTCAACAGTCTAGTTTTTATATTTAGAAAAGGAAGTCACATATCCCTTAAACAATACCTTAAAATTTAGCTTCTGCACATGAGTGAGCTACCGTACGACGCTGTTATATGCACATAAATGTAATTATATTTTATTCTATTACAACTTGCTAAATATAGTACGTAATAGGTAGAGGTTGATCCCACGGAGATTGTGATTACTAATTTTAAAGATACTTCTAAAATATTTATTTTAATAGTAAATATGCAAAATAAAAAGATGGGGGAAATGAGTTGTAATTACGCTACTAAGAGCTTTAATATAATAAATTTAAAAATAAAATATGTAAAGTAAATAAGAGAGTAAATCAATAAGTGAGTAAAGATCCATTTCAAATCTCATAAAAATAACATGCTAAGACATTAATATATGTTACTGCAAATTAAATTACTCTAAATTAAACATGTGAAAAATAAGAGCAAGTATATGAGAATATTCAAAACTACATTGTGAGATGTTAATGTCTGTATTTATAGAGCTAAAAAGAAGCATAAGACCAAAAAAATCAAACTTGTAGCCACTAGGATTTAAACTAGAGCTGTTCATGGGCGGGCTACCCGCCAGGCCCGGCCCACCCGGCTCGAAAAACGGGCGGGTGCGGGTAGCATTTTTAAAAAAAATTTAAAGTTTGGGCGGGTAATACCCGCCCGCCAAGATAAATGGGCGGGTAGCGACAATAAAAAAAATACCCGCGGGTATACCCGCCCGCCCGCTTATTTTAATATATTAATATTTTTTTTTATGAAAGGTAATATATTAATATTAAGTAATATGCTTTGAGCTTTTAAACTTTAAAGTAAGTAATATGCTTTGGGCTTTTAAAGTAAGTCCAATAAGGCAATAAGGCAAGATAAATGGGCCGTGTTTCGAAGAAGATGAAGAGGAGGATGAAGATGACGATTGTGTTACCATTGACTAAGTGTTTTGAGACTTTTAAGTATTTTAATATATATGTAATTTGATTATTTTGAGACGTTTTATGTATTTGTAGTATTTTGGACTATGTATTGTATTTTAATTATTATCAAAAATTAATTTTATATTTTGTATGGTATTTTTGGTATTTATGAGAAAATACCCGCGGCGCCCGCGGCACCCGCCCGCTTTAAAAATGGGCGGGTAGCGACAAAAAAATATGCCCGCAATCGCGGGCGGGCATTTGAATTTTTCTGCCCGCGGGTAGATTTTGTAGCAAATACCCGCCCCGCTACCCGCGCCCGCCCGCCCATGAACAGCTCTAATATTTTAAACCTTGTACTTGGACAACTCAATAGTAATGATTCTTAAGTAACCAAATTGAACAAAATATCAAAACTTTCGGCTAGACATTAATTACCATTTATTGGAGCAAAATGTTGTTACCTGAAATTGAACATATGGCCTGAAATTCTCATCTTCAATATGTTCTAATTCTGCTGCCGACATAATTTCATTTTTTTTAGCATTGATATTGGCTGAATTAGCCTCTAGTCATAACTAAAAACTTGTAGATCTTTTCGAGTACATATTTGTAGCCTTAAAAAACGCCTGATTTAGAGTTCTAATCAGTAAGATATGCCAATTTCAAAACTGGAACATCAAGTAATTCGCGGATTACATTTTTTTTCCGTTCGGTTGCAATTTTCTCATTTCGTCCTACTGTATTTTTGATAAAAAAAATCCTACAAAATGTTAATAAAATTATGTAAGTGTACATATTAACTCATAAATTAAATATATATTAAATATTATATAGTATTTAATAAACGTAGTAAAATCATATGTAGAGAGAAATAAAATTAATGTAACTTTTAGCCTTAATAGCTACTACTTTCTGTTTTTTCCTTCTCAAAATAACAAGATTGCCTCTGTATAAAGTGACTTATCAAAAAGTTGAGCTTCAACCATTAAGGTTTCCAGCCCAACCAAGAATGCATAACGAATACATGAATAAAAAAAACCATGTTAGACTTAGCAGAATGAAAAATCAAGAACGCAAAAAGAAACTAATAATTTTAATTTGGATAAGAAACATGCTCACAATATAATTGTAAATTAAAGGCATAAAGTTTTCTAGGTTTTATATTGGAGAAAGTACTTGGAATTAAATTGTAGTTGAATCATACCTCAAATTTTCTTTGTGAATTTAATGATGAAAACTATATTGGAGAAGATATAGAGTAAACATAAATAGTTCCATGGAGAAGAAGAAAAGTCACGGATGATTTAATGAAGAAGAAGAAGGATATATACTTATGGATGTTTGATGGAAAAGAAGGGGTAAACATAAAGAATAAAAACTAATGGAAAGAACAAAAACACATATTTTACTTATTTTTATAAATATTAATCTTTGTAATTAATATTAATTAATATAGGAAAATTATCAATGGTACCCATGAGGTATGAGTTATTCTCAATGGTGTCCACAAGTTTTTTTTTTTCCAATGGTACCCCTACCTTTTTTCGGTAATGACTACAGTGACACTTTTAGTTTTTTTTCCGTCAACTTACCGTTAAATTTTGGATCTAACCTAAGCATGGTTAGTTTGATGTTGTTTATATACTCATGTTCTTTCACGAGTCTCCTTCTTTTTTCACTCTCCTCTTCCTTCTCCTTCCATGACTACTTCTCTTTTCACTCTACAAACAATTCATTACCATGATTAGTTTGTTGTTGTTTATTTAGCCAAGTTCTTCGATTTGAAACACACGATCATCCTTCATCCACCATCATTTCCCACAGCTGTGGTAGGTTTAGGTATCCCAGATCTTCTATCAATAGATTGAGAGCTTTTAGAAGTATCTAAACTTCTCCCATTATTCCTACTTAGTACTTCCTACAGGTGATGGAAATCTTCTAGAAATTGATGAAGAAAATGATGAACTAGAAGTTGAATAAGTACTATCATTAGTAATTGTACTAATTGTTGTGCTATTATTCAATTACAGAAAACAATAATTTGTGAGAATGAAAGTAAGAAGAAAATGGGGAATACTCCGAAAAAAGAAGATTTGACAGTTGTTCGTAACAGGGGAGAAAATGGATTAAAAAAGTGAGAAGAGTGCAGTGAAAAAAGAGTGAGGTCGGTGAAGAAGAAAGAGAAAAAAAGACATAGAAAGGGAATACTAAATTCAATAACGGCTAATGTAGAAACACTTAGAGATGGTGAATGCATCAAGGGGGGGGGGGGGGGGGGGGGTTGAATTGTTGTATTGTAAGTTTAAGAAATTTAGCCCTGTTTTTGCGGAATATAAAATGAATAATAAAAACTTAAACTTAATACAAGTAAGATAAATAGAGACAATGATTTTACGTGAAAACTTTCGAGGCATAATAGAAGGAAAACCACGATCA
Organism: Amaranthus palmeri; assembly: GCA_019776075.1. Taxonomy (NCBI): domain Eukaryota; kingdom Viridiplantae; phylum Streptophyta; class Magnoliopsida; order Caryophyllales; family Amaranthaceae; genus Amaranthus; species Amaranthus palmeri. Next base: position 90,196 of record JAAKBH010000120.1, read on the forward strand.
CTCGGGATTTTAAACTTCTCTTACTATGTCTTAAACAATCAATTACAATTACATAAAACAATTCTCAACTAGGCCATTTCTATTCTCTTTCTCTTTCTATTTCTCTTTCTCTTTCTCCTTCTCCTTCTCTTTCTCTTTCTATTTCTCTTTCTCTTTCTCCTTCTCTTTCTCTTTCTCTTTTCCACACTTAAATGGAAGCTTCTCTTTTCCCCTAGACATCCCTTAAGTCTAAGTTAATTGACAAAATGAAAGAGTGAAATATTTTTCTTACTTTTGTGATCTCTTGATTTTTTCAACTGGGCACACACCTATAACCGGTTGAAAAAGTCTCCCGTTTATATGAGAGCAACCGTAAGTCATCAAAGCCCTCACTCCCCATATTTCCCTTATTCCCAAATGTAGGAAGGTGGAAAACATATTTGGAAGTTATGTGAGAAGGCACGGTTAACATATGCTAAAAATAGTTAATTAGGATTAATTAGATTATAATCTAATTAATTTTCTATTTTATTGAACAGATATAAGGAGATTTATTCTCATACTTCGAATTAGTCTTAGATTATTTTTAGGTAGTTATTTTACTTTGTCAATTAACTAATTATGTAATAACTTAATTTCTAACTGGTTACATCAACTAAACATAGAAAATAATTCCTTCGTAATTTTTAGCTGAATCATTCTCCAGACCTACGTCTTGAGAACACTGTACTATCTCCATCAGCAATTTTCATCAGACCATCAAACTTGGAACAGTAGACCTCCTGTCCACTTTAGACATCCTTAGTGATCTTCAATATCTGACTCTTTTGATAACTTTGACTCGTACAATATTCTTTGACCAAGTCCTTTAGGTTCCATCAACGACTTTAACAAATCGGATATTTGACCTACAAAACAATCTCTAAACCACATTTGTATATTTAAAGTGAAGTAATCATCAAAACCTAAGAGGGCCAACCAATTCCACCTTTTTTATGATGACAAACTTATAAACAAACTTAAGTAAAATAGAGTAAATCAAAAGTCATAGAGCATGCTAGTTTTTAAAATAACTCTATATAACACTTAGCAAATCAACTCGTTACAATATAATTCACCAAACGTCCAAGAAAAAACAATTTACTCTAAAGATAATATTTAAAAACATATTGTCAGAGCTTATGATATATTGTTTATGTTTTTAAATGGTTTCTAAAAATAGTTAACGTAAACTACTAAGATTATCAAAAATCAATTTCTGTGAGTTAAGCTTAGGCTTACATGAGAACATTGGGAGTAGGGATGGTCATGGATCCAGGACCCTGTTAGAGCCGCCCTAGATCCGCCCCTTTTTTAAGGGTTTGGGTCTTATTTTTTGAGACCCATCGGATTTGGGCCGAATCTGGATCTAAAAAATAAGTGGCAGGTCCGGGTTCGGGGTCCGAGACCTGGACCCTGGACTCGCCCTTTGGACCCTTATAAATATTAAATTGTTCATTTTCATTTGTATTCTATGTATGAATTTTGCCCCCAACACTTATTTTATTTTTATATAATCATAATATATATTAATAATATATATGCTACTTGCTTAGTGCTAACCCAATTACTGTTATTTCATGGACTCGAACTAGTATTTATAATAGAATTTAAGTGTATATGGATGGCACTATGCGACTATAGATTTTAAAGTAGTATTAAATATTAGTAAAATGCGATAATAATTCTCTTACAAATATACGAAAAATATAATAACTTATGGCACCAAATCAAAGAGGTTATGGCACACTTTAATTTTTCCTAAAGTGTTGATCATGAAATGGAATGGATATGCAACCATCAACACCCAAAAAATACAATGCATGATCAATTCAAGAATCAAGTTTTAGAAATTCTGGCTCTCAAGCCACCTTGTGTCTTGGCACGTGGCTTTATGAAACGTGGTTTGCAACCCAAGGATTGACTACCTTGTGGTGTGCGGGATAATCTTTGAAGTTGTATGACTAATAACTCAAAGTGACGGGTGTGTGACTAACATTCAATGCTCAAACAATCAATGTTTGAAGAAAAAACACAAGTGTTTTTTTATTTCTCAAAAATGTGGAAAACTGTCTTTATAATGCTTTATGTCTCTTATCACTACAAGAAAATTTATTTTGGGCGTCAAAAGTTTTAAATTATGGACGTCATATTAGCGTGTGTGGCACAAGGGCTACTTTGGGCGTCACTCCAACATAAGCAAGGCACAAATGGTAAATTTTAGGCGACATATATAAATTGTGTCGCCCAAAACATTATGCGTCAGATGTAATTACGATTGTCGCCCACAATAATATATGGGCCACTAATTACTCTTGTCCCCCAAATCCCACGTCTACCCAAAACCTAAAAATCTAAAATCCCAATTCCCGCTTTTATTACCATCCATTATTCCATTCTAATTCTCTCCTGCCACTAAAAACCCTAAAAACACAAAAAATATTCAATCTGTTTCATTCATTGAGGCGCACAACCTTCTTCTCCATTCTCTACGAACGACCACTACGCCGCCCCGATTTCATCCACTGAGCTGCCATTGCTGCTGCTTCTCAAGGTTTGTTTCCATCTTTAAGCTTCTCTTCCATGGCTGTTGCTCCTCTATGATTTTCGTTCTTTTAATTCAATTTCTTTGATTTTTGGTTTTTTATATTTTTAATTTTCCATGGTTGCTTACTTTGTTTCCTTATCTTCCATTCTTTCTTCCTGTGTTGACTAAGTTTTCTAAGTTAATGGTAAATTGTTGTTTTGATAACTTGTGTAGATTGGCTTCATATATAAATTGGTTTCTATATTCGTTCCTGTGTTAAATGACTAAGCTTCTCTTCTTCTCCATTCTTTGAATAATTTGTGTAGATTGGCTTCATATATAAATTGGTTTCTATATTTCGTTCCTGTGTCAAATGACCCTGAAGCAGAGACCAATCTTCAAGCACTAAAGGATCTTCTTCATATATAAATCACTTTTATATGTGATGACTATCCAAAGCTAGTACATAGCCATTATAATTTTTGTAATATTTTTGTGAGTCGAACTTTTACGAAAAGAACTCAAATATATACAAGCAAATTACTTGCTCTTTTGTATAATTAGCAATATTATTATTATTATTATTATTATTATTATTATTATTATTATTATTATTATTATTATTATTATTATTATTATTATTATTATTATTATTATTATTATTATTATTATTATTATTATTATTATTATTATTATTATTATTATTATTAGGAACAATCTCCAACAACAGCCACCAACTTTACTCATTTTCATTTAAACAGCCGCGAACTTCGTTTATCCTCAACAACAGCCATCAAATTACAAAAAGTGACCTCGAAATAGCCAACTTGCCCCAGCTCCACTAAATGACCGGTTTTTACCCTTTTCTTACCTTTGACCTAAGCTTTGACCAACCAAATACCCTTGAGTGAACCCTGGTTAAAAAGTTTAACCCAACCCCCAACTACCCATTAAAGTTTTCTCTCTTTTTAAACCCCCTTCACTTTTCCTTTTCTTCCATGCCTCACCTTCCTCTTTTCTTCTTCATTAAACATTCTTTTTCCCTCTTCAAGACAGCATTTAATTTAGGTATTTTCTTCCAAACTTCCATAATTATGATTAATTTAGCTTTAATTCAAGGTTTTTGTTTTTTTTTTGTTTTTTTTTTTCTTTCGAATTTGTTAGTTTTTTTTATGTTACTTTTCTTTCTCAAATTAGGGTTTTTTTTTTTGTTGTAGATGTCGAATTTAGCCATGAACAATCAATTACGCATGGAATGCTATTGTGGGTATGATGTCTTTGTTCAAAGGGGTTGAACCCAACAAAATTCGGTGTAGAAACTCTTAGAGACAATGAACTGCAACAAGAGGGGGGGTGAATTGTTGTAGTGCCCTTAGAGTATTTTTTTGCCCTCATTTTCTTGCGGAATATGAATAATAAAAATACTCAAAGTAAATTAAAGAAAACTAAAAAGAACACAAGAGATTAACGTGGGAAAAAGCCACGACCCTCTAAGGATTTCACTTCTCTTATTAATTTTATGTAAATATAATTCTCTATTACATAAAACTAATTCTCCTTCTCTTTCTCTTCTTTCTTCTCTTTCTCTTTCTCTCTTCTCGGTTCTCCTTCTCGTTTCTCTTTCTCTCTTTACAAAAATTCTCTCAATTCCCCTTAGACTTACCCAAGTCTAATTACAAATTCTCTCAAAAACCCGTACAAAATAAATTCTCTAAAATGGATGAACAAAACAAGATTTGCGCAAGGAATTAATCTTGGAATTAATAAGCTATTAAAAACACTCAAGATTTCCTTTTCTTGATTTTTGAAACTCACGAAATATATGTGGAGCACTCGACTAATTTACGTGATTATTTCTCTCCATATTCTCCATGGGAGCACTCGAATGATTAGCGTGAGTATTTCTCTCCTTTGATCACCAAATTTGTGCCGGTTATCAAAAACCATCTAAATACCTTTTTAGATCTTGCTATGCCATAATCCCATGATCCTTAGATGTGGGAGTAGTGGGCAATAACCGTGAGTTAGTGGGTAAGAGACTTGGTGGTTACTCCAAGTCTTCCCTTGTTTTTTAGCTAAAAATAGCCAAGACTTAATTTTAGAAACCTATTTTAAGATTTAAATTAAAAGTTAGTTATTTTAATTTAAGATTTAGTTTTTAATTAATTCCAAGTTAACTACCTTGTGCTTCCTTGATTTAATCACCCGTACAACAAAAATAAAAAGAAAAATAAAAACTAAAAATATTTTCTTAATAAATTTGTTGACTACTTCTCTGACTGTTGATCTGGGAACACTGCACTATCTCTGATGGACCATTCTTCGAAATTGACTTGATCTTGAAACAGTAAAGTAGTAATGCCCTTTTCAACTTCTAATGGTTCCATCAACGACCTTTTAAGGATCGGATATATAACCTAACACAATAATCTCAAAACGTAATATGTTTGTTTAATAAAGTTTATGTTATCATCAAAAGCAAAATTGGCCAACAAATTCCCCCTTTTTGATGATGACAAACTTTATAAACAAACTTAATAACAATAGAGTAAAACAAATACAATGAACATGTTTGAGATTAACACACGTTCAACCATATTTAGTAAATTAAATCGTCACAAATAATTTACTAAATTCTAAAGCAATCAAATTACTCTAATAAGTAAATTTTAAAACTTTTTTTTTTCGAAAATCATGTGGTTAAACATGACTTAAGTTTTTAAAATTAAAAACAAACCAAAACATAAACATAAATAACAAAAACTTATAAATTAAAAAAATAAACTAAGAAACATAAAGAAACATAAAATTAAGAGACACAGCAATCTAAATACTTCAAATTATTATGAGTTGTAAGAATCAAGGGTAAACAAAAGTGATACTTAACAATTTAATGTCAAACAACAATTAATCAATTTATCCTATAAAAAGCAAACATAATATGAGTAAACCAAACCATGATTATAATAAGTCAAACAATAAGCCATATACTAGACAAACTAAGCCTAGGTATATCAAACAGTAAGTCCATATATCAAACATATACTAAGAACATTTTTTTTTAAAAGTTTTAGAACAAACTAAAGTCTTAAAGTCTTAGGTTTAGAACACAAGCAGAGAACCAATTAGTCCAAAGAATAAGTAAAAACGTAAGCATTCACAAGCATCAATTAAGTTTGTTGCCTTCTTCCCCCTTTTGACATCAATCAAAAAGTAGGGGTATATATCAATCCACAGCTCTAAGGCAAGCGTTAGACAAATTAAGAAAGTAAGCAGCAAACTAAGAAAGCAAATGCCTAACATAAATCAAGAAATGCACGCATTCAAACATCATAGACCATATAGGGTAGAGAATAAAGGATAATACGAAGGATTAAAAAGTGTTGGTTAGTAGCATAAACATACGATAATTGTTTTGTACCCAAGCAGGTACGCAAAATAAAGCAAAAAAAATTGTTTAAAGATTACAAATAATGTGGCCAACAAACATTAATTTAAATATTAGAACAGAAACAAGAGGGATCAGACAGCAGTCTCCTCATCTACATATTTTGTCTGCACTTCCACAGTGTCGAGCTTCGCACCAAGACGGGACTCCATCTGGGACAGCTGCTCTTCAAGAGTGGAGAGTGAGGCACGAACTTCACTTTGGAAAGCATTGAGTTGGGACTGCAAGGAATCAAATTTGGTGAGGATAAGATCAATTGGAGTAGGAGGAAATGGTGAGGAATCCCTATCAAAACCAGTGGGTGATGGTGGTGATGGAAATGTTGGTGGAGTAGTTGCTACTGGTGATGGTGGTGGAGATGGTACAGGTGACACTGGTTTAGGTGAGGACGGGGCATTAATAGTTTGTTTGGTAGGGTGAGTAGATGTGGCTTCATCCTTACCAACCGTGACCTTAGAAGCGAGCCTCGTACTCTTCCTAGGAGCGATTTTTAAATCCTCCTTAACCGGTTTGGTAACCTCCTCATCACTTGAACTATCACTGGAGTCCACCTCCTCAAGTTCCTCCTTTGAAGCTTCCCCCTTAGAACAACCTTCCTTCTTTTCCTCATTCACCTCTGCCTCCTTAGTACTAGCAGAGGGAACATCATCTTGATCCTCCTTTTCTTTTTCTTTCTTTTCCTTTCCTTCCTTCTCCTCATCTTCTTCTTCTTTTTCAACCTCCTCTACATCAGAATCAACTTCCTCAACATCTATGAGGTCCTCCAAAATTCCCTTTTCATTCACATTTAAATGTAAATTTTTAAGGCACTTTGCGCCTATTTGATTATTGGCGGACATGGGAAAATGAAGACCCTCAAGCGGTACACCAAACTTTCTAAAAATACAAGTTAACAGCCCTCCATAACCAACCATAAGACCCTTCTCAACACACTCAGAAAAATGCGACACCATCAACGACGGAAAATTAATTTTGATGTGATTAGCCATGCAATAAATCAACGTAGCATCGCGTAAATTGACTTCACTCCGCTTTGAATTGCGGGGTAAAATGAATCTACGGGCGATGTTGTAAAGTAGTTTGTGTAATGGAGACAAAGACATGTGACTAAATCTCGTCTTATCTTCCTGACCAAGAAATTTCAAAACGGTTTTCTCGGTAATGCCAGAAAAAACAATCTTTGACCCAACATAATAAATATCAAAACCTACAGTAGGAACTTCAAACCATTCACCAATCATTAAGCTACTAAATTCGATTTTAATTTCTTTAACTGTACTGGAGCAGACACCGTTTTCTATAGTGAAATTGTGAATAAATTCACGCATCAAATTGGGGTAAATAGGGTTGCATGAGTTATCGTACATCAACTTTTCCCACCCCTGATTTTGTAAAATAGCATGAAATTGTGGAAAGAAAGTAGAGTCATACCAATATATATCTAGTCCAAACTCAACTGACATTTCCTTTGCTACTTCTTCCACGCTGTCGGGATCTACTCGCTTGATCTTTTTCGGTGGTTTGGATGAAGATGCACCTTTTGGGGTTCCACGAGTTCTCTTAACTCCGGCATGCATTGGCAGTTTTGGGGTGTTAGTCTTTTGTGGTTCTTGTGAAGATGAAGGTGGTATGTTAGGGTAGATAACTTGTAACGGTTTAGGTTGAGAGGATTTCGGTATTTTCTTGCTAGATGAGGATGATTTTGGGGTTTTCATGGTGTGGATGAGAGGAATTAGGGATTAGAAAAATGTATGCTTTGAATGGAGTTGACGGTTTGCAAGAGTAGTACAAGTAAGGTGGGCTGTGAATGATGGATGTGACAATGGAGTGTAAGGGTTATAAAGGTGTGAAGGGACGGTTAGTGAAGGGTTTGTACTACTTCTATATTGGCGGTTTTAGGAGGTGTAAGGGTAATTATTAATAAAGCTTAGTTCGTTGAATATATCGATTTAGATAACTACTTTCCGAAACACCTTGATGATCCGTCTTCCATTTCATAAATAATGTTGGCTCACCGAAATAAATTAAAATAAAAAGAAATGCTGAAATTTGTGGAAAATAAAAATAAATTTTTGTAATTCCGAAACACTTTGATGATCCGTCTTCCATTTCATAAATAATGTTGGCTCACCGAAATAAATTAAAATAAAAAGAAATGCTGAAATTTGTGGAAAATAAAAATAAATTTTTGTTATTTTTCGAAAAGAAAATTTATAATATGTGGATAATAATATATATATAAATAAATATGAATTAAGTTATGCTACTTGGTCTAATCAGTTCATAGCAAGCAATCAAGATAAAGTTTAAGACACGTACTTAAATAGATGCATACCCAAATCTCGCAATAATTGAATAATCAATCTTGGTTGTTGTGGTTGATTGAACCCTTCCAATTTTTCAAGATGTTATGAGGAGTAATACTAGCATTAAACTTTAGTGAAGCTTGATCATACCTAGCTCCAACCTCATCTTTTCGAATTGTTCCCTTGGAAGCGGTTTAGTCATAATATCTGCAACTTGATCACTAGTATTGACATGTTTAACAATAATATTTTTATGCTCTACATTATCCTTAAGAAAATGGTGTCTAATATGAATATGTTTAACTCTAGAATGATGCACTGGATCTTTTGAAATGCAAATAGCACTAGTATTATCACAATAAATAGGAACACATTCAAGTTTAATACAAAAATCTCTTAGCTGTTGTTTAATCCACAGCATTTGGGAACAGCAGGCTGCTGCTGCTATATATTCAGCTTCTGCAGTGGATAAAGCTACTGTGTTTTGTTTCTTGGAACTTCATGATACCAAACAAGATCCAAGAAACTGTACCATTCCTGAAGAGCTTTTCTATTCACAAGATCAACTGCATAATCTGCATCACTATACCCTTTCAAGTCATAGACATCACTTTTAGGATAAAATAGGGATAAGTCATCTGTTCCCTTTAAATATCTTTCAATCCTTTTTACTGTCGTATGATGTGATTCTTTAGGATTTGATTGTAACCTAGCACACAAACCAACACTAAAGGATATATCGGGTCTACTAGCTGTTAAGTATAGTAGTGATCCTATCATGCCTCTATACATCGTTTGGTCAACACTAATATCGTTAGAGTCTTCGTCTAATCTTATGTTAGTGGCCATGGGTGTATGGTTTGTCTTAGCATTATCTAGTCCATATTTCTTTAGAAGTTGTTTTATGTATTTTTGTTGATGAATAAAAATACCGTTAGCAGTTTGTTTAATTTGCAAACCAAGGAAGAAATTTAATTCTCCCATCATACTCATTTCGAATTCATTACTCATTAGGTCAGCAAATTCCTTACATAACGATTCATTAGTAGCACCAAAAATAATATCATCAACATAGATTTGAACAACTAAAATATTCGAACCTTTATTCTTAAAGAATAAGGTTTTATCAATTTTACCTCGTATGAACTTATTATCAATCAAAAACTTAGATAATCTCTCGTACCATTGTCTAGGTGCTTATTTTAGCCCATAAAGAGCTTTATCAAGCTTATAGACGTGATCCGGAGAAATTGGGTTTTCAAAGCCAGGTGGTTGTTCCACAAATACTTGTTCTTCTAAAAACCCGTTTAAGAATGCACATTTTACGTCCATTTGATATAATTTAAAATTCATGAAAGCAGCAAAGGAAATAAGAATTCTAATAGCTTCTAATCTAGCTACGGGAGCAAAAGTTTCAGTATAGTCAATACCTTCATGTTGATTGTATCCTTTTACCACCAACCTTGCTTTGTTTCTGACTATTGTGCCATGTTCGTCCAGCTTGTTCCTGAATACCCATTTCAGTCCTATTATCTTCTTGTTCTTGGGTTTAGGTTCCAAGTGCCATACTTTGTTTCTTTCAAACTCATTCAATTCGTCTTGCATAGCTACCACCCAATCCGAATCTTGTAAAGCTTCTTCATGATTCTTGGGTTCCATTGTTGATAGAAAAGCAAAGTGTGCACAAAAGTTTCTCAATTGTGACCTTGTTTGTATGCCTTTGTTCATATCGCTTAGGATCAAGTCTAGTGGATGTGATTTTTCGTGTTTCCACGGTCTTGGAACAAAGTCTCTGGTGGAGACAGATGTGGAAGCAGGCTCACTGACTTGATTCTGATTTGGTTTAGCATCATTTCTTTCTTCTTGAACTTCTCTTGGGATATCTGGATTAGGAACTGCAGGCTGTTCCAATTCTGGCTGTGGCTCCTGTTCTTGATTTTGTTCAGCATTCTGAACCTGTTGTTGTTCTTCTTGATCTTGCTCCTTTTGTATATTTTCTTCATCGTCCAAATCAACAAGACCTATCTTAAAATCACCTATTTCTTGTTCACTTGTCATAAAGTTAGGTTCATCAAATATTATGTGAACAGATTCCTCAACACACATAGTCTTCTTATTATAAACTCTATATGCTTTACTATGAGATGAATAGCCAAGAAATACTGCTTCATCACTTTTTTCATCGAATTTACCTATATTTCGTTTTCCATTTACATGCACAAAACATCGACATCCAAAGACTCGAAAATATTAAATATTAGGTTTAATTCCTTTAAATAATTCGTAGAGGGTTTTAGAAATGATCGGTCTAATTAAAACACGATTTAATATATAGCATGCAGTATTGACGGCTTCGGCCCAAAAATTTCTAGGTAGACCACTAGCAATTAACATGGTTCTAGCCATTTCCTCTAAGGTTCTATTTTTACGTTCAACCACACCATTTTGTTGTGGTGTTCTAGGTGCGGAAAAATTGTGACTTAAACCATGCTCATTACAATAATCCATAAACCTTGAATTTTCAAATTCTTTTCCATGATCCGATCTAATGTGGACAAGTTGATTGTCACTAGATTTCTGAATTTTAGTAGCGAATGCAACAAATTCATCAAAAGCCTCATCTTTGCTAGATAAAAATATAGTCCATGTAAATCTACTGTAATCATCAACTATGACAAATACATATCGCTTACCGCTGCGACTTTGGATTCTCATTGGTCCACAAAGATCCATATGAATTAATTCAAGTGGTCTTGAAGTGGTCACGACGTTTTTAGGTTTGAAGGATGACCTCGCATGTTTTCCTTTGGCACAAGGATCACATAGTTCATTCTTTTGAAATTTTAGGGACGGTAATCCTCTTACTAGGTCTTTAGATCGTAAAGTATTAAGCAATGAAAAACTAGCATGGCCTAATCGTTTATGCCAAAGAAAAGGGTCATCTTCTATAACACTCAGACATGTTAGACTGGTTTTAGGAACAATGTGCAGGTCCACCACGTAGGTGTTCCCTTTTCTGATTCCTTCCAGAATGATGTCTCCTGTGTCGTTCCTAGAAATAATGCACTTTTCAGAAGTAAAGTTTACAGAGTTACCTTTGTTGCGAAATTGAGAAATACTTAAAAAGATTATGCTTTAAATTCTCGACCAAAAATACATTATCTATAGCATGGGAACTTGACCTTCCTATCATTCCTTTTGCAATGATTTCACCTTTCATGTTGTCGCCAAAGGTCACAATTGTAATTCATGAGTCAGCTGTTCCCAGATGTAATTCATGAGTCATAAGGGATCCAGCCAACTCTTCCAGATTAAACTTTGTGAAATCTTTAGATTCTTGAATGGCTGTGACCTTAGCTCTCCAACGATCATCTTGATCTAGGCTTCTTAGGATTTTTCGAACTTGTTCATCTGAAGGAATTAGCCTTCCAAGGGAGACAAGCTCATTTGTGATGTTCGTGAACCTTGTAAACATTTCTTGAATGCTTTCTTTAGGTTCCATAACAAATCTTTCGTATTTAGACATGAGCAAGTCAATCTTGGAACGCTTTATTTCACTCGTTCCTTCGTGGGTAACCTCCAGCAGATCCCAAATTTGTTTGGCGGTTCTACATCCCATAATGCGATTATATTCGTTTGGACCAAGCCCACAATGAAGCAATTTGATAGCAAGAGCATTCATTTCCATCTTTTGAAAATCTTCTTTCTCGTATTCTGTAATAGGTTTGGGAACAGTCTCGTTATTGGAGTTGGTAGTTGTTACCTCAAAATCTCCAATTTCGATGACTCTCCAAACTTGATGAAGAACACAAGAGATTAACGTGGGAAAAAGCCACGACCCTCTAGGGATTTCACTTCTCTTATTAATTTTATGTAAATATAATTCTCTATTATATAAAACTAATTCTCCTTCTCTTTCTCTTCTCTCTTCTCTCTTCTCTTTCTCTCTTCTCTTTCTCTTTCTCTCTTCTCGGTTCTCCTTCTCGTTTCTCTTTCTCTCTTTACAAAAATTCTCTCAATTTCCCTTAAACTTACCCAAGTCTAATTACAAATTCTCTCAAAAACCCGTACAAAATAAATTCTCTAAAATGGATGAACAAAACAAGATTTGCACAAGGAATTAATCTTGTAATTAATAAGCTATTAAAAACACTCAAGATTTCCTTTTCTTGATTTTTGAAACTCATGAAATATATGTGGAGCACTCGACTAATTTACATGATTATTTCTCTCCATATTCTCCATGGGAGCACTCGAATGATTAGCGTGAATATTCTTCTCCTTTGATCACCAAATTTGTGCCGGTTATCAAAAAACATTTAAATACCTTTTTAGATCTTGCTATGCCATAATCCCATGATCCTTAGATGTGGGAGTAGTGGGCAATAACCCTGAGTTAGTGGGTAAGAGACTTGGTGATTACTCAAAGTCTTCCCTTGTCTTTTAGCTAAAAATAGCCAAGACCTAATTTTAGAAATCTATTTTAAGATTTAAATTAAAAGTTAGTTATTTTAATTTAAGATTTAGTTTTTAATTAATTCCAAGTTAACTACCATGTGCTTCCTTGATTAAATCACCGTACAACAAAAATAAAAATAAAAATAAAAACTAAAAATATTTTCTTAATAAATTTGTTGACTACTTCTCTGACTGTTGATCTGGGAACACTGCACTGTCTTTGATTGACCATTCTTCGAAATCGACTTGATCTTGAAACAGTAAAGTAGTAATGCCCTTTTCAACTTCTAATGGTTCCATCAACGACCTTTTAAGGATCGGATATATAACCTAACACAATAATCTCAAAACGTAATATGTTTGTTTAATAAAGTTTATGTTATCATCAAAACCAAAATGGGCCAACATCCGGGAAGAAGATTTGTGGCATGCCCTGACTACGATGCCCATGCCAACATAAGGAGTTGTAATTTTTTCAAATGGGTTGACAAAGACATGACTGAGTGGCAAAAGGAAGTGATCCTGCAGCTGATGGAAGAAAAAACAAGTTTGTTGAGAGAAGTTGAAGGTTTGAAGAGGAAGCTCGAGCTTGCCAATGAAAAGGTTAGGAAGGCTAATACTGATAAGGTGATGATGAAGATGGTTCAACCTAAGCGTGTCTGGAAGTTTGGTCTGGCCATCAACACAGCATTTGGGGTCATTGCATTGTTTTGGGTGGCCAGTTATTTTATGTGAATTTTGTTGAAGTATGTTGTAGGTTTAGCATGGTACTCCTTTTGCTTTATTATAGAGCATCATGCTATATTAGGTAATTAGTTATCTAACAATGATCATTGGATGTAAGTATTTGGGGGTATATTTTTGGAAAATTGATGATGATGCTAGGTAGCATGTGATGAATATGTAAAATATTTTTGGAAGTTAGTTAATGAAAGCAATTACCAAGTTGTCATTAAAAAATTGTGCCTCCTTTTACATAAAACTAACTGACTAAAATGTTTGCAAAATGGACAGATAGTTCTAACAATACATAGTACTTTGTAAAATACATAGATTGGAATTGTTCTAACAAAATACATTACAATTCATCAATTTAAACACAAACTGGTGTAGGACTATCAGGATATTCATTAGTTTCTAAAATGGTTGATGATTGAGATGCTTGTGTCAAAGTGGATGCTTGTGATGCTGCTAAAACTGCTGCTTCTGCTTCTTTTTGTTTATCCCTTTTTTCCCTCAACTTCACAGACCAGTCATCATTCAGAGGAGGTCTTCCTCCCTTCTTCCTTGGCTCTGTTGGTGCTGGTTGTGTGCTTGTACACTTTCTTTTGTTGTGCCCTGGTTGCCTGCAAAAAGAGCATCTATTTTGCTTGCCAATTTCTCTACCAGCCTGTTCTGTTGCATTCCCCTTTTGCTTCTTTCCCTTGCCCTTCTCATCTGGCTCCAATCTCCTCTTCTTCTTAGATGGCCTTCCTGGCAGCTTTTTGTATGGTGGAGGGTCTGGCTGGTTGTGTGGGGTCTTCTCCCAATCAGAAGCTCCAGGCATTGGCATGATAACTGGAGCATAAGTCTTAGCATAATGGGCCTTGCTGTAGTATTCATGAATGAACTCTTCACCGTTGCCCCTGCTGTTCATTATTGTAGCATATGCATGGTGGCAAGGAATACCTGTCAATTGCCACCTAAAACAACTACAACTTCTCTCATTCAAATCAACCAAACAAGTTTGTTCCTTAAAATCTACCTCAAACAAAGTGCTACTAGCAACTCTAACTATACACGTCTTATACACCTCAGCTGACAATTGAAATTGTTTTTTAACATATGGCAAGATACCCTCTATAGTATTTAGCCCTTCCCTTTTCTTATAATGTCTTTGCATAATATATCTCCTAATCCACTCCATTTGTGTTAACACAGCCTTGTCTCTACATGGTTTCAAAACAACATTGAAAGACTCACACATATTGTTCAATAACATGTTGGACTTACAATCAGCATCAAATGCATGCCTACTCCATGCACTTGGTGGTATTGAAGCCATATAATCATAAGCCTCTGCACTCAAATCCTTCAACTCAAGCATTTTCTCCTTGAATCTTGTCTGGGAGCAAAGTAAAAATACATGACTGAGTAAAAATACATCCACAACTTACAATCAGCAGCAAAGAACATACCTCTGTTGTTGCTTTAGCAGCTGCCCACAGCACAAACTTGTAGGCTTCACCTGACCATCTTTGTTTGAAATTCCCCCATAAATGTCTCCAACAGTACCTTGTGTTTGCCTCAGGTACAATCTTCTCCAGTGCCCTTATAAGCCCCTATGAAACACAAATAATATACATGATTGAGTGAATTCTTTCAAGTAAAAAAAAAAATAAAATTAACATGAGGTAGAAATACCTTTTGTCTATCAGACATAAATGTGTAGCCTTTTTCATCAGGTGTGCCCAAACATTCCTTAAGATTTGTCACAAACCATGACCATGTTTGAAAGTCCTCCACATCCACAACTGCCCATGTTAATGGGTATATATTATTGTTCCCATCCTTTCCAACTGCTGTAAGGCATATTCCAGGATATGCACCTGTTAAGTGACAGCCATCCATACCAATAATGGGCCTACATCCAGCAATAAAGCCATCCAGTATAGGCTTTAAACAAATGAACATGCTTTGAAATATGGGCCTCTCAATCCCTGGTAATACCTTTACCAGTGCTGTACTACCAGGATTGTGCTTCCTCACAGCATGAGCATAGTCATACACTCTCTTATGTTGATCAGCACCATCTCCATACAACATAACCTTGGCTCTTGCCCTAGCATACCAACATTTTTTATACCCAACAACTATTCCAAAGTCTTCCTTGACTTTGTGCTGTAAACCCTTCACTAAATCCCATTCAGGATATCTCCTCCAAACCTCTAAATACCTTTCAGCTAAAAACTTAGAAGTAAGCTTTCTAGTTTGATGTTTATTCCAGCATTGATGCTCTAACCTACAAGTCTTAAGCTGCATGCTTTCCTCTCCCCTCAACTTACTAGCATGTAAATAAAATGTACAATTCAACTTGTCACAAGTACACTTCACTCTTTTTCCTCTAATCTTATTCCAAGCACACTTATAACTCCTATCTACACAAAAAGCATCAAATCTCTTTGCATAGTTGTGAAGAGAATAAAAATCATACTTGTTTTCAATGGCATGTTGCTGTACAGCAAGCCTTAAAATCTTGACATTAGGAAAAACTAAACCAGCTCTTAGTTTTATTTTCCTAGAAAAATCAGTATCATGATTAAAAAGAGGATACTTATCTGAACCTTCCTCTAAGTCATCTGACTCCAAATCATCTTCATGTTCATCTTCATTCACATCAGCAGGTTCAGGTATGTTTGAACCATCATTTTCATTATTTTTTGCATCAAATGTCCTGTTAAATTCCTCAAGGACAGTCTCTCCTACATTCTCAGTGAACAAATCATCACCAACATCACCCTCAAAGTCATTATCCTCAAGATCTAGGTCTGAATGGGGCTGCTCTTCATAAGTTAACTCATCCTCATCAATGAATAGGGCTCTCTTAGCCCCAGAACCAGATAACTTACCTTTTCCCTTATTACTTGTGGTTGTCTTAGCCCTTTCACTAACAGGTGGATCTACCTGTGTTTCTTGAATTGGTGGATCTACTTGTGAAGGTGGAATATAAAGATCTACTGGATCTACTTGTGTAGGTTGGGGTTGAGATGGTGTTTGAGATGGAGGTACTGTTACATTCTTTCTTGGAGAAGGTCCTCTTCTTGCTGAGTGTTTTTTTCTTGGAGTCACAGATGGTTGGGGAGGTGGTGGTGGTGGAGGAGGAGGAGGAGGTGTTTGTTTTTTCTTAGGGGTGGCTGAATTGGAGGCTTCAGCTGCCTTCCTTTTCACAGGAAGCTTCTGTCTTCTTGAAGGTGGTGGAGGTGGTTGAACTTGTCTTTGGTCTCTTAGAACCAGGTTTATGAAGAGGTGATTGTGAGTAGTCAACAGCAATTGGTTTGATGTTAAGTACATCTAGTACCTCAATATCAGGTTCCTTTTGTGGTCTCCTAGAAAAATCTAATGAGGTCCCCTTCCCAACATTAGGCTCCACCACATTTGCTGTATTTGATGTGGTCCCCTTTCCAGGATTCCCTCCCACTACATACAAATCTACAAATCCTTTGGCATCAGTACTTTTAAAAGTTTCAAATACATCATCATTGTCCTTAAGCCTTTTCCTACCCTTATCTAACTTCATACCTTTCTCCTTAAACCATAATTGATAGGAACCCTTATAATTCAATGACTTTCTAACCTCTGCATAACAATTTTTAACCCTAAAATCACCTATCCAAATTTCAATACCTTCATGAACAGAACCATTAACATAAAGGACCTCATTTTGTTCATTGACAAATTGACCACCATAAAAAACCTTTAGCTTCACACAGTTATACATCTGAATATAGAGAAAAAAAAAATTCAACCAAAATTCAAAAACAAAACCCTAAAATACGAAGCTTTTGTAACAAGACAATTCACGTAAATTGATAAAGCAGTAGCAAAACATAAAGAAAAGAGAATGAAAGAAGAAGTTACCTTCAATGGAGGTTGTTGACAGTGAACAGTTGCAGGATGAAGGAAGTTATTGCGATTTTTGGAAGGTTTTAGGTGGTAAATCAGTAAAAAAGTTGAAGGTGGTTGGGGGTTGGGTTAGGGGTTTAACTATAGTTACAAGGTTTTTTTTTTAAATTTTGGTCAACGGTCATAAGCTTAGGTCAAAGGTAAGAAAAGGGTAAAAACCGGTCATTTAGTGGAGCTGGGGCAAGTTGGCTATTTCGAGGTCACTTTTTGTAATTTGAAGGCTGTTGTTGAGGATAAACGAAGTTCGCGGCTGTTTAAATGAAAATGAGTAAAGTTGGTGGCTGTTGTTGGGGATTGTTCCTTATTATTATCATCGCGTGCAATCAAAAATTACTATGGGATACATGACAATAAGTACCCAAATAATACAAATATAGGTCATATTATAAAGTGATTTGTGGGCTACACATAAAAGTGTGTCGCCCAAAACAATTATATATGGGCTACGAGCATAACTTTGTCGCCCAAAGCAGCAAAATATGTGCAACAAACATCATTATGTCGCCCATAGAAACAAACTATAGGCTGCATATTAAAAGTGTCGCCCAAAGTAAAATTATGGGCTACATAGCTGTTTGTTGCCCAATGAAACTAACTATGGGCATCATGGATTAAAGTGTCGCCCAAAGCTCAAATACGGGCTGCATATATAGTTGAGCATCGCCCAAGCATGGGCGGCTTCGATAGGGCGACACATGCCGCGTCACTTTTCAGTTTTGTCACCCTTAGTTTGGACGACGTAATTTAAAGATTGGGCGACGCTTTTGTGTGTCGCCCAAAATGCTTTTTCTTGTAGTGTATTTATAGGCCAAGAGACGTTCTAAAATTATCTAACGCTTTAAACAACTCACCCTATCTATGATTAACGTTTATAATCATCATGTGCCAAACATGTCCACGTTTAAAGTAAGAAAAATCAGAAAAATCAGCATGCTGCACTATCAGCCTATCCTTCAAACACTCGACCTTCAGCTATGATTCTGGTGGTCTTCCCAAGGTTGTTGGACGGAATATTGGGTCATTTAAGGGAGATTTGTCACACCCCTGAATTTCCGACCCCTTGTGGGAAACCACAACCGTAAAGGACGGGAGAAAATTTGTTTCGTACAAGGGGTCGGAAATTCGGGTGAAACAAGATTCTAGTGTGGAGATTCCACATTTGCCCTTTGTTTCCTTTAAGAAGCCTCGACCTGTTCTGTACACGCCTTGCAAGGTGCCTTAATGAGCGGGTTTGCTGCTATTAGATTTGTCGTGTGTTTTTGTTGAGTGAGTGACCTTTATCCCTTCTTTTGGTGGATCTTCATTGATAGTGAGAAGTGTTCTTGGACCATAATAGCAAGGCCCATGTGTAAAGATTCCAAAACTACTTTGGGGTTCCTCAAAGGTGCACACATTTATTCTAGAAGTTGCTTCCAAGGTATGATGTTCGCCATAATTGTGCTGCTGGTTCTATTGGTCTTTTTTTCATGATCTCATCATCTTCTTGTCTTCCGTTATCTTTTATTGGGTCTTGAATATGTAAGAAACCTGCGCCATATCAAACATGGTGCAAACTCCTCTTCTTCAAATAGAATTGTCTTCAAATCTAAGCTTTCCATGTAAGTTTGCCTTTCCCCAACAGATGGTTCTATGCTACACTTGTTCACCTTGCTGATCAACACACAATTTATTTATCACCAAAAAAAACAAAGGACATACGATGTTCTAGTATTGCTGCACATACGGATTTGCACCTCTGCTGTGGCTTACCAATTTACTCATTTGCACATTGAACACTGTTGCTGCTATGAGGTGCACTAACATCTTGTGATGTGCCCTTTTGAATCTGAACTAGATCTTGTAAACCATCTAATATATTTATCTACACATCCCTATAGTTGAACTTTGAATGGTGACTTGTTGTGTTGTCCGTAACTAAGAAGCTACTATACTCATTGACCTGCGCACAATTGTTATTATGCACACATCCTGCTGCTGGTTTCCTGCACACAAAGGATTCTTGGTGCACATTAACATGTTGTTGCATACACAAATCAACAACTGCATAAAACAAAACAAAACAAAACATTAGACAACCACCAGCACACTTCAATTAAATTAGGAACAAAGTTCCCCACAATCATCACACATGTAAGGAAGAATGCTTTTGTTCTCACTTGCATTATGAACCAAATCCATATATTAAACAAACTAACCAAGTTGATTAGCTTACTTGTGTTGCCATAATTCCAATTAACTTGTTGCGTTTTACCCTTTTTAGCAAAACCTCTACCTCGAATTTTTGTAGGATAAAACTCGAAAAATCTATCCACATGAACGTAGCCCGCTAAAGGTGGTTTTCAAAATACAAAATCCACCTTGACAAACTTAAGCCTCCCTTGTTGCTCAACTTGTAAATCAACCAGTAATCTCGGATGAGAATGAACCGCTTCCAAGCACTCTAGCATTGGATCAACATCTCCCATGAAAGTTGTCTCAACAACTCCTTCAAGAATCAAGATCATTAACAATCTTTACCTAAGATGCTTCAACATCTCCGTCAAGATCATCAACCATCTCCCTAAAAGATACTTCAACAACCTCCTTGAGATCTTTAACACCCTCAACAGAAGGTGTTTCAACCACGTCTTCCAGAGCTTCAACAATTTCTTCACTACTCTCTTCATTGTATGGTTTTGAATATTCATCATATATAGGAACCACACTTGAATACAAGTCAAATTCCTCTTGTTCAATAACAATTTCATCACTTTTGTCTCTGCTATTCTCTCAAGGCTAATATCACTATTGCTATCTCTTTATGGTTCTTGTTTCATATCCTCAGTCTCATGAACCTCACACAACAAGGACAACCTTTCCCACTCTTGCACATACTCAACTACAGTCTTGCTACCTGTGGTTAGGTTATTCCATTAATTGTAGGTAGAGTTGTTGTCGATAATTTACAGGAACATACTTCTTTCTTAAGTCATTCTTCAGTTTTTCCCAAGTATTAATCCTACCTCTATCCTCTCTTCTCCTTTGTTTTTGCAAACCTTTAAGCCAAATAGCTGCCATTTTAGTGAGTTTTATCTTAGCCAACTGATATTGTCTCTCAGGGGGTGTCTCCTTGAATTCAAAATACCTATCTAAACTTGACTCCCATTCTATATAAACCTCGGGGTCATGGGTTAAACCCTCAAATTCATCAAGATCAATCCTAATGGTCCTATCCTCATGGTTTCTTGGTATGGGATTATGATTGTTCTGTTCAATAGGTCTTTCATTAGGGATTAGTCCAGCATTGGTTAGGGCGAGGGTTATTTGCCTCAAGGACTCTTCCATATTAGTCATTCTAGCATCCATGACCAATCACAACACAAGCAACTAAGAAAAAAAATTTATCCCTAACAAAAATCAGAAATCCAAAATGATTTTCTAACAGCAACTGTAAGTGTGTGTGCACAATAAGGTTCAAGATGCAACACAATCAATAAAACAATTCACAAAAACAAAATAAAATATTGCAGCAATAAGCCTGAGTTACTAGACCAATATTCTTGCACACCACTATGTACAATCAGCAAGATTAATATTCAGAAATTAGTGCACAACAAAAATCAGTAAATCAATTTCAAGTAATGGCTTAATTTTCAGATACTTGCACACTAATGTGTACAAACAGCAGAAATTGATTAGTCACAGCGCACAATGGACGAATATTGTACTGAAACAAGAATTGATTTCCAACAAACACCAAGTATTTGGATAGCAACTTATGCTTCTTTTAATTGGCACACAACAAGCATTCAAGATACTAACAATACAAACATGAAATGACACTCAAGAAACAAGAAAACAAAATGCAAAGAAAAAGAATCAGAAATCAGAACATAAGTTTCTAATTTGGTTCTCAATTAAATACTGTGAGCAACATTTGTTTCTTCCAAAAACTTCTTGCAAAGAATATTTAATCATCAATCAAAGAAACAAGAATAATTTTTAAAGGTCTTTAAAGTGCACGAAATAAAACAGGAGTAGCAGTGCATGAATATGTTTTCCACAAAGATTCCGGACAGCAGCCAATTAAATTTTACAGCAACAATTTTTGTTTAACCGATTCTTGATAAAATTGTGCTCATGCATGCGTTATTTTAAAAAAAATCAGAATCTTGCTGGTTTTTGTAGAGAATGATTCAATGATCATTTGAATTATTAATGTCATTCATTCCTTCTTTCACAAATGCATCAAATAATACTCACACGTGATTACTATGTTGTAATCAACAGAGAATTGGAAAGATCTTACCAAAATCGCAAATTTAGAATATCATAAACGATCCAATTTATTGTTCTTGATTGATGTTTTGTGCTTGTTCCTTTGCCCTTCCACGAACAAAGCTTTGATACCAATTTGCACCAAATTAAAGAGGTTATGGCGCAATTTAATTTGTCCCTAAGTGTTTCTGATGAAATGGAATGGATATGTAACCATCAACACCCAAAAAACACAATGAGGGATCAATTCAAGAATCAAGTTCTTGAAATTCCAGCTGTTTAGCCACCTTGTGTCTTGGCATGTGGCTTTATGAAACGTGGTTTGCAACTCAAGTATTCATTACCTTGTTATGTGCGGGATAATCTTTGAAGTTGTATGACTAACAACTCAAAGTGGTGAGTGTGTGACTAATACTTAATGCTCAAACAATCAATGTTTGAAGAAAAAACACAAGTGTTTTTTTATTTCTCAAAAATGTGGAAAACTGTCTTTACAATGCTTTATGTCTCTTATTTATAGGCCAAGAGACATTCTAAAATTAGTTAACGCTTTAAACAACTCACCCCATCCATGATTAACGTTTAAAATTATCATGTGCCAAACATGTCCACGTTTAAAGTAAGAATAATCAGAAAAATCAGCATGCTGCACTATCAGCCTATCCTTCAAACACTCGACCTGTCGCTATGTTTCTGGTGGTCTTCCCAAGGTTGTTGGACTGAATATCGGGTCTGTACACGCCTTGCAAGGTGCCTTGGTCAGCGGGTTTGCTGCTGTTAGATTTGTCGTGTGTTTTTGTTGATTGAGTAACCTTTAACCCTTCTTTTGGTGGATCTTCATTGATAGTGAGGAGTGTTCTTGGACCATAATAGCAAGACCCATGTGTGAAGATTCCAAAACTACTTTTAGGTTCCTCAAAGGTGCACGCATTTATTCTAGAAGTTGCTTCCAAGGTATGTTGTTCGCCATAATTGTGTTGCTGGTTCTGTTGGTCTTTTTTTCCTGATCTCATCATCTTATTGTCTTCCCTTAGCTTTTGTTGGGTCTTGAATATTTAAGAAACCTGCGCCATGTCAAACATGGTGCACTTACAAATGGTTCAAATTTGACAAATCAATGAGACTCTTTTTAGACCCATTAAGGATCCATTAAAGACCCTAGACCCATAAGATTCGGAGGGTCTAGATCCGGGTCTAAAAATTTTGCACCCTTAGGGTCCGGATCCGGGTCAGGATCTCAAAAAATTAAAAGGGTCTAGGTCCGGGTCTGGTTGGACCCGCCCCATGACGTTCCTTAACTGGGAGTAATCACAAATAAAACATTAATTGTGAATATCATAGCTTTGAAATATCAGAGCTTTAATTAAACTTAGTAGAACATGATATAATCAGAGCAATCAAAAAAGACTTATTCAGAACACATAATATCATAGCAACTTAAAAATATCATAGCAATTCAGTGCATACTTTGCTACGTCAACAAAACTTTACTAGAACACTTGTTAAAAATATCAGAGCAATTCAATTCATACTTGGTCCAACCATGGTATTAAAACTCGGCCGAGTCAACTCGGAACGGGCGAGTCAACACGGATTTTCAATTCACCTTTCTGAGATCTCGCGATTCGTAACACTGTGTAAGAAAACGGCTCATCAAGACGCAAGTCGGTCGATTTTCCGTTATAGAACGGTGCATCTCGCGTGATTCGGGCGAATTTCATCTTAATGGCCCCGAAATTGAAGTAGCCCACCATTGGAGGAGGGACCTTGAAGCTCGAGGAAGATGATGTTCAGTTTGAAACTCATAGAATATGAAAGTAAAAAAGTAAAAAAGTAATTTCCAAAAAAATAAAATAATGTAGGCTATGGTGCTACTGCTAGCTGTCTCCCAATGCTGTCTTTCACTATTTCTTTTGAGTATTGTTTTTTTAAATGCTTTTTAGTTTTAATTTTTTTTAAAAGCTTTTTAGTTTTACTTTAAGGTTTGTGTATTTATTTATTTATATAGGAATATAAGGTAACTGAAATTTTATTAATTACAATATTTATTTAATACTAATTTATAAGGTTAAATTGCATTAATTAGTATAATCAATATTTTAATATTTTCATTAAAAATGATATATACTTTTATTAAATATCAATAACCATCTCTTATAAAACTATATCGCGATCCGTTCCGCGATAAACAAATTTTATCCATTCCCACGACCTGCGATTGCGACTGCATTTGCGACCGCGACCGCATTTTTGCACTATGGGTCCAACCATTGTTCCTGTTTAGAATTCTTAACTTAACGCCTATTGAATCTCTATCCCTTTTATTTTTTTAACTTGTTGACTTTTTTTTTTTTTTAAATTTTAGGAGTTGTCTCACTGCTTGCTAAATGCTAATTACCTCCATACTACCATAATAACAGTTTGGAAGTTTGAAGTTCTTTCTTAAACTTAATTTGGGCTTACATTTGAAGTTACCAAACTGAATCACTGAAACGTTAAATCACACATCTAGTCGAAGACAAGTTGACCAGCACAATATAGATCTTCAATACAACATAGATTGAAAGCAAACATATATATAGAACTATCATTATACATAATACTATATAATACAGTTTGCGTCTCTATTTAACTAATTTGCCTCTCATACCACCTCTTTATAGGAACGATATCATGAGAGTACACTTATTATATGAGACTTAATCAGTAGGAGTATTATACAAGAAATTGTTTTATGATGATTTACTGATCAACACAGAAGTTGAGTATACCATACTTAGATCGTCCATCAAAAGTAAACAACCCATAATGTTTCTCACTAACATCCCCTGTTTTCAGATTCTCATCAAACATCGCAAACAATACACCTCCAACTCATATCCTGGTGACAATGGAGTCCCTTTCTTTACATGATTTATCATATTTTTATAAAATATCTCGGCATTTTCCATTGTCCCTAAATCACCCTCCTTTCAATAACCACATTCATTTTGTTGACCATCCACCTTATAATTATGACTCCTACTCCTACTGATCATCCCATGATGAAAACCACCCGTTGAAGTCGTTCCAGTTTCGCCAGTTACAAGTTTCTTCACATATCGTCCTCCATTCATGTGCGATTTTGAAACTTGTGGCCTCAATTGTCGTCCATTTTGTTGATTTTCAATCGATAAACCAACTTTCCATGCAGCGTACCAAACTACATCATATTGTGCATCGAATAAATTTTGGTACCCCAATTTAGTTTTATCATCAATAAACTTATATCCACAAGATGCGAATAACACAAAGTCTAGTGGAATATTTTTGGTGTCATTCATATAAGTAGCGTAGGGTTCAATATTAACCAACAAAGGCCAATCATAATCCAATAAAAACTTTATTATTGGGGTTATATAAGATAGATCTTTAAACTCGGCATGAGATGGTGGATAAGTATTTTGGACTAATTCCATTGAGATGGCGGTTGACACTATTATTTGGTTGCCTAAATTGTGTGAATATAATGCATTAACTATATTTTGCATGGCTTGTACCATATGTGGGGCTTGTGGGTCGGACGGTTTGATTTCGTTCCCGACCGCGATGTATTTGATTGATGAGGCATAAGGGACTATGTTGGTTCGGACCCACGCATCGGCGATGGATGGATAGCATCCAATGGGCTCAATGTCCTGGTTTGAGACACCCAACATGAGCTTGATATTGGTACCTTGTACCGCTTGGAGGGTAGCTTGATCCGGATCATATAGCCTCTTTGACTTTATATTGTATTGTTTGTATATCTCTACCACTTGTCTTGGGCTTGGTAGGTTGTTTCCTCTTCTTCCATAACACACTCCAACTTGTGCGTCTATGTGCATGAAAACAAAGAATTATTTTATGAATTATGGATTTTATATAAATATGGATACAAAAAAGTAAGGGAAATTCCACGTGGTAACCCTGAGGTTTTGGGTTTTCCACGTGGTAACCAAAACTTTTAAAAAATCCACGCGATAACCCTGAGGTTTACCAAATTGTTCCACGGTGACCTTTTTGCACATAAAACTTTAGCAAACGTTAGCAAACGTTAATTTTCGAAGCTTTAAGGTTGTTGTACGACTATTTATGCGACTCACCATTTCAAATGTCATCAGTTTCAACCTTTCCCCCCAAAATATACACCTTGAATCAACCATTTTTGGATTTGGGGGAAAAATATGATTTGGATGAAAAAGGGTAGAGTTAGGGTTTACGTTTTGGTAAAAAAGATTGAAACTGATGACATTTGAAATGGTGAGTCGCATACATAGGCATAAATCACCCTTAAAGCTTCGAAATTAACTTTTGCTAACGTTTTTTTGCGCAAAAAGGTCACCACGGAGCAATTATATAAACCTCAGGGTTACCGCGTGGATTTTTTAAAAGTTTTGGTTACCACGTGGAAAACTCAAAACCTCAGGGTTACCACATGGAATTTCCCAAAAAGTAATTATGTGAAGAAATAAATATATTAAATTATATATTTTGACAATAAGCTAACAAAACTATATTTTATTGTAAATATTTTTAAATGATACTTATTACGCGCTCAATTAGTAATAGGTACTAAATTGTGGGATTGAAAATGATTTGTTTAGTGTAAATATTTATCTGTGTATCATGTTATTCCAATTTCCAATGGTAATAAAAGCTTTTTTAGTCACAATTTTTTATTACCACTTAATACCACATTTTCAAATGATAATGCATTGAAATAAATTTGTGAAGGATATGAGATAGTAGGAGAATAAATTAAATTAACTTTCAATATCACTTCTGTTATTTGTTACTAATTTCCAAACAAACTGTTTTTTTAAGTATAACTACTAAATCAAA
Organism: Amaranthus palmeri; assembly: GCA_019776075.1. NCBI lineage: Eukaryota > Viridiplantae > Streptophyta > Magnoliopsida > Caryophyllales > Amaranthaceae > Amaranthus > Amaranthus palmeri. The sequence continues at coordinate 116,735 of JAAKBH010000120.1, forward strand.
GCACAAGAAATAAAAGAGTCTCATGTGATTAATATTGGATAGCATTAAATGAACTGAAAAATTGGATAAAAATATATATAGACACATATTTCCTCCATTCCATAATACTTGATACCGACGTAGAACATGTCCACGTTTAAAATTATCATGTGCCAAACATGTCCACGTTTAAAGTAAGAAAAATCAGAAAAATCAGCATGCTGCACTATCAGCCTATCCTTCAAACACTCGACCTTCAGCTATGTGTCTAGTGGTCTTCCCAAGGTTGTTGGACTGAATATCGGGTCATGTAAAGGAGATTCTAGTTTGGAGATTCCACATTTACCCTTCGTTTCCTCTAAGAAGCCTCGGCCTGTTCTTTACATGCCTTGCAAGGTGCCTTGGTCAGCGGGTTTGCTGCTGTTAGATTTGTCGTGTGTTTTTGTTGATTGAGTAACCTTTAACCCTTCTTTTGGTGGACCTTCATTGATAGTGAGGAGTGTTCTTGGACCATAATAGCAAGACCCATGTGTGAAGATTCCAAAACTACTTTTGGGTTCCTCAAAGGTGCACGCATTTATTCTAGAAGTTGCTTCCAAGGTATGTTGTTCGCCATAATTGTGTAGCTGGTTCTGTTGGTCTTTTTTTCCTGATCTCATCATCTTCTTGTCTTCCCTTAGCTTTTGTTGGGTCTTGAATATGTAAGAAACCTGCGCCATGTCAAACATGGTTGTAGAAACACTTAGAGACAATGAACTGTAACAAGAGGGGGGGTGAATTGTTACTTTCGCCTTTTGAGTATTTTTAGCCCTTTTTATTGCGGAATTCGATTATCAAAAATACTCAAGACAATATAAAAGAACACTTATAAAGGAAGACCAAGATTTAACGTGGGAAAAAGAACCACGACCCACTAGGGATTTCTCTTCTCTATTATTTTATGTAAATCACTCCTCTATTACATAAAATAACTTCTTGTACTCTTTCTCTCTTTTTCTTCTCTCGGTAACTCCTTACCGTTTCTCTACTCTCGGTAACCTCTTACCGTTTCTCTTCTCTCTACTTTTCTCCTCCTCTCTTTAGACTTACCCAAGTCTAAATAACAAATTCACTCAAATAAACCCTTTACAAGATTTATCTAAAATGGATGAATCAAATCAAGAATAGCACAAGGATTAAGTCTTGAAATTAATTAGCAATTAAAATCAATCAAGATTTCCTCTCTTTATTTTGTAGACCTCACGAAATATTTTGGGCACAATATTTTCGAAAAAACATTTTTCTCTCAAATGATCACCAAGTGTGCCGGTTGTTAGAAAAATCATTTATATAGATTTTTAGATCTAAACTACCCATAATCCCATGATCAAAGATAGTGGGAGTTGAGTGTTAGTTTACGCGTGAGAGTGGTAGGAAAGCTTGGTAGTTACTCCAAGTTTTCTTGTCCTTTTAGCTAAAAATAGCTAAGACAATTTAAGAAAACTTATTTTAAGATCCTAATTTTAAGGAGTCTTTTTAGGAGTTAGTTAAATAAATTTCTTAATTAATTTCCTTGTGCATCCTAGACTAATTCATCCGTACAACAAAACTAAAAAAGATAAATAAAAATAAAAATTATTTTCCTAATTTTTTTTTTTGACTTCTCCTCTGACCGCTGATTCTGGGAACACTGCACTGTCTCCGATTGACCAATCTTCGAATTCTGACTTGATCTTGGAACAGTTACAAAGTAATCCCTTTTCAACGCTTAATGGTCCATCAACGACCCTTATAAAGATCGGATATTTGACCTATCAAAACAATCTCAAAGACACAATATGTTTGTTTATTAAAGTTGATGTTATCATCAAAACCAAATGGGCCAACAAATTCCCCCTTTTTGATGATGACAAACTTTATAAACAAACTTAATAAAAATAGAGTAAAACAAATATAATGAACATGCTTGAGATTAACACACATTCAACTAAATCTAGTAAATTAAATCGTTACAAATAATTTACTAAACTCTCATGTAAACATATTACTCTAATAAATAAAATTTTAAAACTTTTTTTCGAAAATCATGTGGTTAAACATGACTTAAGTTTTTAAATTTAAAACAAGACAAAATGAAACAAAACATAACTATAAAAACTTATAAATTAAGAAAATTAACTACAAAACGTAAAAACATAAAATAAAGAAACACAACAATCTAAGTAATTCAAAATGTCATGAGTTTTGAGAATCAAAGATAAACAATGTGATATTCAATTAAATCATGTCAAACAACAATTAATCCAATTATCCATATAAATTAAACATAAGTAGTCCCATGATGATTATTTCATAAGACAAATGATTCATTTCATATGAAGCATAAGAATATCAAATAATAAGTCAACAAACTGTTCTATCATAAACTAAGAACATTTTAGAATTTTAGTATTTTAGAATAAACTAAAATAACCTAAAGTTAACCTAAAGTCGTAGGTTTTTAGTTATTAGAACAAAACAGAGAATCAATGTCAAGATTAGGCAAAAACATAAGCATTCACAAGCATTCATTTAAGTTTGTTTGCTACTCTTCCCCCTTTTGGCATCAATCAAAAAGTAGGGGTGTGAATCAATCCACAGCTCTAAGGCAAGCATTAGACAAATTAAGATAGTAAGACGCAAACTAAGAAAATAAATGCCAAACATAAATCAAGAAAGCACGCATATAAACATCATAGACCATGGGAATATATAGAAAATAAAGATGATATAAAGGATGAAAAGTTGTGGGTTAGTAAGTAGCATAAGCAAAACATAAATTGTTTTGTACCCCAGCTTGGTACATAAAAAGCAAAAGAAAATATTGTTTAAGGATTACATATAAAATGGGCCAACCAAACATTAAATTTTTAATGAAAACAGAAGCAGGAGGGATCATGCAGCAGGCTCCTCATCAACAAATTCAGTTTGCACCTCCACTGTGTCAAGCTTCGCACCAAGACGTGTTTCCATGTCAGTGAGTTGCTCAGCAATGGTAGATAATGAGGCACGAACTTCACTCTGAAACGCAATGAGTTGAGACTGCAAGGAATCAAATTTACCAAGGATAAGATCAATGGGAGTTGGAGGAAAGGGGGAGGAGTCTCTATCAAAACCAGTTGGTGATGGTGGTGATGTAAATGGTGGTGGAGTAGTGGCTATTGGTGATGGTGGTGGTGATGGTATGGGTGACACTGGTTTAGGTGAAGATGGGGCATCAACAGTTTGTTTGGTAGGGTGATTGGACGTAGCTTCATCCTTACCAACCTTAGCCTTTGAAGCAAGCCTCCTACTCTTCCTTGGAGCGATTTTAGAATCCTCCTTAATAGGCTTAGAAACCTCCTCATCACTCGAACTATCACTGGAGTCAACCTCCTCAAGTTCCTCCTTTGAAGCTTCCCCCTCAGAAAAAGCTTCCTTCTTATCCTCATTCACCTTTGCCTCCTTAGTACTGGCAGAGGGAACAGCACCATAATCCTCCTTTTTTCTTTTCTTTCTTTTCTTCTTCCTCAACCTCCTCTTCATTCTCAACTTCTTCTTCATCAGAAACAACCTCCTCAACATCTATGAGGTCCTCTAAAATTCCTTTTTCATTAACATTTAAATGTAAATTTTTAAGGCATTTAGCGCCTATTTGATTGTTTGCAGACATAGGGAAATGAAGACCCTCAAGCGGTACACCAAACTTCTTAAAAATACATGTTAACAACCCTCCATAACCAATCATGAGACCCTTCTCAACACACTCAGACAAGTGAGACACCATCAATGACGGAAAATTTATTTTAATATGGTTAGCCATGCAATAAATCAACGTAGCATCGCGTAAATTTACTTCACTCCGCTTAGAGTTGCGGGGCAAAATGAATCTACGAGCGATGTTGTAAAGCAATTTGTGTAAAGGAGACAACGACATGTGACTAAATCTTTTCTTGTCTTCCTGACCAAGAAATTTCAGGACAGTCTTCTCAGTGATACCCGAAAAAACAATTTTGGACCCAACATAGTAAGTGTCAAAACCAACTGTAGGAACTTCAAACCACTCGCCAATCATCAAACTACTAAATTCAATTTTAATTTCTTTAACTGTACTGGAGCAGACACCGTTTTCTATGGAAAAGTTTTTGATAAACTCACGCATCAAATTTGGGTAAATAGGGTTGCATGAATGATCATACATTAACTTTTCCCAACCCTGATTCTCTAAAATAGCATGAAATTGGGGAAAGAAAGTAGAATCATACCAATATTTGTCAAGTCCAAACCCGACTGACATCTCCTTGGCTACCTCTTCCGCACTATCAGGATCTATGCGCTTGCTCCTTTTAGGTGGTTTGGATGAAGAAGCACCTTTTGGGGTTCCACGGGTTCTCTTTTCTCCGGCATGCATGGATTGTTTTGGCGTGTTGGTCTTGGATGGTTCTTGTGAGGATGAAGGTGGAATGTCAGGGTAGATTACTTGTAATGGCTTGGATTGAGTGGATTTCGGCATTTTCTTGCTTGAAGATGATGATTTTGGGGTTTTCATGATGAAAATGAGAGAAATTAGGGATTTGAGAAAGAAATGTGCTTTTAATGGGTTGACGGTTTTGCAAGAGTAGTACAAGTAAGGTGGATGTGAGTGATGGATGGGACAAATGAGTGTAAGGATTATAAAGGTGTGAAGGGACGGTTAGTGAGGGGTTTGTACTACTTCCTTTATGGCGGTTTTAGGAGGTGTAAGGGAGGTTATTAATTAAGCTTAGTTCGTTGAATATGTCGATTTAGATAACTACCTTCCGAAACACCTCGATGATCCGTCTTCTATTTTATAAAATAATGTTGGCTCACCGAAATAAATTAAAAATAAAGAAAATGCTGGAATTTGTGAAAAACAAAATATTTTTGTGATTTTTCGAAAAATAATTTATAATATGTGTGATATACTATATAAAATAATAATATATAATATAAAATAAGTTATGCTACTTGGTCTAATCAGTTCAAACATGCAAGCAATCAAGATTAAGTTTAAGACATAAATTTAAATAGAAGCATACTCAAATCTCGCAATGATTGACTAATCAATCTTAGTTGTTGTGGTTGATTGAACCCTTCCAATTTTTCAAGATGTTATGAGGAGTAATACTAGCATTAAACTTTAGTGAAGCTTGATCATACCTAGCTCCAACCTCATCTTTTCAAATTGTTCTCTTGGAAGCGGTTTGGTCATAATATCTGCAACTTGATCACTAGTATTGACATGTTTAACAATAATATTTTTATGCTCTACGTTATCCTTAAGAAAATGGTGTCTCTAGAATGATGCACTGGATCTTTAGAAATGCAAATAGCACTAGTATTATCACAATAAATAGGAACACATTCAAGTTTAATACCAAAATCTCTTAGCTGTTGTTTAATCCAAAGCATTTGGGAACAGCAGGCTGCTGCTGCCACGTATTCAGTTTCTGCAGTGGATAAAGCTACTGTGTTCTGTTTCTTGGAACTCCATGATACCAAACAAGATCCAAGAAACTGTACCATTCCTGAAGTGCTTTTTCTATTCACAAGATCACCTGCATAATCTGCATCACTATACCCTTTCAAGTCATAGACATCACTTTTAGGATAAAATAGGGATAAGTCATCTGTTCCCTTTAAATATCTTAAAATTCTTTTGACTGCCGTATGATGTGATTCTTTAGGATTTGATTGAAACCTAGCACACAAACCAACACTAAAGGATATATCGGGTCTACTAGCTGTTAAGTATAGTAGAGATCCTATCATGCCTCTATACATCGTTTGGTCAACATTAATACTGTTAGCGTCTTCGTCTAACCTAATGTTAGTGGCCATGGGTGTATGGTTTGTCTTAGCATTATCTAGTCCATATTTCTTTAGAAGTTCTTTTATATATTTTTGTTGATGAATATAAATACCGTTAGCAGTTTGTTTAATTTGCAAACCAAGGAAGAAATTTAATTCTCCCATCATACTCATTTCGAACTCATTACTCATTAGGTCAGCAAATTCCTTACATAACGATTCATTAGTAGCACCAAAAATAATATCATCAACATATATTTGAACAACTAAAATATTCGAACCTTTATTCTTAAAGAATAAGGTTTTATCAATTTTACCACGTATGAACTTGTTATCAATCAAAAACTTAGACAATCTCTCGTACCATTGTCTAGGAGCTTGTTTTAGCCCATAAAGAGCTTTGTCAAACTTGTAGACGTGATCCGGAGAAATTGGGTTTTCAAAGCCAGGTGGTTGTTCCACAAACACTTCTTCTTCTAGAAACCCATTTAAGAATGCACATTTTACGTCCATTTGATATAATTTAAAATTCATGAAAGCAACAAATGAAATAAGAATTCTAATAGCTTCTAATCTAGCTACGGGAGCAAAAGTTTCAGTATAGTTAATACCTTCTTGTTGATTGTATCCTTTTACCACTAACCTTGCTTTGTTTCTTACGATTGTTCCATGTTCATCTAGCTTGTTCCTGAATACCCATTTCAGTCCAATTATCTTCTTGTTCTTCGGTTTAGGTTCCAAGTGCCATACTTTGTTTCTTTCAAACTCATTCAATTCGTCTTGCATAGCTACCACCCAATCCGAATCTTGTAAGGCTTCTTCATGATTCTTGGGTTCCATTGTTGAAAGAAAAGCAAAATGTGCACAAAAGTTTCTCATTTGTGACCTTGTTTGTATTTCTTTGTTCATGTCGCTTATGATCAAGCCAAGTGGATGTGATTTTTGATGTTTCCACGGTCTTGGAACAAAGTCTCTGGTGGAGACAGACGTGGAAGCAGGCTCATTGACTTGATTCTGATTTGGTTCACCATCATTTCTTTCTTCTTGAATATCTCTTGGAATATCTGGATTACGAACTGCAGGCTGTTCCTGTTCTGCCTGTGGATCCTGTTCTTGATTTGGTTCAACATTCTGAACCTGTTGTTGTTCTTCTTGATCATGATCTTTTTGTATAAGTTCTTCATCGTCTAAATCAGCAAGACCTATTTTCAAATCACCTGTTTCTTGTTCACTTGTCATAAAGTTAGTTTCATCAAATATTATGTGAACAGATTCCTCAACACTCATGGTTTTCTTATTATAAACTCTATATGCTTTACTATGAGATGAATAGCCAAGAAATACCGCTTCATCACTTCTTTCATCGAATTTACCTATATTTCTTTTTCCATTGACATGCACAAAACATCGACATCCAAAGACTCGAAAATATGAAATATTAGGTTTAATTCCTTTAAATAATTCGTAGGGGGTCTTAGAAGTGATAGGTCTAATTAATACGCAATTTAATATATAGCATGCAGTATTAACGGCTTCGGCCCAAAAATTTCTAGGTAGACCACTAGCAATCAACATAGTTCTAGCCATTTCTTCTAAGGTTCTATTTTTACGTTCAACCACACCATTTTGTTGTGGTGTTCTAGGTGCGGAGAAATTGTGACTTAAACCATGCTCATTACAATAATCCATGAACTTTGAATTTTCAAATTCTTTACCATGATCCGATCTTATGTGGACTAGTTGATTGTTACTAGATTTCTGAATTTTAGTAGCGAATGCAACAAATTCATCAAAGGCCTCGTCTTTGCTAGATAAAAATAAAGTCCATGTAAATCTACTGTAATCATCAACTATAACAAAAACATATCGCTTACCGCTGCGACTTTGGATTCTCATTGGTCCACAAAGATCCATATGAATTAATTCAAGTGGTCTTGAGGTGGTCACGACATTTTTAGGTTTAAAGGATGACCTTGCATGTTTTCCTTTAGCACAAGAATCACATACTTCATACTTTTGAAATTTTAGGGACGGTAATCCTCTTACTAGGTCTTTAGATCGTAAATTATTAAGCAATGAAAAACTAGCATGACCTAATCTTTTATGCCAAAGAAGAGGGTCATCTTCTATAACGCTTAAACATGTTAGACTGGTTTTAGGAACAGTGTGCAGGTCCACCACGTAGGTGTTCCCTTTTCTGATTCCTTCCAGAATGATGTCTCCTGTGTCGTTCCTAGAAATGATGCACTTATCAGAAGTAAAGTTTACAGAGTTACCTTTGTCGCAAAATTGAGAAATACTTAAAAGATTATGCTTTAAATTCTCGACCAAAAATACATTATCTATAGCATGGGAACTTGACCTTCCTATCTTGCCTTTTGCAATGATTTCACCTTTCATGTTGTCGCCAAAGGTCACCGTTCCTCCATCATAGGCTTCTAGTGAGAGAAATTTTGATCTATCGCCTGTCATATGCTTGGAACAGCCACTGTCGAGATACCATGAGCTGTTCCCCCTCACTAGAACCTGCAAAACGAAATTAGTTGTTAGAGGGTGGAACCCAGCCATCCTTGGGTTCCATGTCGATAATACAAGAATCATATTTCTTAATCCAAACTCTATCGACATATATTTGATTCGTTTTGTTATGCTGTTCCATTTTTAAACATTGATGTTTTAGGTGCCCAGTTTTGCCACAAAAGGAACAGACTTTGTTACTTGGGAGATCAACGTAGACCTTTTTCTTTTTATCATGTTTGTCATATCCTAGACCTTCGGTTCCTTTGGTTTTAGCATTAAGAATCCATTTGGGAACTTCTTTGATTTTCCCTCTTTCTCTTGAATTTAATTCAAGCTTAAGTCGATCATTTTCTTTTAAGGCGGATTCTAGTTCTAATTTCATTTGTAAAAGAACACATTTAATTTCTTTATTAGACTCGTAATTTACTTCCATCTCTAATTGCTTAAGTTGATTCAATTCAATATTTAACATGATGTTTTCTTCTTTAACATTTTCTATAGCTTCTTTTAACATCACATTATTATCAAGCAATTCAAAGAATCGAGTTTGCACATCGGACCTAAAAGAATTAAGGTAGGATATTTGGTCTTTACATGCTTTAAGGTCTTTTTCAGTTTTGAGACAGATGACTGTTTTTTTTTCTAAATTTTCGTGAGATTCTAAAATCATGTTAATTAATCTATGTTTATCCAATTTAAATAAATAATCAGAAAATGGATCAGTAGACAGTACCTCTTTTCCTTTAGCCTTTTCATCATGCGTCGCCATGAGACAAAGATTGGCTACTCTTCTTCTTCAACGGGAGCTTCGGTTTCGGTTTCACTTTCGGTTTCCTTTAGCCTTTTGTAGGTTGTCTTCCTGTTTCTCTTGCTTTCCCTTTGCCTTTCTCATTTTTCTATAATGGGCAATCCTTGATTAAATGCTCGGTACTTCCACATTTGTAGCATTCATATGTTTTGGAATTTGAAGTTCCTCTTTCTTTGTTGTTTCTTTGATTCTTATACTTGTTGTTCCTGAAGAACTTCTTGAACCTACGTACCAGCAAGGCTGCCTCTTCCTCGTCAGTTTCTGATTCTTCTTGATCGTTTGCTGTCAGAGCCAAACCCTTGTTCCTGGAACTGTCAGCTGTTCCCAAATGTAATTCATGAGTCATAAGGGAACCAGCCAACTCTTCCAGATTATACTTTGTGAAATCTTTAGATTCTTGAATGGCTGTGACCATGGTTATCAGAATCTCGATTCTGATCAACGATTCTACGATCCTACGATCCAAAATTAGGCGACCGATCCGGATCGTAGGTAGGATCTTAATGTTGGTAGGATCGTACGATCCTACATAACTCAAGGATTTAAATGGTAGGATCATAACACGATTCTACGATCCTACGATCTTACGATCCGATCCTATAAGGGTAGTTTTATTCGTAAAAAAATTTAATTTAATAATCCAGATTTTACTTATCTATATATATGTATATAAACAATTATATTAATATGACTAAAATTCAAGTTTTTCTTGATTCGCATTTTAAAATTGATTTTTGAAAGGTATTCTTCTGCAAAACTTAATACTTGAAGTCAAATAAGTATAAATTTATACCTTAAAACAAAAAAAGAGAACAAATACAATTGAAAATCAGTTATCTAAAGCATATTAATGCATATTTGTAGGATCACACGATCCTACGATCCGATTCTACCGATTTCGATCCTACCCTCTCAACGATCCTACGTAGAATCCCGATTCTAACAACCTTGGCTGTGACCTTCGCTCTCGAACGATCATCTTGAGGTAGGCTTCTTAGGATTTTTCGCACTTGTTCATCTGAGGGAATTAGCCTTCCAAGAGAGACAAGCTCATTCGTGATATTCGTGAACCTTGTAAACATTTCTTGAATGCTTTCTTTAGGTTCCATCACAAATCTTTCGTATTTGGACATGAGCAAATCAATCTTGGAACGCTTAACTTCACTCGTTCCTTCGTGGGTAACCTCCAGCAGATCCCAAATTTGTTTGGCGGTTCTACATCCCATAATGCGATTATGTTCATTTGGACCAAGCCCACAATGAAGCAATTTAATAGCAAGAGCGTTCATTTCCATCTTTTGAAAATCTTCTTTCTCATATTCTGTGATAGGTTTGGGAACAGTCTCGTTATTGGAGTTGGTAATTGTTACCTCAAAATCTCCAATTTCGATGACTCTCCAAACTTGATAATTTTCGGCTTTGATGAAGATCTCCATCCTGTTTTTCCAATAAGTATAGAATTTGCCATCGAACATTGGTGGTCTCTGAGTAGAGTACCCTTCTTCCATGCGCTCGTTTATTTTCTGCATCTCTAATACACCAAGATACGGCTCTCAGGGTTTCCTGATAAAATGAGGAACAGGGCTCTGATACCAATTGTAGAAACACTTAGAGACAATGAACTGTAACAAGAGGGGGGTGAATTGTTACTTTCGTCTTTTGAGTATTTTTAGCCCTTTTTATTGCGGAATTCGATTATCAAAAATACTCAAGACAATATAAAAGAAAACTTATAAAGGAACACCAAGATTTAACGTGGGAAAAAGAACCACGACCCACTAGGGATTTCTCTTCTCTATTATTTTATGTAAATCACTCCTCTATTACATAAAATAACTTCTTGTACTCTTTCTCTCTTTTTCTTCTCTCGGTAACTCCTTACCGTTTCTCTACTCTCGGTAACCTCTTACCGTTTCTCTTCTCTCTACTTTTCTCCTCCTCTCTTTAGACTTACCCAAGTCTAAATAACAAATTCACTCAAATAAACCCTTTACAAGATTTATCTAAAATGGATGAATCAAATCAAGAATAGCACAAGGATTAAGTCTGGAAATTAATTAGCAATTAAAATCAATCAAGATTTCCTCTCTTTATTTTGTAGACCTCACGAAATATTTTGGGCACAATATTTTCGAAAAAATATTTTTCTCTCAAATGATCACCAAGTGTGCCGGTTGTTAGAAAAATCATTTATATAGATTTTTAGATCTAAACTACCCATAATCCCATGATCAAAGATAGTGGGAGTTGAGTGTTAGTTTACGCGTGAGAGTGGTAGGAAAGCTTGGTAGTTACTCCAAGTTTTCTTGTACTTTTAGCTAAAAATAGCTAAGACAATTTAAGAAAACTTATTTTAAGATCCTAATTTTAAGGAGTCTTTTTAGGAGTTAGTTAAATAAATTTCTTAATTAATTTCCTTGTGCATCCTAGACTAATTCATCCGTACAACAAAACTAAAAAAGATAAATAAAAATAAAAATTATTTTCCTAATTATTTTTTTTTGACTTCTCCTCTGACCGCTGATTCTGGGAACACTGCACTGTCTCCGATTGACCAATCTTCGAATTCTGACTTGATCTTGGAACAGTTACAAAGTAATCCCTTTTCAACGCTTAATGGTCCATCAACGACCCTTATAAAGATCGGATATTTGACCTATCAAAACAATCTCAAAGACACAATATGTTTGTTTATTAAAGTTGATGTTATCATCAAAACCAAATGGGCCAACAAATTCCCCCTTTTTGATGATGACAAACTTTATAAACAAACTTAATAAAAATAGAGTAAAACAAATATAATGAACATGCTTGAGATTAACACACATTCAACTAAATCTAGTAAATTAAATCGTTACAAATAATTTACTAAACTCTCATGTAAACATATTACTCTAATAAATAAAATTTTAAAACTTTTTTTCGAAAATCATGTGGTTAAACATGACTTAAGTTTTTAAATTTAAAACAAGACAAAATGAAACAAAACATAACTATAAAAACTTATAAATTAAGAAAATTAACTACAAAACGTAAAAACATAAAATAAAGAAACACAACAATCTAAGTAATTCAAAATGTCATGAGTTTTGAGAATCAAAGATAAACAATGTGATATTCAATTAAATCATGTCAAACAACAATTAATCCAATTATCCATATAAATTAAACATAAGTAGTCCCATGATGATTATTTCATAAGACAAATGATTCATTTCATATGAAGCATAAGAATATCAAATAATAAGTCAACAAACTGTTCTATCATAAACTGGGAGTAATCACAAATAAAACATTAATTGTAAATATCATAGCTTTGAAATATCAGAGCTTTAATTAAACTTAGTAGAACATGATATAATCAGAGCAATCAAAAAAGACTTATTCAGAACACATAATATCATAGCAACTTAAAAATATCATAGCAATTCAATGCATACTTTGCTATGTCAACAAAACTTTACTAGAACACTTGTTAAAAATATCAGAGCAATTCAATTCATACTTGGTCCAACCATGGTATTAAAACTCGGCTGAGTCAACTCGGAACGGGCGAGTCAACACGGATTTTCAATTCATCGTTCTGAGATCTCGCGATTCGTAACGCTGTGTAAGAAAACGGCTCATCAAGACACAAATCGGCGGATTTTCCGTTATAGAATGGTGTATCTCGCGTAATTTTGGCGAATTTCATCTTAATGGCCTCGAAATTGAAGTAGCTCACCATTGGAGGAGGGACCTTGAAGCTCGAGGAAGATGATGTTCAGTTTGAAACTCATAGAATATGAAAGTAAAAAAGTAAAAGTAATTTCCAAAAAAAATAAAATAATGTAGGCTATGGTTAGAGGTGCTACTGCTAGCTGTCTCCCAATGCTGTCTTTCACTATTTCTTTTCAGTGTTGTATTATTAAATGCTTTTTAGTTTTAATTTTTTTTAAAAGCTTTTTAGTTTTACTTTAAGTTTTGTGTTTTTATTATTTTTTAGTACATAATTAAGTTATTAATTGTATTATTAAAAAATTATTAAATTCTTTGTAGTAGTATATTTATTTATTTATATAGGAATAATAAGGTAACTAAAATTTTATTAATTACAATATTTATTTAATACTAATTTATAAGGTTAAATTGCATTAATTAGTATAATCAATATTTTAATATTTTCATTTAAAATGATATATACTTTTATTAAATATCAGCAATAACCATCTCTTATAAAACTATGTCGCGATCCGTTCTGCGATAAACAAATTTTATCCATTCCCGCGACCTGTGATCGCGACTGCAATTGCGACCGCGACCGCATTTTTGCACTATGGGTCCAACCATTGTTCCTGTTTAGAATTCTTAATTTAACGCCTGTGGAATCTCTATCCCTTTTATTTTTTTAACTTGTTGACTTTTATTTTTTTTAACTTTAGGAGTTGTCTCACTGCTTGCTAAATGCTAATTACCTCCATACTACCATAATAACAGTTTGGAAGTTTGAAGTTCTTTCTTAAACTTAATTTGGGCTTACATTTGAAGTTACCAAACTAAATCACTGAAACGTTAATTCACACATCTAGTCGAAGACAAGTTCACCAGCACAATATGGATCTTCAATACAACATAGATTGAAAGCAAACATATATATAGAACTATCATTATACATAATACTATATAATACATTTTGCGTCTCTATTTAACTAATTTGCCTCTCATACCACCTCTTTATAGGAACGATATCATGAGAGTACACTTATTATATGAGACTTAATCAGTAGGAGTATTGTACAAGAAATTGTTTTATGATGATTTACTGATCAACACAGAAGTTGAGTATACCATACTTAGATCGTCCATCAAAAGTAAACAACCCATAATGTTTCTCACTTACATCCCCTGTTTTCAGATTCTCATCAAACATCGCAAACAAAAACACCTCCAATTCATATCCTGGTGACAATGGAGTCCCTTTCTTTACATGATTTATCATATTTTTATAAAATATCTCGGCATTTTCTATTGTCCCTAAATCACCCTCCTTTGGATAACCACATTCATTTTGTTGACCATCCACCTTATTATTATGACTCCTACTCCTACTCATCATCCCATGATGAAAACCACCCGTTGAAGTCGTTCCAGTTTCGCCAGTTACAGGTTTCTTCACATATCGTCCTCCATTCATGCGCGATTTTGAAACTTGTGGCCTCAATTGTCGTCCATTTTGTTGATTTTCAATCGATAAACCAACTTTCCATGCAGCGTACCAAACTGCATCATATTGTGCATCGAATAAATTTTGGTACCCCAATTTAGTTTTATCATCAATAAACTTATATCCACAAGATGTGAATAACACAAAGTCTAGTGGAATATTTTTGGGGTCATTCATATAAGTAGCGTAGGGTTCAATATTAACCAACAAAGGCCAATCATAATCCAATAAAAACTTTATTATTGGGGTTATATAAGATAGATCTTTAAACTCGGCATGAGATGGTGGATAAGTATTTTGGACTAATTCCATTGAGATGGCGGTTGACACTATTATTTGGTTGCCTAAATTGTGTGAATATAATGCATTAACTATATTTTGCATGGCTTGTACCATATGTGGGGCTTGTGGGTCGGACGGTTTGATTTCGTTCCCGACCGCGATGTATTTGATTGATGAGGCATAAGGGACTACGTTGGTTCGGACCCACGTATCGGCGATGGATGGATAGCATCCAATGGGCTCAATGTCCTGGTTTGAGACACCCAACATGAGCTTGATATTGGTACCTTGTACCGCTTGGAGGGTAGCTTGATCCGGATCATATAGCCTCATTGACTTTATATTATATTGTTTGTATAGCTCTACCACTTGTCTTGGGCTTGGTAGGTTGTTTCCTCGTCTTCCATAACATACTCCAACTTGTGCGTCTATGTGCATGAAAACAAACAATTATTTTATGAATTATGAAGTTTTATATAAATATGGATACAAAAAAGTAATTATGTGAAGAAATAAATATATTAAATTATATATTTTGACAATAAGCTAACAAAACTATATTTTATTGTAAATTTTTTTAAATGATACTTATTACGCGCTCAATTGGTAATAGGTACTTAGTTGTGGGATTGAAAATGATTTGTTTAGTGTAAATATTTATCTGTGTATCATGTTATTCCAATTTCCAATGGTAATAAAAGCTTTTTTGGTCACAATTTGTTATTACCACTTAATACCACATTTTCAAATGATAATGCATTGAAATAAATTTGTGAAGGATATGAGATAGTAGGAGAATAAATTAAATTAACTTTCAATATCACTTCTGTCATTTGTTACTAATTTGCAAACAAACTGTTTTTTTTTTTTAAGTATAACTACTAAATCAAAGCACAAGAAATAAAAGAGCATGTGATTAATATTGGATAACATTAAATGAATTGAAAAATTGGATAAAAATATATAGACACATACTTCCTTCGTTCCATAATACTTGGTACCGACATAGAACATGTCACACTCAGTAACAAATATTATAAAATGAAGGAAATATACTCATAAGAGTTTATCAACTAGAAATAATGGTAGTAGAATAGTACCTAGAGGGGGTAAGTTGAGCAATAAAAATGAAGCAATGAACAAGAAGGTGATTAAAGGAACCATGTCTTTTGAAATAGGTATTAGGTATTGTTAATTTGATATATATAAATGGTTTTTAAATCCTATTAATAGGCAACGGAAAGTGGTCCAACAATTGGTTAGTTAAAAATTAGCATTATTTTGTGAAGATGCATGGATTAATGCTAATTACCATATAGCAATCAAACTAGGTGTTGATTGGTTTGTGTTGGGATATACTACTTTTTAAGTGCCGTCATATGTATGCAATTCGTCCGTTTATGTTTATGATCATTATTGGGTCTAGATATTTATGTTCAACTCTAATTACTCCATTAAATTTAATCATGATAATAAAAACTATTTAGAAAACACAAATTCTTGTGAGAGATAGTCTCTTTGAGAAACTAAGTTTTGTTGACTATTTAGAGGATGTAAGACATATCCAAAGGCTTAAGGCATGTACTAAAATATAGACTAAGCAAGAACCTAACAACAGAACCAAAACACTCACGTGCTCGACCAAGATGCTCGTTCAACCAAGGGTGTGCTCATTCGAGTACCTCAGGGATGTTTTGGCAATTTGTTTCCAAAGCTACTGTCCGATGGTCTGGGCATGTGCTTGGTCGAGCACTTGGGAATTTTCGCGTTAGAAAGTTTCTGGAAAGTGTTTTGGGTTATGCTAGTTCGAGCACATATAGTGCTCGTTCGAGCACATCGGAACAGAACATATGTTCGTAGATAAAAACTTCGTTTCATGAAGTGTTGTGTTGTTATGAACTAATGATATTTGATATAATTAGTAAATGGATTTAGATGAATCATTGCTACTCTATTCTACAAATAAGAGTTGGCGCATGAAATTATATACACTTTTGATGACATCTTGCAATATAAATTTTGTCTTATGTTTCTCTCAATCTCTTGAAACATTAAAGAGAATTATAAACTCATTTATTGTTTTCAGGTTTTAATCTCTACAAAACACTTAATTATTTAGCTCAATCAGTTCGTACTAACCGGTTGATGTGTTTTAATTTCCGATCTAATAAACTAAGTACCTTTGTTGGGGGGGGGGGGTGTGGAAATAAAAGGAAAGCTTGTATTCGCCTTCAGTCTAATCAAGGTTTTTGGTGACGCCATCGTAGGAAACTAATCTTCTCTACGGTGTTGTTTATTTAATGGTTCATTCGAAGCAAGGAATCCATTGTCATATACAAAGATTCTGCATTATTATTTCTAACAACTCTATAATTGGGTCGGCTTATAAAGAAAAATATTGAATAAAAATAGCATTTAGCTTTAATAGACTGAAACTGAGACTGAGAAACGTCTCTCATGAGACTGACCATTTCGAAAATGGCATCTACTTGTACTTATTGAATTTTAACTATGTAAGTATGAAAATGTAGAGAATTGAACTGATCAGTTGGAGCTAGCAACGTCGATTGTCTTAGTTGGTGCTAGTAGCGACGAGAGTAATTCCCTGAGAAAATTCTGAATTCGATTCTCACTTAGCATATTTCAACCCTCGGCCTACCATGTAAACAATAATATGAATTTTTGAAGCTTATATCAACTATGAGTTATTTTAAACAATACTAGTTCATCATCATTATTATATCCAATGTATCCCGCTCATATAAGACAATAGAATATAGGTAGAATATGTAAGTTATTGCACAAAGATTGTATATATTGACAACAAATTAAAGGTTCTTGAGGAAATTTGATCTCTACGATCAAGTGTATCTGAAATCAATTGAAGCATTATTTCATTTAATTATTTATTTTCTTTGAGAATTAGGATTTTGTTATTTTTTTTTTAATAAACGGTTCTCTTACAAGGTATTTGATAATATAGTGATGAGAAAGCTACGTACAATAATCACGTACTATAATCTAGGCAAGGATATCTCTTAAATAATCTAGTTTTTAGATTTATAGTATCTCTTCAAAGGACTTCATATATCCCTAAACAATAACTCAAAATTCAGCTTCCGCACTAGAGCGCGCTACTATGTTCTGATTCTTCCTTCACAAAATAACAAGATTGCCTCCGCCTAAAGTGAAGGATCAAAAAGTTGATCTTCGACAATTAAGATTCCTTGCCCAATCAAGAACGAACACAGAACGAATAAATATATAAAAAAACTGCATATTAGAGTTAGCAAAACAAAAAATCAAAAACGAAGAGAGAAGCTCATTTTAATTTGGGTAAGAAACGTGCTCCAATATAATTGTAAACCAAAGGTTTAAATTTTTCTAAATTTAATATAGAAAAAAGTACGTAAAATTGAATTCTAGTTGAATCATAACTCAAATTTTCTTTGTAAATTTAATGATGAAAATTATATTGGAGAAGATATATAGTAAACATAAGTAATTCGATGGAGAAGAAGAAAAGTCACACATAATTTAATAAATAAGAATAATACTTATAGATATTTAATGAAACATAATGGGTAACAATAACGAATAAAAACTAATGAAAGTAACAAAATCACATTTTTTGCCTTTTTTTTATAAATATTAATTTTTTAATAAAATATTTGGTGTCAAAGTGTCAACTCTTTGGAAAACTTGTGGAATATAAAGTGCAGTTTTTATATTTAGGGACATAGAGAATATACAAAAAGTTTGTTCATTAAACAAGTATATATGTGCACTCTAAGCCAATAGGCTCGTGGAACAAATTGAATAATTTGCGTCGTTACAAAGTAAATGTGGGTCTTCTTAAGTGGGAAAGCACAATTAGCCCATAATCCATATAATATTTATAACTCCTAAGGTTCCTGAAAAAAATGACTTAATATTTTTACGGCCTGTTTGGTAGGTTGTACTAATAATTAATGATAATGAGAATAAAAACTAGTGTAATTTTGGTTGAAAAATATATTAGTTACTTTGATGGTCATGCTTGTCCAACACCAATCATCTCATTTTCTTTGTAAAGTTAATTCCAATGTTTTACTATTGGGAGAGATGGTATTAGTGGTAATGAAAATTTGTACATAAAAAAGTTTATGAGCAAAGTTTAATCCACAAGGGAATGACATGGAACTTTCGATAAAATTTTACACTATAAATTATTCTCATTAATGCCATTTAGTTCTATTAACCAAACGGGTCATATTAGTAATTACATTTTTCA
Source organism: Amaranthus palmeri (assembly GCA_019776075.1). Classification (NCBI taxonomy): domain Eukaryota; kingdom Viridiplantae; phylum Streptophyta; class Magnoliopsida; order Caryophyllales; family Amaranthaceae; genus Amaranthus; species Amaranthus palmeri. The sequence continues at coordinate 135,629 of JAAKBH010000120.1, forward strand.
TTCTTTAAAGTTTATACAACTCATTCCATTCAAATATTTTTTTAAGGTGAAGGATTTCCTTTTAATTTAAATAAGCAAGATACCCAAAAATTACTTGTTCTATTAACATGATGAACTAAAAATTTTATTTATAGGGGTTTTGTTTAGAAAAAATTACGTAAAATAATCTAACCTTTTTACTGATTTCCCTATAATAATCTAAACTTGATCAAACATAAATAATCACTACAAAATATGTTGCATATAGCCACACTTAAAAATGCACGTAGCCACACATATATGTGTGCCTAAAATATTTCCCCACACTTAAGTAAGTGTGGCTATGGATGTGTGGGGAAATATTGTCCACACATAATAAGTGTGGTTAATGCATAATTGGGTTACACTTATAAGTGTGGTAAAATGCATCTCTAGTAACACTTATAAGTGTTGGTACATCTCCACACTTATAACTAAGGGTGTCAACTCCTATCTCCACAATCATGCGCCTAGCAGTATTCGAACTTGAGGCCTCAAGTCCTAAAGCACACCACTTCAGCCACCAGACCAAGAGGTATTTCGTGATATATTTTGCAAGGCTATTATACTTATTATCTAATGACTTGTACCTCAATTCTTTATTTGTAAAAATATTAGTCGTTAATCAATATTATTATTATTATTATTATTATTATTATTATTATTATTATTATTATTATTATTATTAATTATTATTATTATTATTATCATTATTATCAGTATTATTATTATTATTGATTTCGGCGCGCAAGTAAGCTTTTAAAACTTTGTTTTTTTTCAAAGTTTTTAAATTAGGTTTTTAAATGTCTGTCAAATTTCTTAATTGGTCTATATAGTCACACTTATATGTGTGGCTATTTGTATGACTTTTTTCCCACCCTTATATGTGTGGTTACATTAATTACTATATTTTTATTTTCTAAACTAGTTTTTCCCCACATTTATAAGTGACGTTATTGTCTCCACACTTATTAAGTGTGGCTAAAGTTGTTCTACCCATAAGAGCTTCCAATAATTTACCACACTTAATTAAGTGTGGCTAATTAAGTGTGGCTAGAAGCAACATTATTTGTAGTGAATCCCAACTATAATGGGTGGATTGCTAATGCACCAAGGTTACTCAACAAGTCGTTTTGCACAAAAAATAAATAAGTAAATACAAAATTAAATTATAAAAATGAACAACTATAAAAAAATCAAAAATAAGAGTTCAAATACGTTGTTTTGATTTAACTTTTGGTTTTAAATATTTTGATTTTCTATTTCATTTTATTCATTTTTAATTAATCTGCAAAAACCGATCATCATTTAAGCAATAATGTTCATGGATAAGTGATTCTAAAATTGTAACTATTTTTATTTATGATTAAACAAAAATTAAAAATTATGTAGAAAAATTAATTAAATATTAGATTATTGTAGGTTAGTTTTGGTTTTGTTTATTAGTGATAGAATGAGTGCATTGTGCATAGTACTCCATAATATCATGAGCAATAAATTAGTAGAAATAATAATAATACATAGTTGAGATTAAATGTTAATGGGAAAGCACGATTTTTATGTTTAATTGGCTTAGAAGATAATGCTCAATTTGTATATTTAATATTTAGTCATTACAAAATACTCTAAAACATGAGACATTTGGTACGGATTGTCCTCTTCTTTAGTCCTTTTAAATGTTGGTTCTTGTTTTGATGGTGCTACTACGTCTTATATGTTTTTTTTTGAAGTTGAAATTACGAAACCTACTCTTTCAATGCCAATGACGACCATGAAAGAAAAGTTGGTGTATAATTTCAATTACAGTAAGTCTCATGGGAGACGGTCTATTCTATAGGCGGAATTCATGAAGCCTAGCCCAAAATATAACATAGTATATTTGGGGTTATAATAAATTATTTGGGTTATAATAACTTATATTTGGGGTTATAGAATAGTATATTCGAGATTATAATACCTTACATTTAGGATTATAACATAATATAATTGATATTATAATAAAAAAAATCAATTAAGGGAAATGGGCTGGCCCAATTTTGTGGTCTATCCTATAGACCGTCTCTTGTGAGATTTTGTGTTTCAATTATTATTCCATAAAGACTCAAATTGATATATTTGTTCGTTTGATTGTTAGTAATAAATTCTGCGAATTATAATGGAAAATCATTTTTTTTTATATAAATCTATCATTTCAATTTATTTAGAAAATTCATTTAAATGCATTATCAATTAAAAATATTGTATTTCGTGGTAACTGATAATGGAAATAATATGAAACTTTTTTTTGAAACTTAGATTTTAAATCATTCTCATTACTATAGATTGACGCCAACAACAAAAGAGACTGAAATATTTTGTGGTTTTCAACGTAACCTAAATATGAAAGGAAAATTAGTATGTGTATCATTTGTAAAGGCACGCCTTGATATCAGTTTCGTGCAACCCTTCTGTGGAAATATATTTTATATTCTATGATTATTTTATTCCCTTAATTACTCCCTAGATTATTGTATAGTTATTTTGTTTCCGTATTTAGTGTCTTAATCTCTTGTATATATTGGAGGGTGTTTTACCCAATTATAATTAATACAAAAACACTATTCTAAACCCTAATTTATGTTGTCTAATTATCATCATGGTATCAGAGCTTCAGGGTTCTGATCTCAGAAAACTCATTGAAGAACTCATCATTTACCAACCTTAGCTACAAATGGCCGAAAATACAGAAGAACGACAAAACCCAAAACCAATCATGTCAATGGAACATATGGAACAGATATTTCAGATCTTTCAAAAACTCAACAAAACAAATAATCAAACCGAAAACCCAGCACCACTTCGAGTGTCTGAAAAATTGACACACAACAATTACACCAAATGGTGTAAATTAATGGACGTCGCAATTAGTGGTCGGGGGCGGCTCAATCACATCATCGCCGCACCACCACCATCGACAGATCCTGACTTTGCACAATGGGAACAAAGGGTTACAATGATCATAGCCTGGATTTTGAGAACATAGATGGAGAAACTGTCAATCATTTTCTAGACTACACAACCCTTCTTCCCATTCATTGCCTCGACGCATATTTGGGTGTGTTGTTTATGTTCATCTTCCACCTAGAGTCCGGTCCAAATTCGATCCCCGTGCAGTCAAATGTTTGTTCTTAGGGTACGATGTTACACAAAAGGGTGATAGATGCTATGATCCCATTCACAAAAAATTATACACCACCATGGACTGTGACTTCTTTGAACAGTCTTATTACTATACCCAGCCTCGATCTCAGGAGGAGAGTGTTAGTGAGGATCTTAGCTAGTTAATACATCCAGTGGGAGACAGTCGAGATCCACAAGAGCATGTAGGCAATACTGCTGATATTACCATCGGAGACATAGTAAGTTTAGCTCCTCAGACTACTCCAGTCCTAGAGCATCCGGCTGATCTTGAGGTAATTCTTGACTCCCTTACCGATAATTTGACTAATAATAGTGTGCCAAGTGATAATGTTCCCAAGAGATATAAGTTGCCTTCTAGGAGTACAAGGGGAATTCCTCCCCGAAGATACGACCTAGACTTTGAGTCTCAGAGATCCCGGTATCTAGTTAATAGAGTGAACAATGAGCAACTGTCTTAAACGGCCGTAGCCTTTAACACAGCCTTATATTCAAGTATTATTCCACGAAATGTGGAAGATGCTCTATGTGATCCAAAGTGGAAGAAAGCTATGGATGATGAGATCAATGCACTTCAAAAAAATGAGACTTGGGAAAAGTGCGTGTTACCAAATGGCAAGAAAACGGTTGGATGTAAGTGGGTATTCTCTGTAAAGTATCATGTTGATGGAACTATCAAGAGGTATAAAGTCCGTCTTGTAGCAAAAGGTTATACCCAGACCTATGGGATAGATTACTCCGAAACCTTCTCTCCTGTAGCCAAAATCGATACTATTCGGGTTCTCTTCTCTATAGCAGCTAACAAAGATTGGCCTCTATATCAGTTCAATGTAAAGAACGCATTCTTACATGGGGAGATTAAAGAAGAGGTCTACATGAGACCTCCACCCGGATTCTCAAATGAATATAAAGTGGGCGAAGGATACAAACTCAAGAAGGCTCTCTCTGGCCTGAAACAGTCTCCGAGAGTATGGTTTGGGAAATTCACTGGGGCAATGGAGAGGTTTAGATATCGTCAAAGTAACTCCGATCATACGGAGTAACTAAAAAGGAGGGGAGATCAGATCACATGCCTGGTTATATATGTCGACGATATGGTAATCATAGGGGATGATAAGGAAGAGATTGACGAACTAAAGAGAAAATTGCTTCGTGAATTCGAGATGAAAGATCTTGGAAACTTGAAGTACTTTCTTGGGATAGAAGTATTATGATCGAAAAGGGGGATATTCATCAACCAGAGAAAATAGATTTTTGATCTCTTTGCAGAAACGGGCATGGGTGAACCTCTACTATGGGTAGAAGAACTTTTCACCAGCCCGAAAACCCCTTTTAGCCACCTACAATTTCACGAAATATCCATGCTCACATTTGACCCCATTATTGCAATTTGAACCTTTACTATGAGTAGAAGAAATGGGAGTTCATTTTCCCAGAAGAAAAAATAAATAAAAAGGAGCTTATTATGTAAGGGTTGATAAAGAAGATGGGTAAACTAAATGAAGAAGGTAGGTGAAGAAGAAGAAGAAGATAATGAAGAAAAATGAAGAAAGTAGGTGAAAAAGAAGAAGAAGAAGAATAAGAATGAAGAAGTTTAGGGTTACGGAAGAAGATGGGTGAACAAAATGAAGACATGAAAATGAATTAGAAGAATACCATCAAGATGCAACGGCTAGTTAATAACCTAGATTAGCTGGTTACTAGTTTCCAAGGGGTATTGTGAGCAAACATAGTAGAAAGGTGGGATTATTCATAAATAATCGATTGTATATATATGGATTATTCACAGTGATTTGCCAATAGATGGGATTATTCTCGGCAATTTTTCCTTAAATTTAAGCGCTAAGAAAAAATGATATATACTCATTGCGACCGAGATTAGGATATATGAGCCTTATTAAGATTATTGTGACGCCCAGTTTTGGAAAAAAAGGATGATGCAATATAATGTGTAAAAGTAAGGTTAAATTATATTCTCGATTTAATATTCAAATATGTATTTTGATGATGGTGTTACATACGTGTGATGTGCCCCATTAAGGGGATCATACATACTACATACAAGTTTTGAACAAGAATCTTTAAAGTTGTTAAAATAAAATTAAAAATATTTAGAATTTGAGTGTCGAAAAAGTAGGCAAAAAATATCTATTTCAACATATAATCAAATGACTTCATTTTAAAATGTATCAAAGTACAATAGAGACATGGATCAAAAGCTTGCGCAGGTAAGACTTTTTGCTTTACATAAAAAGTAAAATAGTGAATTAGTGTTTTATTGATCGCTTACTTATGTTTAATGGTCCAAATCAAGAGATATAGAAACCAAAAATCTAAAAGAAATATTATTATTAATATTTACCTTACTTAGAGCATTAGGATCAAAATAATTTCAATTTTTGTAAAGTGTGCAAGGACATTTGCATAGTCAAAGGGGGGTTTATTCACATGCCTAAGGTTGCAAAACGTGCTCAAGTAGGCAAATGCGAACTCTTTAGGTCCAAATTAAGGCTTAACATGTTCCTTGTATTGCCAAGACTGAAGTGAAAGTATAAGAGGAGTTGTGAGATTAAATTCTAAAAAGTGCTAGTATACTAAACAAACAAATATATCCCACATAAGACTAGTTACACCAACTCCAAACAATAACTCTATATAATTTCATCCCTTTCTCCACCATCTAAGCCACATACTTTACAAGGCTAGTGGGTGGGTCACGTTAATAGGTGGTGCCAATAATTTTAATATATGGTTCTACTTAGGGGGCCTTATTGTTTTGCTTGATTACTATGCCTTATATTGAGTTTAATTTAAAAATTAAGCTCTTAAAAGGACAGTCGGTTAGTTGGACTTGAAAGGTAAACTTAGCAACCAACCAAAAATGTTGGGTCATCAAGCGATTTTTCTTAGTCCATGTGCATGATTGTTGTATTTTTTTTAAGTAATGGTCTATGACCTCATGGGTTAGAGTTGACCCTAACTCGACCGACCCATTTTTACTAAGTATAAATGGTTGTTAGTTTTTTAAATTTAAAAAAAAACTAAAAGAAAAAAGAAAATGAAAAATAAAAATAAGGGAAATTCCACATCGAAGCATCCAATTTTCATGAAATGCCAACGATAACACTTTTGTAAGATTTTTCCACATGGTAGGATCCAGTTTATGCATTATCTAACTGCCGTATCATTATCCAATTTCACTGAAATAGTTAATTTTGTTAATACAAAATATGGCTTCGTTATAAGATATAGAGGTTGATGTCATCACAAAGGCTAATGAGTTCACACCGACCTCCTCCAGTGGTGCGTGAAACAAATGGAGTCGGGGACTCTAGATTACTAGAATTAGGATGACTATTGAGTATATATATTGAACTTTAGTGTTATTTTTGATGATTATTTTGTAATATATATATCCGTTATGTTCATAGTTAATTTGTATATTCTTCTTCTTTTATCATTTGAAACAATGGTGGATAAGGTGCTCAACTACTCAAGTTTGTTTTTGAAAGCAACTACTCAAGTTTCTTATTGTTATGGTATACGAAGTATTGAATTTTTTTAATGTAGGTTGTAAAAACCATTACCAGGAGTTCAATTATCAAAAGTTAGCTTCGAAAACACAGACCCAACAACTAATTGAGATGGAGGTTTGTTTTTCTACAAAAGCATTGCCAAACAAAGCCGCCATCTCAAATGTCAATTTACTTGTAACAGAATAAAAAAATCTTGCATACTAGAAAATTATGCATACTAAACCGCCATTTGAGATGGCGTTTTACTCTTCGTAGTAAACAACTATCTCAGGTAGCCATTTGCTATTGCAGACATAAAAAAAAAAAAAGACTCATCCTACATGGACGGTACCATGAGAATTAAGTTTCCTATGTATACAATATGAGAATTATTTCCCTCGATAGCAATATTAAGGGAAAAAATTCAATTTTTTATTATTCTTTTTTTAATAATTTTTCTCATTTTAAGTTTTTTTTTGTTTTTCTTATTTTCTTTTTATATAAGGGGGCTGATATAACACGCCTTCCCTCTACTAGAAACCTATAAATAAACCTCCCCTCTCATTTGTAAACACACATTCTGATTTTCAATAAAAGCTTAAGAGGTAATTCAACAAATAATTCTCCAAGATTACAGTTGTTGATCTTATGTGTTGATCTAATTTTGTGACTGAAACAAAATCTGATTCTTATTGGTCATTCAATAATCAAGGCAATGCACCTTGATTGTGGGTGAGGAAAAGCCCTCTTGTGAGTGAAGCAAGGTGTCGTTGTCCATTGCATCAACTACAATCAATCAAGATTATAGGCTACATTCAGATTTCCTCATCAAGAATTGATGCACATAAGTATTCTTCTGTAATTGTAAGAAGGTTGCATTGAGGGAAATCATTCATAACATCATTTGCCATAACATACTTGGATCAACTTGGTATCAGAGTGTGAGTAGAGATCAAGGGAATCAGAAGAACAACAATCATTCATAGTTAAGGAATTAGGTTTAAAAACCCAACAACACCCTAATCCTTACAAACTAAGGTGGTTGGACAACAAGGCAAAAGGTTTTGTTAAAAGTCAATGCTTGGTAAACATGTCAATTGGATCCTACCAAATACCAAGATAAAATACTCCGTGATTGTAACAGACCGAAACTTAATTATCTTTAATAAAATACTTTTTCTGACACAACGAAAAACTTTTGAGCAATTACTCGATTTTGTTTTTTTAAATTAAATATTTTTATTAAAATTTACACAAATGTCCTTTATCAAATAACTTACAAATAAATTTCTTAAATACAATTATTGTTTATAATGAAAATGAAAAACACGATTCATCTCAAGAGAGAAGCTTCGACCATGCTTCATTGCGCTACTCTGATACCACGTGTAACGGACTGTTCTTTCCTAAATATAAGTTTAATATATAAAAATTTGCATAAAAATGAATCCTCTATATTGCATAAAACATTTTGCATATTAATTATTTATTGCAATCCATGTATTTGTATACTTGTATTATTGGTAGTAAGTTTTTATACTCGGCTTATTAGCTGACCGATTCTCGTCGGCTGTTCCCTTATAATGGCAGCAGATGCTGCAGCGGACTTTGCATGAGATTATTAAGAAGCTAATGTATCGTCTATGTGATATTAGGCTATAGGCTCTATGTAATATATATATATATAATGGGTATGTAATAACTATAAGTATGTAATAAAGTAAGATGTAGTATGTAAAATTAATTTTAATGTTTTAAGTTTTGTTTTAAAAATACTGTTTTTTTTTTATACAATAACGGCTCGATAGATTTCCGCTTTAGCATTAGTTACTATTATATTATATTAAAACTTATATTTAGGAAAGAACAATTTGTTACAGTGATGTGCTAGATATGAGTGTCTGCCATGTGTTACTAGGGAGACCTTGGCAGCATGACTTGAAATTTTTTCATGATGGGTTTTCAAACATATATACCATTAGACATGAGGGAAAACTTAAGGACCTTCTACTTTTACCTCTACATAGGTCTCTACCTCTTGTCAAGAGTAAGGTGATCTAACTAGTAACTAAGAAAGAGTGTAGTAAGGAAATACGACTAGAGGGAAGAATGTTCTTACTATTTAATTAGCAAGGATTGTGAGAATTAGAACCATGAACCAAAGGATCCACAACTTCTAACCTTATTATTAGAGTTTAGTGATGTATTTTCTAAAGATTTACCTGAAGAATTACCACCACTAAGAGATATAGAACACCAAATTGACTTAATTTTAGGATCTCAGATCCCTAATAAGCCTGTATATATGACTAACCCTCGAGAAGCCTTAGAATTACAAACACAAGTGAAGGAGTCGATAAAATATAGGTTTTTCATACCAAGAATTGATTATATGCTTGATGAGTCACACAATGGTTCAACAAATTAGATCTAAGAAGTGGTTATCATCATATCAGAGTGAAAGAGGGGGTATGAGTGGAAAATAGCCTTTAGGACTAAGTATGGGTTGTATGAGTGGCTTGTGATGCTTTTTGGCCTCACAGGATCCCCTAGCACATACAGGAGGCTTATGAATGAAGTCTTAAGACCCATCTTACGGAGTTTTGTTGTGGTATACTAAGATGACATACTCATGTATAGCAAGACCCTGCTTGAAATTCTGTCTCACCTTAGATAAGCCTATAAGTTTTAATGAAGCAAAGGCTACATGGGACGAAGGAGAAGTGTCATTTCTTATAGAAAGAGATAAGATTTTTAGGATTCATTATTAACTGATTCATTATTAACCAACAAGGGGTAAAAGCTAATCTAAGCAAGGTGGTAGCTATTAGAGACTAGCCCACACCCACCATTGCTACACAGGCTAGGTCTTTCCATGTGTTGGCCTCATTTTATAGGAGTTTTATACAAAATTTTAGCACTATCATGACACCTATCACTATGTGCACTAAGAAAGGAAGTTTTTGTTTGGACTAGTGAAGTACAAAAGGCCTTTGAACAGATTAAGAAGGCTATGTGTGAGGCACCTGTTCTTAAACTACCAGATTTTACTCAACCTTTTGAGGTAGAGTGTGATGCTAGTGGAGTTAGCATTGGAGCAGTGTTAACTCAACCTAAGAGGCCAATAGCATATTTCAGTGAAAAATTGAATCATAAAGCCATAGGTTTTGTAATCATTAAGCCTTTATTAATAGAAGATCCTGAGTTTTGAGAGACATCTTCATAGAGTGTCAGCAAGGTCCCAAGGGACAATTTTATGTTACCCAGGGCTTTCATTTTAAAGCCAACAGGCTCTGCATTCCAAAAACACCACTAAGACAAATGTTAGTGAAAGAAGTACATGAGGGTGTCTTAGGAGGACACTTTGGAAACTAAAGACTCTAGATATGCTAACACAAAATTTTATTGGCCAAAGATGCTAGAAACAGTAGGTAAGCATATTTTAAGATGTGAGACTTGTATAAAAGCTAAATTGACCTTCCACAAGGGAGAATACAAACCACTTCCAATTGCACTTAGACCATGGGAACACACTAGCATGGATTTCATAGCGGCGCTACCTAATGACACAAAGGGGAAGAAATGCAATAATGGTGGTAATAGATAGGTTTTCAAAAATGGCGCACTTTATAGTCTGTCAAACGGTAGATGATGCAAGTATATTAGCTAGGTTATACTTTGAAGAGATTGTAAGGTTGCATGAGGTGCCTAAAACCATAGTGACAAATAGGGATAACAAGTCCTTGAGCTCTTTTTGGACCACCCTATGGAGACTGTTGGACACAAAGTTGCTTTTCATTACATCATATGATCTTGAGACTAATGGGCAAACTGAGGTAACAAACAAAACCCTTGGAGTTATCTTGAGGACATTAGTTAACAAGAACACTAGGGATTGGGACCTTAAGTTGTGTCATGCAGAGTTTTCCTACAATAAAAATCCTAGTTACACTACTAAACACTCTCCTTTTGAATGATTTTATGGTTTTAATCTTCTCTTGCCTATCACACTAATTGATGTTTCTAGTAATGATAGGATAAATGTTGACGTTCAACAACATGCTGTAGTACTTATGGAAATTCATGAACTAGTGTATAGAAAATTGAAGGTAGGAGACTTGGTGTGGCTACATTTGAGAAAAGACAGATTAACAAACTCTTTCCCACAATTGCTAGACCTTTCAAAATTACTCCGAAATTGGGAAGAATGCCTACAAATTGTACCTACTAGCAACATATGGTATCTCTAATACTTTCAACATAGGAGACCTTGCTATATATCAAGGACAGGATGCAGAACATCAAGAATTGGGGACATTTCTGTTCAAAGAAGGGGATGATCCAATTATAGGATCATGTTCACATACACAAGCACAAGACTTAACTAGCTTAACCACCTTGAGTATGAATGAATAATTGATTGTTGTTTTACATGGGCCTTGCACAACTGGACCAAGGCATAGCTTGCACATCTTTCAATTGGACAAATCAACAAAGAGGCCAAGAAGCAGAAAACAAGGCTCAAAGACTCATTCCTTAAATAATCAGCATGACTTCCGTATGAATAGTCAGCTTAGTCATTCACATGTAATCATAGTTAGTTAGTTAAGTTAGTTGTATGTTAGCTAATTGTAGGAGGGTATTAAGGGGGCTGATATAACACGCCTTTCCTCTACTAGAAACCTATTAATAAATATCTCCTCTCATTTGTAAACACACATTTTGATATTCAATAATAGATTTAGAGGTAATACAGTCAAAGAATTCTCCAAGATTACAGTTGCTAATCTTGTGTGTTGATCTGATTTTGTGAGTGAAACAAAATATGATTCTTCATTGGTCATTCGATAATCAAGGGGTGAACCTTGATTGTGGGTGAGGAAAAGGCCTTTTGTGAGTAAAGCAAGGTGTCTTTGTTCATTACATCAACTACAATCAATCAAGAATTGATGCACAAAAGTATTCTTCTATAAGTTTAAGAAGAATGTATTGAGGGGAATCATTCATATCATCATTTGCCATAACATACTTGTATCACATAGTGTGGCTTAGAAGTTTGATCTCTCTATAGTTTCTGCATACTTGTGCATCACCCTTGTTTTTAAACAGTGGGATAAGTATGTTAACCCTTAAGTCTTCTGTCATCTTACTAGACCTGAAGATCACATTAAAAAGGTTAGTAATCCACTGAATTCCCTCCTCTCTTGAATCACTCCACACCTCAATTAGAATGTTATCACTTCTCAGGTCCAACTGTCTTTCATCCCCCCATTTTTTTTGAGAGCTTCACCTATTTCTGCCTTGGTAATATCAATAATCGACTCATGATTATGTGACCCATGTATTTTGGACAATATTCACTCATTACTCTTTAACTTGTCTCCATCTAAATCATATTAATATTAACTATTTACTATTTTTAAATTATGCACAATTAGAGATATCAGAGATATTAAGGTAGTAGTTCTTAATCATTATTAAACAACTTGTAACTAATTATCACTCATAAATATAATAATAATTAAAATACAAACCCGTGCAATGCGCAAATTTTTTCACTACGAAAATACCTATAGATATAAATTTTAAATAAAGATGCAATTGCATATTATAATTATACAAATATAGGGAACGGAAGAAGGTATACCATGGAGGCAATCCATGTTTTGAGAAGACTGATGGAAAAATATAGGGAACGGAAGAAGGATTTGCATATGGTGTTCATAGACTTGGAGAAAACGTATGACAGCATACCAAAAATGCGTCATCTAGGATAGCCTCAAGCCAGAGGTTTTTCTTCAGTATACATTGAGGCTATACGGGATATGTATGACAGAGTTTCGACTTCAATTCAAACATCGGTAGGGATAACATAGCCTTTCCCGGTGAAAGTAGGGCTACATCAGGGATCAGCTCTAAGTCCTTTCATTTTTGCGGTTATTATGGATGAGATTTCTAAATCTTTTTGGGAGACAGTTCTGTGGTGCATGTTATTCGCGGACGATATCGTGCTAGTGGTAGAAACTAAATAGGTTAATAATAAATTGGATGAGTGGAGGAAAACTTTAGAAGGTAAAGGGTTGCGCATTAGTTGTATGAAGACCGAGTATTTACGATGTGACTTCAGTGGGACATCACAGTATGTGAGCCTGAGGTGACTATTGGAGAAGAAGTTGTTAAAAGTACGACCAAGTACAAATATTTGGGATTGATAATGCTAAGCGATGGAGTGATTGGCGAGGATGTGAATAATCAGACCGGCTTTGTTATATGGGACTGAATATTGGCTAGTGAGGAAGAGTTTTGAACAAAAGATGGAAGTCACAGAAATGCGAATGCTAAGTTGGATGTGCGGACGCACATTGATGGATCGAATCAGGAACCAAGAGTTTAGAGACAAACTAGGGGTTGCCCATATATCAGGGAAAATGCGAGAAAACAGATTGAGATGGTTTGGACATGCGCAGAGAAAGACTTTCGCCGCCCCTGTAAGAAGAGTCGAAAGCATTTTAGTAAAGGGTAAGAGGAGTCGAGGAAGACCTAAGAAAACGTGGTACGAGCAAGTAAAAGTTGACCTGCATGAGTTAAACCTCGTTAAGGACCTGACTAGGGGTAGGGGTATATGCAGACGTCTTATCCATGTTATAGACTTCTGATTTTTTTTGTAAGGTTCTTGTTGAGATTCGTGCTCTCTTGTTGTGTTTTGTTTTTGTTTTTGTTTTGTCTTGTTTTATTCTCGTATCTTTTAGCTTGTTTTGGTGGTTTTTTTCTTTTTAGGTCTAAAAACTTTTGTCGTATTATTATATCTTTTGCGTTTTTATCTCTCACAACGCAGGTGTTTCTCTTTATCTTTCTAAAGCCAGGGGACTCCTTTTTGGTCGCGCTCTCCTTATGGGTATGAGTTGTCGTCGTCCTTCCTCCCCTAGACCTTGTCCATATTCTCTATGGACGGGATACACTGGGTAGGATGATGATGATGATGATGATGATGATGATGATGATGATGATGATGATGAATTATACAAATAAGATAATAAAAGCGGAATCCATGTTTTGGACTACTAATAGTTTCTTTAGTTACCTTTTTCCGCTAGTATCTAGTTGCTTCTTTCTCGCCCTATCTTGTTTTGTTAGCTACTCATTATTTTTTATATACTGCTTTTGACCTGTATTTTTTTGTGCTATGTCTCTACGAGTAGTTTTACTCTTTTGATAACATTGGCATTCTTCACTTGTTTTCTCTTATGTAGAGCTCATTCTTTTTAGGGGTAAAATTAACCACTTTCCTCTAATCCTCCCTTATCCAAATCTTGTTTTTGAGCAGGAGATTAGGTGTGATGATGACTGACATTTGCTATGTGGAAACTTATACTCAATAATTGAAAAAAAATGGTTATGAACTACTAAAATTAAGCAAAAAAGAAAAATAATTGCTTGAATATGGTGGAGAATCCTACAATTGGTCAATAAATGCAATGATATTTTACATAATGATATTTGTATAAACACCTAAAAGAATAAAATATAATGATATTTTTGATACTTCTATATAGAGCTGCTCAAATACAACCCGATCCGAAAACCCGGCCAGGAACAGAAAATTATCCGACCCAAAAACATGTTATTTTTTAGGTTTACCAAACCGGCATAACCCGAATCGAAGTTTCACTCGAGCCGTTTGATAACCAAAAGTGTAAAATCGAACCCGAATTTTATAACCGACATTATAACCATTAACCGAGGTTACTCGAACTCAATAGTTACCGAACCGAGTCAAATCCGACTCGACTCAAGCACGAAACCGAATGCAACCCAACCAAAATCGATTCAGTTCGAACTGTTTTTAACCGGAACCGATTATTCATCGAACTGTTCTAAGCCCGAATAAATTTTTGACCTAATTTCCGCAAATTTAGGTCCAATTTCAGTTTTCTAATTATGATTCTATGAATATTTGATACTAATTTCTAGTAATGAAATTCAGTAAACAAGATTATCTATAAATAAATAATATTTCCCATGAATATTTGATACTAATTTCTAGTAATGAAATTGAAATGGATAGATGAGGTGAACATATTAAATCAATGGTCAAAATTAAAGCCTTTATAAATAAATGGATAGATGAGCTGGACATATTAAATCAATGGTCAAAATTTAAGCCTATGGTTAAAATGATGTTATATATGGTTGTTTTTTATTGGCTAGGATGAATTATAATCGATAGATGACGTGGACATATTAAATCAATGGTCAAAATTAAAGCCTTTGGAAATTTATGGTTAAAATGACGTTATATATGGTTGTATTTCATTGGCTAGGATGAATTGTAATGGATAGATGAGGTGGACATATTAACACCATCAATCCACATTTTAATTTTTATATATGACTAAAAGTTTAGTAAACATATCAAAAAAGCAACAAAATAAAAATAAGAATTTACTTATTAAAATCATTATTCAAACATGTAATAAAGTAGTAGTAGATTAAAAGTATAATACATATACGTGATAACTGATAAAAATAAGAATTTACTTATTAAAATCATTATTCAAACATTTGTAGATTAAAAGTAGTAGATTAAAAGCAACAAACATTACCTATCAATCTAAATGGTAAAGGGAGTTTTAGATCATTTTATTCAATATAATCTATAATTATATAGATTATCTCAAGGTATTGCTCGTGTTCGTGTACCAAGGTAAACGTTTGTAATCTATTTTAAAATGGTTTTTTGAACAATCGAAGATAAACAAACCCGACATACTACCACATTGATGTTTATGTTGAATTTATTAGTTATAAAAACCAACTCTATTATATCGAGGTTTGATAATAATAGAATAATATTTCTAGAATAATCTTTGATAGTATAATATATTTAGCATATTTTGTGAATATTTAGATTATAGCAAATATCATGTAATTATCTTGTTTCCTAAAATCATAGGATTCACTTTGTATTTATTCCCATTCAATTAATGAGAAATCAAGCAAAAATCATTTCTAATATGGTATCATGAGCTTAGGTTTTTGATCCATCAAAACCTTTCTTCCTTGCTTTCTTCCTTGCTTTCTTCTTACTTTCTCATGGCTCCTTCCTCCAAAATATATCCCATTTCGGAAAATTTAGAAAATTTTGGGTCTCACTCAACTATGGATTCTACTCCCGAAGTGCAATTTTATATGGACACCGGTGCGACTTCTCATATAACTAAATCTCAAGGTACTTTAATGCATTATTCTCCTTTAAAGCATCATTATAATAATTCTATTATTGTTGGTAATGGTCATATGATTCCGGTTCATGGTCACGGACATGTTTCTCTACCTCCCTCTAACCATCCCTTAACCCTTAAAAATGTTCTACATGCTCCTAACATCATTAAAAATCTTATTTCTGTTCGCAAATTCACTCGTGATAATATGGTTTCTGTTGAGTTTGATCCTTATGGTTTTTCTGTGAAAGAGTTGGACACCGGGAAAATAATTCTAAGGTCCAATAGCACTGGTGATCTTTATCCGTTCAAATTGACACATGGAGCCTCCTCTTCATCTTCTCCTTCATCCGTTTTTTTGGCTTCTTCATCTAGTGTTTGGCATTATCGTTTGGGTCATCCGGGCAAAATTATTTTAGATTTTTTGAGTTCTTCTAATGCAATCAAATGTCATAAAAACCCGTCTTTTATTTGTCATTCTTGTCCTTTGGGTAAACATATTAAACTCCCTTTTAATAGCTCTATGAATGTTAGTTCTCGTCCTTTTGATATTATACATAGTGATTTATGGACTTCTCCTGTTTCTAGTCCATCCGGATATAAATACTATGTTTTGTTTCTTGATGATTATACAAATTATTTGTGGACTTTTCCATTGTTCCGTAAATCACAAGTCTATGATATCTTTGTTCAATTTAATATTATGATCAACACCCAATTTGAACTTAAAATTAAAAATTTTCAATGCGATCATGGGGGTGAATTTGATAATCACAATTTTCGCCAATTTTGTGATAATAGGGGAATTCAATTTCGTTTCTCATGTCCACAAACATCTTCTCAAAATGGCAAGTCCGAACGCAAAATACGTTCCATTAACAATATAATTCGGACTTTATTATGTCATGCTTCTCTCCCCGCGTATTTTTGGCCTCACGCCTTAATTACCGCAACATATCTTCTAAATATTCTTCCTTCTAAATTACTTAATAATCTCACTCCAACTCACATTCTTTACCATAAATCTCCCACTTATGATCATCTTCGGGTTTTTGGGTGCTTATGTTTTCCTCTTATTTCTTCACAAAAATTACACAAACTCCAACCCCGCTCTTCACCATGTGTCTTTTTGGGTTATCCATCATCACATAGAGGTTACAAGTGCTATGATCCCTCGACCCGCAAAATAATAATTTCCCGACATGTCATTTTTGATGAATCGTCCTTTCCTTTTTTCTCTATGTCCAAACGTTCTCCTCACGAGTACACGTTTTTGGACGACCCAACTCCATTGCAAATGCTTCAATACAATTCTGATGGGCCTGCACAATCCAGCCCAATACTTACTCCCACTCCTTCTCCCTGTCCAAATTCACAAAACAATGGGCCTATTCCTAATTCAAGCCCAACTCTTCCTATTCCTCACCACCTCATTTCAGATCAGCCTCCTTCTGGGCCTGCACATACCTACGGCCCAGAACACACTCCCTCCTCTTCTGATTTTTCCTACGGCCCATTAGAACACCACCAAACCTCCTCCCAACCTCACATACCTTCTCCTTCTACTGGGCCTGCCTCACGCAGCCCAGTACACAGTCAACCCAATTCTACATCCTTCACTTCTCCTCATTCTACTCCTCCACCTTCACCACCCGGCATGGTTACGCGTAGTAAACATGGCATTTTTAAACCAAACCCAAAATACACATCTCATGCTCTATCCGTCTCTTTTTCACCCCTACCAAAAAATCCCATACATGCTCTCCGTGACCCGAATTGGAAACAAGCTATGCAAGAAGAATTTGATGCTTTAATTGAGAATCATACTTGGGATCTTGTTCCTAGACCTTCTAATGCTAATATCATTCGTTCTTTATGGATTTTTCGTTTGAAAACTAAATCTGATGGTTCTTTTGAGCGCTATAAGGCGCGTCTTGTTGGAGATGGAAAATCTCAAAGGGAGGGCATTGATTGTGATGAAACTTTTAGCCCCGTAGTCAAACCTGCAACTATTCGTACTGTTTTGAGTATTGCTCTTTCCAAGTCATGGTCTATTCATCAGCTCGATGTTAAAAATGCATTTCTTCATGGTAACTTAAATGAAACTGTTTACATGCATCAGCCTCTTGGTTTCCGTGATCCTGTTCATCCTGATTATGTTTGTCTTCTTCGCAAGTCCCTTTATGGTCTTAAACAAGCTCCTCGAGCCTGGTATCAGCGATTTGCAGACTATGTGACTCATATTGGATTTTCAAATAGTGTCTCTGATAACTCTCTTTTTGTTTACTGTCATGGGTCCGATATTGCTTATATGCTTTTGTATGTGGATGATATTGTGCTTACTGCTTCGTCTGACTCTCTTCGTCAGAGCATTATGGACAAGTTGAGTTCTGAATTTGCTATGAAGGATTTAGGTCCTCTCAGTTACTTCTTGGGTATTGCCGTTTCTCGTAACCCTGCAGGTCTATTCCTCTCTCAGCAAAAGTATGCCCGTGAAATTTTTGAAAAAGCCGGCATGTCTCAATGTAAACCGGCTCCTACTCCTGTCAATACTTCAAGTAAACTCAGTGCGGATGAAAGTTCTCTTTATGATGACCCTACTTTATACCGTAGTCTGGCTGGGGCACTACAATATCTAACATTCACTCGTCCCGATATTTCTTATGCGGTTCAGCAAGTGTGTCTTTTTATGCATGCTCCTCGAGTAGCTCATATGGCTGCTCTTCATCGCATACTTCGTTACATCCAGGGTACTCTTACTTATGGTCTACAGTTGTATACTTCCACTATTTCTTCCCTTATTTCATATACCGATGCTGATTGGGGTGGTTGTCCTGACACCCGCCGATCTACTTCTGGTTACTGCGTCTTTTTGGGTGATAACTTGGTCTCTTGGTCCGCTAAACGTCAACCCACGGTTTCTAAATCTAGTGCTGAGGCTGAGTATCGTGGTGTTGCAAATGTTGTATCGGAGACTTGTTGGCTTCGTAACTTACTTCTTGAGCTCCGTTGTCCTATTCTCACTGCTACTCTTGTTTACTGTGACAATGTTAGTGCAGTTTATCTATCTGGAAATCCTATTCATCATCAAAGGACCAAACACATCGAGATGGACATTCATTTTGTTCGTGAGAAAGTCAAGCGTGGTGAAATTCGAGTTCTTCATGTCCCATCTCGCTTTCAACTTGCTGATATATTTACTAAAGGTCTTCCTCAGATTCTGTTCGATGAATTTCGATCCAGTCTCAGCGTCCGCAAACCTCCCGATTCGACTGCGGGGGTGTAATAGAATAATATTTCTAGAATAATCTTTGATAGTATAATATATTTAGCATATTTTGTGAATATTTAGATTATAGCAAATATCATGTAATTATCTTGTTTCCTAAAATCATAGGATTCACTTTGTATTTATTCCCATTCGATTAATGAGAAATCAAGCAAAAAACATTTCTAATAAATTCAACTTTGAAGTTTAAATGATTCATATTTTATTATATTATCTTATTGTTAGTCTATTAGAGTAAAATATATTTTTAGAAATCAACTTTATATATAGTTTCATACAAGGTTGTTAGGATCGGGATTCTACGTAGGATCGGTGAAGGGGTGGGATCGAAATCGGTAGAATCGGATCGTAGGATCGTGTGATCCTACAAATATGCATTAATATGCTTTAAATAATTAATTTTCAATTGCATTTTTTCTTTTTTTAAGTTTTAAGGTTTAAATTAACACTGATTTGACTTCAAATATTAAGTTTTGTAAAAGAATACCTTTAATAATCATTTTTGAAATGCGAATCAAGAAAAACTTGAATTTTAGTCATATTGATATAATTGTTTAGATATATACATATATACACATAAGTTAAGTCTAGATTATAGGTATTTTTTTTAAGATTGAAATTACCCTTGTAGGATCGGATTGTAAGATCGTAGGATCGGATCGTAAGATCGTAGGATCGTAGTATCGTGTTATGATCCTACCACGTAAATCTAGAAGCTATGTAGGATCGTACGATTCTACCAACATTAAGATCTTACCTACGATCCAGATCGGTGGCCTAATTTTGGATCGTAGGATCGTAGAATCGTTGATCAGGATCGAGATTCTGATAACCATGGTTTCATATATTCCAAAAGTATCAACTCGTTGCTTTGTTGTAGCAAATTTAATGGTCATATTCGCTATAATCGTTTCCAAGACAACCCTATAATGCTTTTGAACTACCGAGAAGATAAACAATTTCAAACCCCAACATTATGATAAAGCTGATTTAAAAAGTAAATGTTAATAAATAAAATAAATTAATTAGACGAATTCGATAAAAACAACTAGTATTTATTTTTTTTTACAAGTAAATAAGCCTACTTCAATCAAAAAAAAAATACTAATTTAATTCGATATTGACCCAATCGATTGCACTTTGTAACTGATACATATTCGAAAACAAAGCCCGAATCTGATTTGAGCTTGAAAAAACCGAACTAACTATAGACCGATGACAACCCTAACCGATTGACACCCGGCTCGAATTTCAACTGGTAAAGAACTGGTGTGTACCCGATTACTCAAATAACCGTTGTTAAACCGACCCGTAACTAACCGATCTGGCCCGATTATGACCCGTCGTAACATACAACCGAAAGTTTTATCAATCCAAATCCGACCGAACCGAATGACACCCATCCGAAACCGACCCAATAACCCGAATGAACACCTCAACTATATAAACTGAAAGATTATGAACCCTGTAAAACTTATATCAAAATCTCATCATAAAAGTGTCAAGCTTAAATTGAAAATAAAAATAAAAAAACAAGTGATTAAGAAAATACGAAAAGAAAGATACAAGTACGTAAAAGCAAAAAAATAATTAAAAAAAACAATAAAAATGATATCAATAAGATTGTGCATAACAATTGCAAACCGTTGTATTTTAAAAGTGTATTCTTAATTTTTAAGCCTCAGCACCAAGTAGGCGGAATAACACTTTTTGGAAAACAAGATTGTGCCTCGACTTGATATCAAGTATCCGTACAGAGTATTGTCTTTAACTTCTTTGATTTATGGTTAATTTTATTTTAAGTTTTTTTATATAATTGTAATTTCAATTTCTAAAATATTATAGTAGGACGTAGGTTGCTAGGACTTGTAATTTTGGTTCGGTGCTTGTAATATCTTTATCTTTTACATCTAAGTATGGACTCAACCTAAATGAAATTAGGAGAAAATAATATACACCCCTCTAAGTTAACTTTTCGTTTCTTTAGGTAAGTCTATATCAAATAATTGAGACAAACTCAAAGACACGAAGTGAATGTCTACCATGGGTCACTACTAAATTACAATTCCAATCAATTATCTTACATCTATACATAAAAGAAATATTTAAAAAAAAAAAACAAAATTCTTAGCTGCTCGAACTTTAAACCTTGTGCAAGCTGCAACATATAAGGACAGTATAGCATATATACTAAGATGCTGAGAACTCAAAATATACAAAGTATGAAGTCATGACTCATGTAAGACATGAATTTGATTGAACTAAGCAGACATAAAAGAGTAAGTTTCTCCTTCAATTCCCAAAGATTCTTGGCGTACCTGTCTTGCTTCCTTCTCTCGTAAATCAACTGACTTATGAGATGTAGGGTACTTCAACTGACTCCCCTCTTTCATTTCCTTTCGAATTGCCCACAACGCTTCAACGCACTCCTTCATGGACGGTCTAGATTGTCGCACAGGCCCCGTGCATTTTCGGGCAAGTTCCAGAACCTTCTTGACTACCTCGATGGATGCAGGAGTTCTGTTTAGTCTAGGATCCATTGCCAGTACTGGCATACCTTCTTTTAGCTTGCTCATTGCCTGCACATACAAAGACACTATTTTATTTTCTTGGAGAACTTTGTTGGGTTTAGTTCTGTTGCATAAAAAAAAAATATTCTCCATGTCCCTTTTATTTTTGCGGGAATACAATTTGCGGAAAAATTTACAATAATAATACAACCTTCCATCCATCCACTATGAATAATCCCACCTTTGCAATGTCTTTTAATATTCTAACCTTTATTATAAATTTGCCAACATATCATATTACTAATAATAGTTGGATTATTCACAACGAACTATGGTCAAATGTTAGATTATTAGAAAATTAATCTAAAGGTGAGGTTATTCAGAGCGGGCAAGCAAAAGGTTGGATTATTAATGTCAATTTTTTCTAAATTTGTTTACATAGAACAAGAAAAAAAAGTAGATGGAAGAATTATGTGAAAGAGAACGAATTTGTGGATAAGGTAAGCAGCAAAAATGTAAGATCACCTCCAATACATTGTAGCATATTCAAAGGGATGGGTAAAATGAAACAAAACTATAAGACCTCGTCAAAGACAGGAAACTTAAGATGGAAACTTTTATGTCATGGTTGACAGTTTTGTAGCAAGGCCATGATCCTTGGATCTTCAACTTTTTGACATGAAACCTAGAATCGTCAAAATAGTCGATTTATAATGACCATGGACACAAATACTAGCAAGGCCAAGGGATTAGAAAATCAAATATTCAAAGCTATTATACTCGAATTATCTTCCCATTTTTTGACGTTTAAGATAGAATCGAGTAAAGTATAATTTTTTTTGCTAAGATGTTTCATGTTGATTTATCTTGATTCTGCAGCTGAGTTAAGCTTTGACATTGTTGATAAGTTGCTAAAATTAAAACAGCTTATAGATTGGTATAAAGTGCATATACATAAGATCTATGAAGTCAAAAGTGGTATTCAAAATGCTTACCCATCTAATAGTAACTCTCTCTTTGACACCTTTGAATGGTTCAATTGGACTTCTTCCGGTCACCAGCTCCACAAGCACTATACCAAAAGAGTAGACATCGCTTTTCTCAGTCAACTGGTAGGATTTCATATATTCCGGATCCAAGTATCCGGCTGTCCCCTTGATTTGAGTAGAAACGTGGGTTACATCAGGACCCTCTGGGACAAACCGAGCAAGCCCAAAATCGGCTACTTTGGCTCGAAATTTCTCTGTGATGAGAATGTTTGATGCTTTTATGTCTCTGTGAATGATTGGAGGATCTGCCAGTTACGGTGCAAACATCAAAAAGGATTCATTGCAGTACTATAAAATAAATAAAAGCAATTCAATAAAAATTTAATTTTTAGTACTTCTCCTCTGTCCTACCTATTTGTTACTCCACGGTTTTCAATGTGAGAGTTTTTTCGATGTAAGTATGGAAAAAAGAGTGGGATTTTTGAAGAATAATTACATGGAAATTTGAAGTAGATATGAAACTTGACAGTTAGAAGACTTATTAAAAGCTTGGAAGACTTGGTTTCATATTAATAAAATCAAACAGGAAGACTTGGAAGACATGCTTGTAGTAAGTATTCTGTCAAGATTTTCATTTCCCTTTTAGGGGTGTCCCAATCTAAACTTTCCATTTCCTCTTTAAGCAATCAGTTTCCCTCTCCTCCACGTCAACCAATATCCCTTCTCTTAAGGGAAACACCTTCTCTTAGCACATTTCTGTTTTTCATAAAAAAATCCTGTGTCCTTTAACCTCGCAAAAATATGGTCTCTTCGCAACAGTGGTTACTGTCACATTGATGCGGGTAAAGGTTACTATCAGTCAATAACAGCCGAAATCATGAATTATCCCTTTAACCGGCTTATAATACGGTTTTCATAAACCTGTAATATGTACTTGCAGCTTGATAGATTTGAAAACAGCATGATCGATACAATGATGCGTCCTTGTTTTTCAACAACGCTCAGAACGAAACAAAATCAATGTCAAACTACATTTTCTATGAAGTGAAACTCAAGATATACTTGGTTACTTACCGTTATAGCTATGTAAATACGTGATTGCATGAGCTATATCAATAGCAATATCCAGTCTTTCAGTAAGCTCAAGCACTAGTCCTCTGTTACCTGCAATGTTGTTGAAACAATATTCAATTCCCTATTAAGAGTGAAGGTCAAGTCGTTACACAACGCAACTTCTCACTAATGATGCAGCATATTTCATTTAATTTTAAGTATTCTATAGTCCAATTCCATGTTTAACCATCTGATAATACAACCAATAATAAAACCTTTTTCAACTATTACAATTCACGAATCATTGGGTAATATATCATCACTAATACTCTCATACAAGGTAGGTTTTAAGGGGTGATCAAAAGTATGATGGACGAAGCCCCATGAAGAAAAGAACCTAAAAAACAATGAAAAATACTTAAGTCAATATGCCTTTTTTTATGATCCTTACTACCAGCAGCTTAGCACATATTCCTATGATCAAAAAAATAGATTTGTTGACTTGCATATAAGGAGTCCTCTTATCTACCATTTATTTATGGTTGCCAAAAAGTCAATGACAACATGACTCATATATGTTACATGAGCTTAGGGCAAGTGACTTACCATGTAAAAGGTCGAAAAGTGTTCCATTACCAACATACTCAACCACAAGAATTTTTTCATCCAGGTGCTCCAGATATCCATAGAACTTCACCAAATTCAGATGTTCAATTTTCGAGTAGGCCAGGACTTCACTCTTGAATTCTTGTGCAGTGCGTTTGTCATACAATTCCTGCCACAAATGAAGCAAGCTGATGTAAATTCTTGTGAGTATAGTTTGTGAGTTGTTTGTTAATAGTCCGATTTTAAATTAATCGTTTTTATTTGTTACCTTTTTGGCACGTTTTATAGCAACGAGCGTTCCGTCCTTCAGCTGTCCCTTGTACACTGTCCCAAAACCGCCATCTCCAATTATATTATTTTGAGAAAAATTCTTAGTAGCTTTCTTAATATCCTGAAGAGTAAAATTTAATGAACCATACACCTCTCCACTTGTTGATTCTGAAGAATTGAAAGAATTTGGTTGCCTAGTTGATGAACCTCCTGTTTTGCTTCCACAGGATAACCCAGCTGAAACAGAACATACACATTACTCATAATCCCATCTTAAACAACAATCCTCCACCCAACAACAATATAATTTTATATATTTAAGTTATTCATAACACTTCATCTCCATGGTCATTCTTGACGGAGCCAAAGTTCGTAGCACTTTGTTTTCTGATTATATAGAACTATACTAAAATGGTTCATCAACGATTCTGATGTTTGCTATCAAGGATCTGACACGGCCTCTTTGTTAATATAAGAATGGAGGTTGTATACATATAAGTATCGGAGTCCAAACATAGCCTAGTTGGGACCCACTTGATGGAAGCGGGGCAATGGAATGTAAAACCCATCATCTCAGATGAAGAACCCTTTTCTAATCGTAATTCAGATATTTTCGTATGGATATAGCAATTATATACCTCATATCTCGATTTGGAGTAAAATCATATTTTGATAAAAATACTCCTAATTCGAGTAATATAACAATTCAGCATAATGATTAGACCACATAAGTAAGTTCAAATTGAAACAGCTAATCTACTTTACATTTGATCCCACAAACAGTGTTACCTAATTCACTAATCCTTGTACGGGTTGTGAAATGGAACAAGCAGATTGTGCAATTTTGATCAAATTGTGCAATTTTGATCAAATTATGCAACACTGAGCACAATCAATAAAACATATTAATCCTTAGGCCATAATAATCAAGATTAAAAAGCAGAAAGAATCGAGGAATTTAAGGAAGACTCACATGAGTTGCTATAGATCTGATTTGAATTTGTATTTCCATTTCCATAACCTTGGTCTACTTCTGGAGCAGCCCTTTTTGACTTGGAACCAAAAGCTGAGAATATTATGGAAAATTTCCTTAAAAATTGGCTAAATATAGATTTCTTTTTCTGATTTTGCATCAAAGCAACAGGACGAGCTTGATGATTCTGAGACTTGGAGCTCGAAGTATCCCATGGATATGAAGCATTAGATGAAGAAACAGACGAGTTCTTCATTCCCCAAAAGTCCAAAAAACTCCACCAAATAAAAGTATTAAGCAATTAGAAATAAAAGGAGATATAGTAGCAGTAGGCTACGTCATTAATTGCACAGGTAGGTAGATAGATATTCTTTATGTGTATATATATATATATATATATATAGAATAATGTGGTAAAAGATAGACCAGTTGGTCACAATTTGTAAAGCCAACTAGTATTAAGTTGTAACCTGCAGTCAAAGATGTTGATTGGTTCATTTATTTAATGCACAACCACAATTTTAATTACACATTAGCAAGTGTGAGACCAAGTCAACTGTCAAGGGTCCCAATGATTGCAACAAGGGCAGAGCCTTGAGCAAATATGTTATCTGTTTGGGCAGTTATAGGACCATATTGTTCACCGTATAAAAAAATAAATCAACCATATTTGGCACAGTTCATTAAATCAATACAAATATGATTGTTCGGTATGTGAGCAGTGAACCCCACCCCTCAGGCCTTGATTAACCAAAACAAAATTTTGTGTCAGTACATCAAATGTGTTTGCCTTGTGGGTAGTCCCTAGAAAGTCATACCAGCTTCAAGTTCAAAAAATCTCAACTGACTATGGGCAAAATGATTGGTTAAGCCATTTCATCCATTCTGGATATTTATTGATCATGCATCAGCTGTGGCAGGAGTTAGGAAGTTTATGTACATGGGTCATTGTCAATAGTCTCTCTAGTCTATCTACAAGGCTTTCGTGAATTATATATAAATAGTTGCTCATGTACATTGTAAAACATGATCTTGATTTTTAAAGAAACGGTGATGCACAAATGAAACTGTCCCGTATTCAATTGTGCCAGATATTTATATAATCCATTAATTCTTTGGTCTCAGATTATGATGGATGATATCAAAATGATCTTTTAAATCTTGAGCAATATGATCATTGATGATTGTTATCAAGAGTTTAACGAAAACAACCTCTTTGTTATCACTATCAAGATTCAAGGGTACCGTTACATACATCCGACCACCCCAAATCCCACTTAGATTAGAGTCACTTAATAGCATTGGGATAATAGGATGTTGAGTAGTTCACAGAATTTTGTGCTTAGAAACAAAATGGATGCAGCCGAACCTACTTCTTCGTTTGTTCATATGCCTCTTCTTTGTGTGTGTTCAGTCCGTGATATTTACATAGGTAAGGTAAAATCTACAGAATCTGGTTCAGGAGCCTGAAATTTGGACAATAAACAGCATATATTGGTGAAATGAAAGGCTGCTTACACTCAAATGGAAGTAAAAGCAATCTTAGAATGACAAAGATCAGTTAAACACATCAATTGAGTTTATTGCTTCGTGTACAAGGACCATGCAGGAAATGCCAATGAGAAAGCTAGGCCAATTTATATTGCGAAGCTGCGTGCTTGGAAGGAAACAAAAAAGGCAAAAGTATATGGTCGATGTTGCCCAATTGTGACTAGACTATTTTTTGGAGTTCCCACTCCCTGATTTTTGCATACAAGTTCTACCAAAACTCTCTATCCCAAGTCCCAAAGGGGGCTGGAGACTTGAGGAATTACCCCATCTCCCTCTAGCCCAACCCCACATGTTTCGTGAACAAGTCACCATCACTCCACTTGAACACCATCACTATTACCATCAGTCCACCACCGCAACCACCACTAATGGCTTCATACCATGGGTGACACCACATTACGGCAACCAGAAACTAACCAAGAACCCCATACCACTATTTTGGAGAGATATAATTGAGTAAAAACAAACTTTTACAGCATCAAGTATTACATTAAATGATTTAATTCAAAAATTAAACGTCCATATCAAGAATTTAAATGGTAGAATTTTAACCTTAAGTCGGTAGGTTGAAAGGTGGTAACACAAAAGACGATGATGTGGTCGCGATGGTGGAAGGTGGTTACAGCCTCTGACAACAATGATTTGTTAAAGGCAGGTGATGGTAAAATTTTTGAGAAAATTGTGAGACATGAAAGATTGAAATCTCGAAAAACAAGGAAATGGAGATCAGAACCGAAACCAGCTAATCTAGATTCTCAATAGAAAATATTTCCAGGTTTTCGTTTCATTTCCCCTCTCTAAACAAACATAAAAAATTTAGGGAGTTCCTTTTGCTTTCCGTTCGCGTTCCCGTTATCTTTTTTTTTCTTATCTCTTGCACAAAAACAAACAAACCCACAATGCATAGCAATATTGCAATAGAAATCTAGATGTGGAAAATTGAAACATGCTTATTAAATCATCAACAAAAAGTATAATACTTACGGGATGCATCAAAATCTACTAGCTCATAAGTTGAAAAGAGATTCAAGAACAAAGCAGAGAGGAAGTACAAAAATGATGTCAGCCACAAAAAATCCTCTAAATGATCCAATGTCCAAACCATTCAACAAAATTCCAGCTCCAACTGTCCCCAGAATAGCACCATAAGTTCTAGCTGTATTAGCCAACCCTGTTAACAAATATAAACTCCATCAAGAAAGACTTCAAAATCACACTAGAAAAATACTTTCATTTTCTCATCTCTGCAATTTCCCAAAATGCATCAAACAAAACTATAATAAGCAAAACTAAAGAAAACTTACCATGTAGGAAGTCAATATATTGTGGAGCATTTCCTGGCACACTTCAATTGACTGCAGTTGTATTAAGGACAATAAGGAAATCGAACTATAGATGAGTTTGCAGTTGTATTAAGGACAATAAGAGCAATGATAGGACCAAAAAATCAATTGACTACACACAATGAACAGATTACTTGTTTATTTTTCTACAGTATGATGGAGAAAACGAAAAGAGTATACAATCCTAACCAATTTCTCAACGAGTTATAAGTCAGGCACACTTCAACCCTACAAAACATTTATACAATTGTAGTGGTTCAGCACCAAGCTTCTCCAACCACCTTAACATGTTAGTATCCATTTGTTGACATGGAGTCGTGGACAGGAAATAACACAGATACAGTCATGAAATATCAATAAAAGTATCATTTCAACTAAATTAGTAGATCAGAAAGATCAATGACAGTTGATTACACGTCAGGAGCAATGCCTATTTGCAAGCACAAAATCTCCTAAAACAGAAAGCACATTGTTGGAAGGATGACTACAAAACATAATTTAATAGTTATGATCATAGTTTTTGTATATGCTGCACATTAAGAAATTCTCATAAAGGTCCTGCACCTATACACATAAATGGTTATGTAAAAATGATCTCATAGTTCAAAACCAAGAAAAATGAGCACAAAGATCAGGCACTCAACTCCAAGAATTTGTACATCGGGAAGAAAGAGGCCCTCAAAAACAAAATCTAAATGCAAAAACAAAAGTCCTGACCTCCATGAATTTTCAGGTCAAAGTGACACATAAGCCATGCTGGGTTAACATATAAGCCATCCTCATTTTTATATTTTATTAATATTAATTAATAATGCTTATAGTCCCCATATATTTTGCATTAACCTATTTTTACATTTTGATATTACTTATGGTCCTTATAAGTTTCTCACTAATTTTTTAAACATTTTTTAAATAGTTATGGTCCTCATATTTTTTGCATTAACTTTATTTTAATATTTTTTTAATGCTTATAGTCTTGACTTTTCCTCCATTTAATTATTATTTTTCATAATTCACGTGAATACTTGAAACGACTTTAAGGAATTTAGGATGTATCACACATCATATATTTTGTGACTTCAACCAAAAGTTTAAGCTCATAATTGAGGCATGTAATGAACTCTAACAGTGGCCATATGAGCAACAAAACAAGTGCAATGGATGATAACCGAATAAATCGATAAAGCTAAAGATAATTCCAATGCAAACATTTTCAAAAGTTACCAAATTAATCAATGACAAACACATTATGCACATCCACGAATAGAAAATTCACACGAAAGCGGATCAATGAATTTCAATACAGTATAACAAAAGAACCCTAAATTTTTCACTGTAAAAAAAAGCATCATTTTTGAAGAATTATAGACCTGAACAACGCCACAAAAGCTTCCGTCCAGTCGTTAGAGAGAGAAAGAGGAGCAATAGCTATCGGCATAACAACACGATCAACAATGCCCAGGGTGGTTCTGAGCACACAAACCCTACAAACTTCAGAGACCAGAGTACCCCATTATTGGTTTTAACTTCAATTAGTTAATATAGTTACTTGTATAAGAGTTTACTCCCAAAATTACAGAAAATCATATAATAATTGGATGAGTGTCAAGGCGAGCTTCATCGCTACTTTTACACATTAAGATGTCGAAAATTCCACAACAGTCGACAATTCAATACCGTCACCTCCGACATTAAAGAATAACTGCGAATCTCCCAAAAAAGATTTTCAAAATTACAATGTCGGGATTCCGTCTCGAATTTAAGAGTCAGTGAAAATGAGAATTAACAATGACGAATAAGGACGGGAAATTCGAGTGTTTGATGAATCATGAATGAAGGAGAAGTAAAATGGAGAAGGAGGAAATTAAGATTTTGAAAAATGGAAAAAGCGCGATTGCGCAGATGGGAATTGTTGAAGACCGTGGTGGTGGCCTCCATTTTTTTTGGCTGCAGCCTCAAAATTTTGGTGGATGGTCAAAACAGCAAATCTAGCTCTTATATGTCAAATCACAAAATCTCACAAGAGACGGTCTATAGGATAGATCACAAAATTAGGCCAGCCCATTTCGCTTAATTGATTTTTTTTTATTATAATATCAATTATATTATGTTATAATCCTAAATGTAAGGTATTATAACCTTGAATATACTATTCTATAACCTCAAATATAAGTTATTATAACTTCAAATAATTTATTATAACCCCAAATATACTATGTTATATTTTGGGCTGGGTTCATGGATTTCGTCTATAGAATAGACCGTCTCCCATGAGACTTACTGATGTCAAATTGTCAATATGTTAAATTACATCCATGTGGAAGGATTTGACGGGGTGCAATCTATTTTTTTATATTTTGCTTATTTTATTATTATGTTTTCTTTTCTTTTTTTTTTTCGTTTATGGTGAGTGATTGATTAGGACGGTCTAGTAGGGTTAAAAAGTAGAAAAGTTCAAATCTGACGCGATTAATTGGACTTGTAAAATACTCGCCCCTACAGTTGTTTAAATGCGATTTGACTAGAAACCCAAATCGGAACTGAAGTTATCCGACTCGAAAATATGTTTTTTTATGTTTACCGAATCGATATTTCTCAAACCATAGTTGCAACTGAACCGATTTATAACCAAAATCTAGAAAAATAAATTCGAACTGCAACCAATTTTTCATGAGAATGAGATAGATCTTTATTCCATTTTATGAGTTGTTTGTCCCTAGAGGTGTTCATTCGAGTGATCGGGTCGGTTTCGGACGGGTGTCATTCGGTTCGGTTGTATTTCAGATCGGTTATGTTTCGGCTGTTTGTTATGACGGGTGACACTCGGGTCGGGTCGGTTAGTCACGGGTCGGTTAAAGATCGGTTTTTCGAGCTATCGGGTTAGCATCGGTTCAGTGCCGGTTGAAGTTCGGGTCGCGTGTTAATCGGTGTCAGGTTGTCATCGGTTAATAATCGGTTCGGTTTTGTCGGGTACAAATCGGGTTCGGTTTTTTAGAAAACAGAATTCGGCTACGTATTACTAATTACTATCGATCAAAAACAATATAGTTAAAATGCAAATCAATTAGTGATCATTATTACTTTGTTACTTTTACATGTTTGACCGAAAATTAAAAATAAAAAGTTCTATAAATTTTCCTCTAGTACGATTAAAAGTAGTTTAATAAACATTGACCATTGATTATTAGCTCTAAATATACGAAATCATGTATTTATTAGATTGACTAATAAAATGATTGAATATAAGTATTTCATACTTCTATCTTAAAAATTGGTTCAGATTTAAAGCAATTCAGTCTAAAAGTCGTTCGGGTTAAGTCGGTTTTAGCCGGATCGAGTTTGGTTACGAGCATGATTCGGGTCGAATATGACTCGGGTCGGTCATTTTTAGGTTCGGGTAATCTCGGTTAACGGTTATGTGTTGGTTACAAAATTCGGTTACAGTTCAGGTTCAGCTTTTCCATTTTCGGTTGTCAACCGGTTCGGGTGCAACATCGGTTCGAGTATTGTCGGTTCGAAAACCTTGAAAACGGAAGATATTTTCGGGTCGATTTACTTTCGGTTTCGGATCGGGTTTTCGGGTCGGGTCACTTTTGAACAGCTCTATTTTTCCCACATTATAGGGTAACTGATTAGGTCTAAGGAAGAAAAGAAATATAATGATGTCTCTAAATTTATAGCAAATCATACCTTTCTCGGCCTTGATAGATCTTTCACTCGTTTGGAGATTCGTATAGATAGTTATAAAGTAATAAGAACTCAACATTAAGACATTAGAGAAGCTTTGCTTGAAGTTGTTGATACTTGATAGTGATAAAGACTCTAATAAAAAGTTAAGCAAAATCTTTAGCTAATAATGAAATTGGTGATTTTGAATTTATAGTTGTTATTATCATTTGGTATGATTTGTTATATGTTGTAAATTTGGTATATGTTTGAATGTGATGCTGTTAAAAGACGTCAAAGACTATTTAATAATACTTTACATGATAGTGATAAAGACTATTTAAAGATTATGTAAAGTCTTAAAGTCGCTAAAAAGCTTGCAATAGATATGGAAATTGATCCAATTTTCCCTCAAAGACGTCAAATAAAGAGAAAAAAAAACAATTTGATAATACTTTACATGATGAGAGTCCACAATATATGTCCACAAGAAGCTTTTAGAATTAACTTTTTAAATTGCATTATTGATCATGCAATTGTCTCACTTGATACGAGATTTGAGCAATATGAACAATATAAAAATATCTTAGGTTTTTTATTAACTTCTGACATATTGCATTCACTAGATAATTCATATTTGAAATCTTGTTGTATTTGTTTGGAACAAGCACTTAAATGGTGAAAAATTTGATATTTGTGGTTATGATTTGTATGGGAGTTGAAATTACTCAAAGAATTTTTACCTTCAAAAAAATTAGGGGCTATTGATATATTAAAACGATTGAAACATGTTGATTGTTTTCCTAATGCAATTATTGCACATAGAATATTTGTTAACTATTCTTTTTTTTTTTTTTTTGAATCAATTTGTTAACTATTCTAGTTATAGTTGCAAAGAAGTTTTTCAAAGTTAAAGTTGCTTAAAACTTAATAGTGTTATTCTATGTCACAAGAAAGACTTAACAAACTTCCTTTAATTGCAATTGAGAATGAAGTTTTGGATAAAGTTGCGCATGAAGGTTTGATTGATGAGTTTGTATGAAAAAATGCTCGGAGAAAGAAAATTTTAAAGTTCGCTCAGGGCCTCTAAATTAACACAATAAATTAACACAATTTTTTAAATGAGATGATTTCACAACAAATTCATTTTTAATGGGATGGTCCAATAAAAGTACTTATGATCTTAAGTGATCACTTAGCCACTTACAACTTTACAGTTATTACTTTTTATATGTTCTTAGAGTAATCCTTTATAATCATACAATCATCACTTATAATCTTAAAATGATTAATAAAAAATATAGCAGGTTGATTATATAGGTCCATTTCATGGTGAAACGATCTCATACAAAACATGTTGTTAGATAATCAAAAAGCATAAGTTGTGATTGGGATAACTGAAGGGTTCACTGATTTGATTGTTAGTGATGATGTATTTGATAAAAGTCAATGTATGTTAGTACCCCCTATTGATGTCCTAAGTCTGTTTTATTACACAAATTCTTGCTATAGACGGTTTATAGCATAGACAGGTGTAATGGGCCAGCCCATTTTTACACTTTTCAAAAATAACAATTGAAATTTTCATTGGGTTGGGCTGCTGAGAGTGCCGTCTATGCTATAGACAGTCTCTTAGGAGACCTTCTGGTTTTATTATTGATTAAACCTTGTTAATTAATTTTTCGTAATGTATTTAACTTGAACTAAGTCGGATTGGTTTAATATTTATTAGAAATAATCTAGAAAAGTCCTTTACATATAAACTTAGAGTATGATAAGGAAAGTTCTAAATTAATAGATGAATTAACAATTTCATTTGTATAATGTGATATCTAGACGTCAGTGACTAAAATTAATGTAGAGAATTCTAGAGCTTATGGACTTATCTAGTTAATTGTATGTATAAGATTGTGGAGTAGTCTAGATAACATAGTTTAGCCCGCGTAGCACTTATATAAATAGAAAGTGTTAATTAGTGTGTTGTGTGTCAATGAAAGGCTCAATTAAGAGTGAAGGAAAACACAAAGTGAGAGTATTACTTAGTCAGTGTGTTTATAATCGGGTACCCGGCATTAATCGGGTACTCGGCTTTTCGGATACCCGAAATGCCGGGTACCCGGTTGGTCCAATAACTATTTTAGTTGTCGTGTCCCGACCCGATTATCCAGGTATTCGATTATCGGGTTTTCTGGATAAATCAGGTCTAAACACTTGGTACTCGGTCTTATTTTTAGCAAAACAAAACATACAATATATCTATGTAAGAAGATTGAGGGAAAAAACTGATCCTACGCAATGTATTGAAGAAGCAGACATAACGAATAAGTAGAAGCAGGAAACAAAAACTTTTGGGAAATTCCACGTGGTAACCCTGAGTTTTTAGGTTTTCTATATGGTAACGAAATCTTTTAAAAAATCCACCCGGTAACCTTGAGGTTCACCAAATTGTTCCACCATGACCTTTTTGCACATGAAACGTTAGCAAAACATTAACAAACGTTAATTTTGAAGCTTCAAGGTTGTTGTACGTCTATTTATGTGACTTACCATTCCAAATGCCATCAATTTCAACCTTTTCCCCCATAATACAAACCCTAACTCTACCATATTTGGATTTGGAGGAAATAATTTGGATGAAAGATGGTAGAGTTGGGATTTATGTTTTAGGGAAAATGGTTGAAACTGATGACATTTGAAATGGTGAGTCGCATAAATAGACATACAACAGCCTTAAAGCTTCAAAATTAACATTTTTTGACGTTTTTATGTGCAAAAAGATCAAGATGGTACAATTACGTAAACCTTAAGGTTACCGCGTTGATTTTTTTAAAAGTTTTGATTACCACGCGGAAAAACCAAAACCTCAAAGTTACCACGTGAAATTTCCCAAGACAATTTGTACCATTAGTTCATTATAACTAGCCGTAAACAATACACTCAAAATAGGAAAACCAATCAAGAAACTATTCTAATGAAACATAAATTATAGAAACTTTTTACAACTAATTTCCTAAAAATAAGTTTAAAACTAATCTTTACAAACTAACTAGTGGTAGGTTTTATTTCATGGTTTCATTTTGAATAATTTTTTTTTAAAAAAAAGCAAATAAAACGAGTCGGCAGCTACCTGATTAAAATTATTTTGTGGCCCATCACCCGAACCGATTAAGGCAAGTCAGGTACCCAACTCGTAACATATTAATTTTTAAATGAATTGACCCGCCATCATTGCGTTGGTGGATCAGGTCAAGCGAATCAACATGTTTTGAACAGCCCTAAATAGAGTTAAGAAAAATAAAATCTTTTCGATGATTGATATATAGTTTTAATGAATAATAAATTCAATTGAGGAAAAGTGAAAACCACAAACATTATAAAAATATTTTAAGAAGGTTGGTGGAAAATAATATGGGGCCACAAACTACAATTTAAAAAATATATTTATAAAGTTAGTGGAAAACACATGCAGACCATAAGCATTATTAAAAAATTAAAATGAGGATGTCAAAAATTTATTTTATCTAAAATTTTTGATATAAATATAAAAATTCTTTATGAGAACAACAAATGATAAAACCCAAAATGACAAATGGTAACAACTTTAATGGAGGGTGTAATTAATTTTCTTAGTCATAGATTTGTGAAAAATAGAGTTAAATAAAATTGTAATTTACGATACCCAACTTCACTACTCTAATCTTTTGTTCGTACGACTTCTTAACGGGACAACATTCTGTTTTATACAACAACACATGCCTAGATGGAACTCAATAGAATTCGCCTATCAGTCTATTCGAAACTTCCTATCAGTCTATTTTAGTCTTAAGAAGCGAGTGGATCAAGTCTTAGTCTCATGTAGCAGCAAGGATGAAGCTAGAAGAAATCAAGAGGAGCTCAAAATAGGAAGACCTGTAGAATCGCTACTAGCGGGCTAGGAGTGCATACATTCGCTCCTAGGGGGCTACCAGCAATGTTCAACTCTTCTATATGCGGTTTAACCCGAGTTTCTGTATTGGCGGCATTGTGGGCCGCCTATTATCAACTCTGCAGTTTATTACTCTCTCCGTTCCAGTTTATTTGATAGCTTTCAGAGAAAAGTCAGAGAAAATTTTATTACTGGAAAAATGAGTATTCACTATGTAAAAGGATATATATATATATATGTGTGTGTGTGTGTGTGTGTGTGTGTGTGTGTGTGTGTGTGTGTGTGTGTGTGTGTGTGTGTGTGTGTGTGTGTGTGTGTGTGTGTGTGTGTGTGTGTGTGTGTGTGTGTGTGTGTGTGTGTGTGCGCGCGCGCAAAGAGGATAATCTAACAACATAATGAACTTCTTGAGCAAGCAACAGATATGAGGGTCTGCCATGTGTTACTAGGGAGACCTTGGAAACATGACTTGAAATTTGTTAATGATGCTATTTCCAACATATATACCTTTAGACATGAGGGAAAGTTAAGAACCTTCTACTTTTACCTCCACATAGGTCTCTACCTCTTGTCAAGGATACTAAGATGATCCAAATAGTAACTAAGAAAGAGTGTAGTAGGGAAATACAACTAGAGGGAAGAATTTTCTTACTATTTAGCAAGGAGTGTGAGAATTGGGACCATGAACCAAAGGATCCACATCTCTCAACCCTTATTACTAGAGTTTAGTGATGTATTTTCTGAAGATTATTTGCCTGAAGGATTACCACCACTAAGAGGTATAGAACACCAAATTGACTTAATTCTAGAATATCATATCCCTAATAAGCCAGTATATATGACTAACCCTCAAGAAGCCTTAGAATTACAAAGATAAGTGAATGAGTTGATATATATATATATATATATATATATATATATATATATATATATATATATATATATATATATATATATATATATATATATATATATATATATATATATATATATATATATATATATATATATATATATATATATATATATATATATATATATATATGCGCAAAGAGGATAATCTAACAACATAATGAACTTCTTGAGCAAGCAACAGATGGCAACATATGCTATCAATCTTTGTTGACGTGGCTTGGTGGGTTGTTACGGGTAGTATCCTCAATACCCCCCCTCAAGTTGGTGGATGGATGGAGAGATGAATCCATACCCAACTTGTGCAAAAGATAATTCAACTGAGGAGAAGGAATAGCCTTGGTAAAAACATGAGCGAGCTGCTCATAAGTAGGAAGATAGGCAAGAGTGATTAATCCTTCCAACACTTTGTCTCGAGTGAAATGGCAATCAATCTCGATATGCTTGGTACGCTCATGAAATACGGGATTGCGCGCAATATGCAAAGCGGATTGATTATCACAAAATAAAGTGACGGGTTTTAAATCAAAAACACCCAACTCTTCTAATAAACGAACGGTCCATGTGATTTCGGAAGCGGCGGAGGTCATGGCGCGATATTCGGCCTCAGCGGAAGACTTGGAAACAACACTTTGCTTTTTAGAGTTCCAAGCAATAGGAGAATTGCCTAATTAAAGAACATAGCCAGAAACAGAGCGTCGTGTGTCAGAGCAACTACCCCAATCAGAGTCCGAAAAAGCATGAAGAACCAAGTGATTAGCGGCCTTTAACAGAATGCCTTGGCCAGTAGTTTGAGCCACGTAACTGAGTGTATGAATCAAAGCATCAATATGACCAGAGCAAGGTCGTTGCATAAACTGATTAAGAGCTTAAAAAGCGAAGCACAAATCGGGACGAGTATGTGTAAGGAAGTTGAGTTTGCCGACCAATGAGCGATACAGTTCAACATCAGTAAGTGGAATACCAAGATCTTGATGCAACTTGAGATGTAAAGGTAAAGGAGTAGAAGCTCGATTTTTTAAGGGAAGACCACAATCATGCAGGAGTTCCCTAGTGAACTTCTTTTGGCTTAACAGAATACCATTAGGACTATAGCCAACCTCGATGCCAAGAAAGTAATGCAAGAGCCCAAGGTCTTTGATGCTAAACTGATGATGAAGGTGTTGTTTCAAGGAATCAATTCCATGACTATCAGTGTCGGTGACTATAATGTCGTCCACGTAAACAGCAACAACACACAATAAATCATTGCAACGACGAAGAAACAAACTATAGTCATTTTTGGATTGAGTAAAACCCAAACCAAAGAGAGTGTGCACTAATTTCTCAAACCATTGTCGAGAAGCCTGTTTTAAACCATAAATGGACTTCTTCAATTTGCATACCATACCCGGTTTTGCATGAAAACCATCAGGAACTTTCATATAAACCTCCTCCTTGAAATCCACATGTAGAAAAGCGTTGTTAACATCAAGTTGAAACAAGGGCCAACCCTTACTAGCGGCAATGGCAATGAGACACCGAACAATATTCATCTTGACTACAGGGCTGAAAGTTTCTTGATAGTCGATGCCATATTTTTGAGTAAATCCCTTGGCCACCAATCGGGCCTTGCAACGTTCAAGCTCACCATTAGATTTCAACTTCACCTTGTAGACCCATTTGCATCCAATGGGCTTTTTACCTTTAGGTAACGGAACAATTTCCCAAGTCTGATTTTTGAGTAAAGCATCAATTTCTTTATCCATAGCCTCAACCCATAAAGGATCGGAAGTGGCTTGAGCATAAGGGGCTCCTGGAGAGAACAAGTAGCGGCTATAAAACATTGATGAGCAGGAGGAAAATGATCTAACTGAACAAGATTGCACCAATGGGAATCAGAGGAAGCATGAGCGGTGAAGCATTGGTAATCAGTAAACCGAGAGGGAAATTTAATGGGGCGGCCAGATTTGGTGGTGGGTGGAATAGGTGGAGGGGAAGGTAAGGAAGGGGGTGAGGAAGTAATAGGGGCTGGAAGGTCAGTAAGAATTGGAGAGGAAGGGGCAGGAGGTGGGACGGAAGTATGGGAAGGAAAAATAACAGTAGGAGAGTCATCAAAGAAATGTATGGGAGTGGAAACAGGAAGGTAGATGGGATTAGGAATAGGGATGTCAGGATTGTGTTTGGTATGATGCAGTTGAAAGGGAAAATGCTTCTCAAAGAAGATAACATTGCGTGTGACTTTAAGTTTATGAGTAGTCAAATCCAGCACCTTATAACCCTTTTGACTAACGGAGTAACCCAAAAAAGCACAAGGAGCACTCCTATCATCCATCTTGCTTCTGTGAATCCTAGAAGTGTATGCAAAACATAGGCACCCAAAAACACGTAAATGAGACAAATCAGGAGTAACACCATGTAATCTCTGAAATGGGATATCATTATGAATGGCTCTCAGAGGCATACGATTGATTAAGTACACACCGCACAATACACACTCCCCCCAAAATTGATCAGGTACTCTGGATTGGATATAAAGAGCCCGGGCTGTTTCAAGAATATGGCGATGCTTTCTCTCGACGACACCATTTTGTTGCGGTGTATCGCGACAACTGGTTTGGTGGACAATACCAAATTGTGTGAACAGTTTTTTTATAGCACCTTCACAAAGCTCCTGTGCATTATCGGACCTAACAATCTGAACATTAGCATTGAACTGAGTACAAATCATAGCAAAAAAATCAGTCATAATGGCAACGGACTCAGTTTTATTTCTCATCAAATGGACCCATGTAAACCTGGAGTAAATCATCCACAATTGTTAAAAATTGATTACACAAAGAAGGAGTTTTTACAATGTGAGGACCCCAAACATCTATATGAATCAACTGAATGGAGCTGTGGTCTTTAGTGAACTAGTGGGAAAGGGGAGCCTAACTTGCTTGGCTCTAATACAGACTTGACAGATACACTCGTCTAAACAAGCTTGAATATTACACTGTGGCTTTATTATCTTGAGCTGACTAAAAGACAGATGGCCCAATCTCAAATGCCAGAGCTTAGCATCATCAGAAGCTACGGTGCAAATGATCTTGACATGGGTCTGTGCATCACTGGTGCTGGAAAGAGGAGCTTGAAAACTATATATTCCGGCTTTGGCATTACCAAGAGGCATCAATTGACCCTCTGTGTGCGCACAAAGCATTGATCAGATGTGAAATGTAATTCACACAACATATCATGGCACAATTTATGCACAGAGATCAAATTGAACTTGCATTCAGGGATATGCAATACATTATGCAAGAGGATATGATCAGTGAGTTGAACCATGCCAATGTGACGAACTAAAAGTTTAGTACCATCCGGTATTGTGATGAAATTGTGCAAGCCAGTAACAAATTTATAATCAAGAAATTGTGATAAGTCAGAACAAACATGATATGTGGCTCCGCTGTCTAATAACCACTGTGAATTTGAGCAAGGTAAAGAAGAGGGAATACCTGCCATCATAGCCAACCCTCTGTGAGATTCATCTTTGTGCTCGTCAGAGGGATTATCAGTGATATGCTTAGTGTTCAAGAACTCCATGAATTGTCCATATTGTTCCTTGGTAAAAGAATGAGTGTTACTGAGTTCTTGAACGGATTGAGGATTAAAGGTCCTGTGAGTTATAGCAGCCACACGCCTATCTTTGAATCCTTTAAAACCAGCGGGATAACTGTGAATTTCATAACATCGATCGATGCTATGGCCAGGAATCTTGCAGTGTGTACAATACACTAATGGAAAAAACCTTAAGGGCTGCGGTTTTTAAGCCCTTATGAGCTGCGTATTACGACCCAAGTCATTATTGTAGCAGCCCTTAATATTAGAGAAAGGCTGCGGTTTTTATGCGCAGCCCAAAAAAGGCTTAAGGGCTGCGGACAGGTCAAAAAACTGCAGCCCTTTAGGCTTTTTTCAAAATAAAAAAAAAATTCAGAATTCTAAAACGAATTCTGAAAAATTCAGATCTTCATACATACAAACGAAATTTCATACACAACCCAGATCTTCATACAAACGATCTTCATACAAAACGATCGAACATACAAATTCAAAATCTGAACATCAAACATAAAAAAAAAAAAAAAAAAAAAAAAAAACCCAGATCTTCATACAAATGATCTTCATACAAAACGAAATTAAAAAAAACGAACAAACCAAGAACAAACGAAATAAAAAAAATAACTCAAAAAAAAACGAAATAAAAAAAATAACTAAAAAAAAACGAAATAAAAAAAACGATCAACTTACAAATTTCCTAGATCTTACAGATCTTACAGAACAAAATAGATCTTACAAAACCTAGATCTTACAAAACGATATCTTCAAAATAGAATTTGTAAGGGTTTTTATTAGCGTTTCGATATCTTACAAAACCTAGATATCTTCAAAATCTCGAACAAAACGATGAATTATCTTCAAAATATGTTTGTAAGGGTTTTTTACAAGATGAACTATCAAAGTAGAACTTACAAAACCTAGATCTTCAAGATATCTTCAAAATCTCGAATCTCGAACAAAACGATGAACTATCAAAGTAGAACTATCTCGAACTATCTCGAACAAAACGAATCTTGAACAAATCTCGAATATCGAACAAAATCTCGAAAGAAATGTAAAGAACCCAAAAATTCTCGCCAAAATGGAAAAAATGAAGGTGAAAATGCGCCGTTGATGAAGGTTTGTAAGGGTTTCGAAGTTTTGAAGGTTTGATTTTAAAAGATTTTAGAAATTTTGAAGTTTTGAAGGTTTTGAAGCTTTTTATAGTTTTGAAGGTTTGAAGGAGGAAAATTTAGTTCTGAAGTTTTGAAGGGTTATGAGAGGCGCCGTATAATATGTTAGGTTTATATTAGGGGAGCCCTTTTATTTTAGGGTTTAGGAATTCATGGGCTTATGGGGCTGCGGACAACTTTAAAAACCGCAACCCATTTTATTTTTTTTTTAAATTTATATATTGGCTGCGTATAAACTTAAACCGCAGCCAATGTCTCGCAGCCAATGTCGTTTTTTCCACTAGTGAATAGTACTTAGAGCCAGGTTTGTCGAGTCTTAATTCACCTGCAGGAGACTTGCCATGAGAATATGGAGTACCTTTAAAAGATTCAGAAGATCTGCCAAGGTGTGAGGGATGTCCTTTGGAAGCGTTAGCAGGGAATGATGATTTAAAAGATGATCTATATGAACCAGACTGACCAAATTTCCTCTTCTCAGCTAAAAACGCAAGGGATTCAGAATTTGTGGATAATTGAGAAATCTCCCTGTGTTTCTCCTCTTGTGCAAACACGCGATAAGCCTCAGAGGCTTTAGGTAGTGACGACATCATCAACATATTGCCGCGTATAGTACTAAATCGATCACTCAGTTTCATCATAAATTGAAGCACCATTTTCTCTTGATGCCTCTCAAAAAGTCGTTTAGTTAAATTGCATGTGCAACTATTACAAGTACAATAGGGCAACGGATGAGCTTCGTCAATGGCGTCCCAAATGGATTTAATGGAAGTAAAAAATTCAGAAACTGTTAGGTTTCCTTGATTAATGTCCGCTAATTTTTGTTTCAGAGCATATATTTGAGCCAAAGATGTATATCCAAATCGTTCTTCAA
Organism: Amaranthus palmeri; assembly: GCA_019776075.1. NCBI lineage: Eukaryota > Viridiplantae > Streptophyta > Magnoliopsida > Caryophyllales > Amaranthaceae > Amaranthus > Amaranthus palmeri. The sequence goes on from JAAKBH010000120.1 coordinate 178,272, forward strand.
GATCGGACCAAATGTCCTTTGCAGATCTTAAGAACATAACACTATTAGCAATATGCTCATCAAGGTTGAATAAAAGCCAAGAACATACCAGATTATTACATCTCTCCCAAGCCTTGTATTCAACACTAAATTCATCAAGAGGCTGCGCATAAGTTCCATCTATAAATCCAGCTTTATTCTTCACAGAAAGAGTGAGTATCATTGACCTTTTCCAACTGGTGAATCCTTCACCATTAAACTTGAAAGAAACAAGTTGCGACGAATTCGCATCTGACGGATGAATATAATAGATGCTACTAGGATTCTGATTCAATGGCAAATTGGAAGTTTGAGAGCTTTGAGAAGATGACGAATTGGTCATGATTGAAGAAATTAGGGTAAAATCAAGAATCTAATCAAGAATTCAAGAATGAGTAGAGAAAAGAAGATGCGAATAGAACAAGAATCAAGAACGGTGCTAACAAGAACGGTGCGAACAAGAACTGAAAAAATGGAGAATTATGAAAAGCTCTGATACCATGATAGCTTTCAGAGAAAAGTCAGAGAAAATTTTATTATTGGAAAAATGAGTATTCACTATGTACAAGGCTATATATATATATATATATATATATATATATATATATATATATATATATATATATATATATATATATATATATATATATATATATATATATATATATATATATATATATATATATATATGTGCAAAGAGGATAACCTAACAACATAAAGAACTTCTTGAGCAAGCAACAGATGGCAACATATGCTATCAATCTTTGATGACGTGGCTTGGTGGGTTGTTACGGGTAGTATCCTCAATATTACTTGTCTCATTTCCTTTTTGGCAATTCCTCATTACTTGTCCTATTTCCTTTTTTGGCTATCCAGGCCCATTCCGAGTAGTCAACCGCATAGGGCCCCCTGAGAAGAATGCCCTCATAAATTAACGCTCCAATATTATTCATTACTACAGCGTAGCATAGTTGGCAAGCACTTCCTCATGTGAAACTAATGGTCAAGGGTTCGATCCTTGCATTTACATTTTTGCTGAAATATTAAAGTCTACTCTTTAATCTAGTTTCAAGATTCAAGAATGTAATAGTCACTTCAGTTATAACTTAATATTAATTTTATTATGTTTCCAATGTATCTCCTTCTTTATTTCTCAATCCTCACACCAATTTAATTCTTATTTATTTTTATCTCTTCTTTCAATATAAAATTATTTCTCAATCCTCACACCAATTTAATTCTTATTTATTTTTATCTCTTCTTTCAACATAAAATTATATGAAAATCTTTAATTCATTTTCCATTCTTATAATTTCATGTATGAGACTTTTATTCTACCTTCCTTTATTTCAATTTTCATGATACTTTTATTGAATGAATATCAACGTATGAATTGATCATATATTAATGTCAATCAACACTCAATCGAAGTTCTAGGTTGTCTTAGATTTGATTTTGTTGGGGCTTTTTTTGTTAATTTATGCTCATCTTATCTTTATCATCGATACAAAAATGTTCAAACTGCTATTCAAGCTAAGTGAATACTTTTCTTCTTCTAGAAATTGGGTACGATATTTTCATTTATTATTATAATTTTTAGATTTAATTTCTACTCTATTAGGATTTTTTTTCCCAACAAGTGTAACTGTAATTTGCAATATTCGTTTACTGTACTTTTATTTAGTTATATATTTGAGTTTAAAATTTGGTCTCTTTGTCATATTAAGATTTTCTAATGTCTAAATGTTTGTTATTAAATTTGATATTTGTCAATTGTTAATTATTTTTATTAAAGGGTCCAAAATTTTCAAATAATTAAAATTTGAATAGGGCCTCGTAACTCTTTGCTCCGCCCCTGTGGCTATCCTTTTTTTACTTAATTAAATACCCCCACTTTTCCAATTCACAATACTCCACTACCACCTTTACAATTAATTTATTCAATTAAAATACCCAACTACCACCTTTTCTATTGGACCCCACTACTACCTTAAAATCCGTGTTTTGTCAAATGGGACTAGTAAACTGGAACGGAGGGAGTATTATTTTCTATCAGAAGAACATATAAATACTAGTTTTTAATTAGGTTTTTGATCATCTTTTAATCTTCTCATATTTTTTCTTCCAACCCTCTCAACTTTCATGGAAGCTTGATCTCCATTGTTCTTGGTTAATAAAATTGACTCGATAATATTATTTTATGATTATTAATCATCATTGCTAAGTGTACAATTAGTTTATGGTTATTATTGATCAATTACTAGATTTGATTTTTGGATGCTCTAGTTTCTTGAATTGTTAATGCATGCTCATGGTTGATAGTTTATTGATTAATTTGTTCAATCCTTGTTGAATTCTTATTCATTTTGCTTCTTTTGAATTATTGAAAGCGCTTGTTTTGAATTGTTCGATCGAAAAGATTAGAAAGGAATGCTCATCATTATTTCAATTCTAACTATTATAAAAGAAATTAGAATCTCATTATTCTACAACAAGGCATTCAACATAATTTGATTGAATAGATTTCTATGATCAATTGAAGTTCATCAGGGCATATCAAATATAATCCCATATTAACTTAGAAATAATTAAGTACCTTTTTCTGTGGGTACAAACTCGATTTCTTTGACTACTAATTGAGTAAAATAAGTTGTTAATAATTTGGTAGTGTAAGTTGTTATTCATGTTTTAGATTACTGATTCCTTGAAAGTTCTTCTCCTCATCTTTTCTCGAGCCAGGGGACTCCTTTTGGTCGTGCTCTCCTCTATGGGTATGAGTTGCCGCCAATGATGATTACGATACGACTGCGCGGCTCACCAATCACCCTAGTTGTAGATCACCCTGGCATGAATTTGAATTGGTTCTCTCAGATCATCTTCTCGTATCTGATTCTCTTCTCAATCACTCTTTTTGACAACTTCATTATGTGACTAAGAAGTTTGATGTATTTATAATTCTTGCATACTTGGGCAAGACCTTTGTTTTTTAAAAAAAGCATAAGTATGTTGCTTCGCCATTCTATTGGCATCTTATAATGTGTTTTTAACATAACATTAACAAGAGATTTCCATCTTTTAACATAACATTAAAAAGAGAATTTCACCATCGAATATCATTTTATCCTAAACACCTCAAGACATTAATAGGATGTTATTAGGTTCGAATGCCTTGGCTTTTTTCATATTTTTGAGAACCTTCCCTCAAGTTTGTAACGACCTTCTACATTGGGGATCTCGCTTCTTACCTCTTCAAGTCCCCTAGACTCAATTAGAAGCTTGGAGAAATATTGTCGTCATCTCATTTAATGTCCTCACGTCGTGACATGAATTTTTCATCATTCTTAAGGTGGTCAAATGGGACCACATGTGAAAGAAAAAAAAAATAGTATTTTTAAATTCTAATAGGCGTAAAATGGGGTTAGTATTTGATACTCCAACCCAACTCTGACTTCGACTAGACTCGACTCCGACTTGGCTCATCCCGACACCCGACTCCGATTTGAATATAATTGTAATACTCAAATTTTAAATGCAATATGTTTAGTTACATTATTAAATATTATTCAAAAAATACATATTTTATTGAAACTGATGGCATTTAAAATGGTCATAAATCCATTTTATAGGTATTGAAATTTTCCCTCACTAGATAAATGTGACTGCATATATCCATAGTCCATTGTTTTTCTTCGTGTTTCCCCACGCAAATAAAGGTGGCTAATGAACACAACATTTTAGCTAATTTTAGAGGTAAATTATTTTTACCAACAACATTAATAATAATAATAATAATAATAATAATAATAATAATAATAATAATAATAATAATAATAATGAAAATTTGATTTTAAACCAAGAGCTATATCCAAGCAACATCTATACAAACAAAATCCAAAATATCAAAAAATTCATATGGAGCATATATTGATAATTAAAAGGATTGAGGGAAGCCTATACTAATTGAACCAAGAGTTATCCAGCACGTTGGCAACAACACCTACACCAGTCTCTACTGCTCCACCAGCAGCAATCAATGGCGACCTTAGGCAGCCGAGACAGGGGTTGTAGCACCAACAGCTACTGCAACAACATAACAAGCTATTGCAGCACTAGAGGGTACTGCAGTCTGCAGCTACTGCCAGCAACACGACCTTCTTGCTTGCCAACGCCCTTGCTGATGATGCCTTGCGACACCTCTACAAATAGAAGCACCTCTTGAGAAGCCACTAGTTTTCCTGAAAGAATTACACCCGAAACATCTAATAACACAACGGAATATAAAAAAATTAATTGGGCATTTCTGAAACAATCAAATGTAAACCCGCTGATTATTTAGAGTAATTTGAAATCTACATGGACACAAATAATCACACTCAAAATTAGAGTTTGAAATTTTTTTAATGTGGGCAAAGATAGCTTGAAATTCAAAAAGGAAGGTAGTAGCAACCATGGAGTGATAGCCTCGACCAAAGCAATAGTCATCAACGTACATAGCAGCAACAAAGCTAGCTGGCAAACACAATTACATGCAACAAGATCTGCTGGTCAGCAACATCAGTTTACCACAAGAGCTCAACAATCAATGCTTAGTTATCATCAAAGACAACACATTCAATAGGGTGGACAGTAGGTAGAGCAGCTGATCCCCACATGTAGCACGTCAACAATATCAACAACACAAGCAACACAACAAACACATAAGTGATGACAACCAAATCGTATGCTAACACGATCCAAAAACAAATTCAAAAAAATAATCTTCTTCCACCAATGAAACAAAATCAAGAATGCATATCAAAGTAAACACAACTTCAGCAGCACACGGGGGCATAGATTAGCACCTTAGGTCACAGTTTGGTAAATGTGAAAGGAATTTAGAGATATTGACAGTGTAAGGATGATTGTATCTTAGCACCTACCCCCCCCCCCCCCCACCCACCCCCCCCCCCCCCCCCCCAACACAACACCAATCTCATTGCTAAAGTAATTCATGAAGAAGGTTTCTACTGCCTGACTTGAAAACAAAATGATGAAGATACTATGCCACTCAAACTTATATTGTATTTGCTTTCTTTGTTGCTTTTTCTATTGCTTTCATATCCAATTACATGCAAGTTCATCATGCTTTCAGTCATGGCTTTGTTATTTTATTGGGAAATTATCATTGGTGCCCCTGAGGTATGCGTTTTTATGAATGGTGTATAAACTTATTTTTTTTATTCCAATGGCACCCCTGAGGTTTAATGGTAATAACAACCGTGAACTTTTGTACTTTTTCCGTTAACTAACCGTTAACTTTGATTTTATTATATATGGAAATTATCATTGGTGCCGCTGAGGTTTAAGGGAAATTATCATTGGTGCCCCTGAGGTATGCGTTTTTATTTCAAACTTAACGGTTAGTTAACGGAAAAAGTACAAAACGGTTGTTATTACCATTAAACCTCAGGGGTGCCATTGGAATAAAAAAATAAGTTTATACACCATTCATAGAAACGCATACCTCAGGGGCACCAATGATAATTTCCCTATTTTATTTTGCCCTATTTGTCATTAGTATGACAGTACTTTCTTAGGTTTTTTGATTGGTGAAATCCTTGGATTGGTTTTGTTCTTCATTGTATAGGATTAGGGTTTGAAAACAATAATGATTGTTTGTTGAGTTTAAACAACCAATATCTCATATAACCATCCGACATCGTGTATAGAGTCTAACTTCCCTTTTCCTTGTGGTTCGATCCCGGACTTATCATTACACTAGTTGTAGTCGTATTAGGGTGTTTTAAATATAGTTTAATTGATCGACCTTAAAGCAAACGACACAAAAGTTTGTTATCATTAATTAATTACCCTATATAGCATATCAAAACATATTTGTAGGACTTTATAATGCCACGATCCAATTCTTTCAATTTTAATACTACCCTCATATCGATTCTATGATCCCAATTCTAAAAACATGGATATTACTAGTGTATAAATTATGTTTGAATAGAACTTTTTGTATAATGCGTAAATCCTATATTGTATGTATAGTTGTGGGATTGATTTTGCCAAGTAAACAATTTTTTTCTTCCATCTAAAGGAAGTTATATTACTATAAAATGTGATTTTTTCATTTTATGATGTTAATTAGTTTGTATTGTTTCTTAAAGCATTACATCTTTTCAATGCCATGTCTGAAATCGATCTTCATGTAATGTCATAATCCTTTTTTATGCTTTGTAATTGTGGACATATCGAGAAGTTGAGCAAGAGGACCTGAATTTTAATATGATGATAAGCAATTAAGCAGTGTTCACTAGTGGAAAAAAGCTTAATTGTTGCGGTTTTTTAGACCCTTTGGACTGCGTATTTCGACCCCAGCCATTATTGTAGCAGCAAGAAATAATACTTAAGGGCTGCGGTCAAAATACGCAGCAAAAAATTAGGTTAAGGGCTGCGGACATAGGGAAAAACCGCAGCCCTTAAGCTGATTATGGGCAGTGGCCTGGACAGCTTAAGGGCTGCGGTTTTTCAGCCTGTCCGCAGCCCCTTTGATATTTTTTTTTTTTTTTTTTGTTTTCATAATATTTGTATAATAAATAATAATTATTAACATAATTATAAAATAATAAATATTTCACAATAATCAACCGTCGATAAATGCCAAAATATCACCAAATTATAATATATATATATATATATATATATATATATATATATATATATATATATATATATATATATATATATATATATATATATATATATATATATATATATATATATATATATATATATATATATATATATATATATATATATATATATATATATATATATATATATATATATATATATATATATACTACCTCCGTTTATATTTATCTGCAACTTTTGCCATTTTGGGCCGCTAAAAATTATTTAGTAAAAAATTTTTTTCTTTCCTTATTTAGTAAAAAATAACTAATGAAATTACATTTTTACCCCCAATTAACAAATCTAATTTATAACTTTTTGACTTATTATTTGCCTAATCTATATTATCATTATTAATAACAATTACTCTTTTATAATTACTCCCTCCAAAAAAACCCTCATTTACTCCACCCAATAATTTCCCAACCACCCCCATTTACATTTCTGGGTTCTTTAAATTAGGGTTCTTCATCTTCATCTTCCATAAATGCGTTTCTTGTTTGTCGACTCTACAGATCCTGTTCATTTACTTCATCTTCTGAAATGACAACCTCATTTAATTTTTGGAGTCCCAACCACCTTCAATTAATGGAGATGAGACTCCATTTAAGTGGAAAACCGAAGGGTTTTTCATTTTTTCGTTTTGTACTTCTCTTTCATCTGATTTCTTTTTCTTTCATTTCCCTTCATCTTCCTTTTTGGTTTTCAAAATCGGAGTCCCATTTTCCACCATGATTAACATGGATCCACTGCTTGATGCGTTTTTGGCCACTGAAGATGAAGGGGAAGAAAACTTTATCAAGTGTCTGATACTAGATCTAGAAGAAGGTATGTCGTTTCCTCGTGATTTCTACGAATTTGATGAGGCTTTGAACTACTGTTCCCAAAGAACATACGATGCTTTGGGGAAAGTATTAAAGAGTATAGATGAGGAAGGATCTGGTCGTTCTCTGGATCAAGTTGTCCAGATTAAGGAAAAAAAGCCTGAGATGTTACATGTACCCCCTGAAAATTTGGAGAAGGCAACTTCGTCCACCCAAACACCACAAAAGAAAGTCCGTCTGAGTAGGAAGGCGGGGAGGATTGCCCTGCGGAGGATTCGTGGTTTACCTGATGTTCCTCCTCCTGAGTTTGTTGTTCTGTCGTCAGATGACGAAGTTGATGCTAAAGAGAGGCGGATGAACCATATGGTTCAACCCTCCAACTGATAAATTGCGTAAAACATTCTAACCCTAATTGATGTTGTGTGCTGGTTTTTTTTTTGGTTTTTTTTTTTGTTTGGCTGTTTTGTCGACTATTTTGAAGGTTTGTTGGTTTGTTTTTTTTTTTTTTTTTAATTTGGTTGGTTGGTTTACTGGTTTACTGATTTTTGTTGGTTGCTGTTGGCTGCTTTACTGGTTTACTGGTTTATTGATGTTGTTGGCTGGTTTACTGGTTTATTGATGTTATTGGCTGGTTGGCTGGTTTACTGCTTTACTGATTTTTGTTGGTTGCTGTTGGCTGCTTTACTGGTTTACTGGTTTATTGATGTTGTTGGCTGGTATACTGGTTTATTGATGTTGTTGGCTGGTTGGCTGGTTTATTGATGTTGTTGGCTGGTTGGCTGGAGTCCCTTTGGTTTGGTTGCGATGGTTTAGTTTGAGGAGTCCCCATGTTGTTGGTTTGTTTAATAGAGTTATTAAGATCCAAATGATGAAGGGACTCCATTGAATGTCACTTCATAATAGAGTTTTGCTCCCAATAAATGTTGGTGAGGTACCTCTATTATGTAGTGTTGTATTCAACAATGTGAATTACTCTACTGATGGATTACTTGGCTGCCTTAACATTTTTCATTACATTAACATTTTCCAAAATACACATAAACATTTGATTGCCTTACATTTTCCATGTACAAAATAAACAAAAGACACCTAACCATCTATTCATGCATATATTCTTCTAGGTCAACAAAAATAAGACAAAAGAACATCTAACTAAATGGTTAAGTGTGGCAATCAATGTTTCTTTGTGTGCCCTTGTTTCATGTACCCCCTAATCTGCATCAACTTGAGTGTCTTCTGTGGCTATTTCATTTTCTTCAACTTGACTAGCTGGCCTAAACATATTGTCTAAGTACGCCACAGTTTCCACAACTAAATCCCTCATAACTGTTAGTTGAGTTGGTAGAATTCCCAAATTTTGTGCGCTGTTCTTATTCATATGAGGTATTTTGTAGTTGTTTCCACCTTGTACCGTGAGAATTTTGATCATGCACTTTTGTAATGTCACCCATATGAACTTGTTCACTTCTGGTTTGAAAGTGTCATAACATTCAATCACCTTTGCAACAAGATCATCTAAGTCCTTAGGGAAAGATTGATATTGCAATGATTGAATGGACCTAAACAAGCCTAGATCCAACACATTTAGATCAGGTGATTGTGGTGGTTGGAATACTAGTTGTATATTGAACCCATGTGCATTAAGTGCTGACCTAAACACTTCATCTTATGGGACTTGATGAGGCCTTGCATTGTACCATTGTATGACCACATTTTTGGGGAGGAATGGTGGCCATTTAGTTTGAATACATGGGATGACCTTTGTTAGTAGCATCTCTCTAATAACATCCCTATTTACATTTTGGAGTGCCTTGGTGACCAAAGTTCCTGCTGCTCTGTTTTTGCTTGATTTTTTGGCCATCTCTTTAACAGTAAATGGGAAAATCCCATACTTCCCATCATGAATGAGTCCCCCATTGTTGTCATACAATGCAGTGTTGATGATGCTAAGGGCTGCTGGTTTTTTTTTGGGTCATGGAGCTGCCCTATGTAAAAATGGAGAAGGTATTTTTTTGGGGTGATGGAAGCTGCTGCTGCTGATGATGATTGCCAATGGAAGCTGCTGTTTTTTTTTTTTTGGGTGAATGGGAGTTGTATTTGTAAGGTTTGGTGGTTTTTCAAAAACAATGTTAATTGATGTATGGGTTGTATTTATAACTTGCTTAACCTTCTTTAATGATGCATATGGTAGGAATTTTAAAAAATTGGTGCCAAATTTTAAAAATTGTGACTTTTGAATTTTTGGTGGGAAAATTGGAGGGAAAAGGGTTTTTTTTCTAACCAAACCCTCCATTTTCTCTCTCCACCTTTTCCTTAATACCTACTTTCTCTAATCCCTCCCTACAATCTTTTGCATTGGTAAATGTGCAACCCCCAAAAGTTGCACATAATAATAAACGGAGGTAGTATATATATATATATATATATACTTCCTCCGTTCCAATTTAGTTGCACCACACCCTATTGGCACAAGAATTAAGGGATGTCACATCAGGTCTGATGATATATGATTGATGGTGATATGTGTTGGTAGGAATAAAGTGATAATAAAATAATTGAAATAAAAATTAATTAATGGAAGGTAGGTATTGGTTGTGGGTATATTAAATGATTAATGAGATGATATATGATTGATGGTGATATGTGGGGTAGGAATAAGTGATAATAAAATAAGATTATTCTTTGCCAAATATAGTAATGGTGCAAGTATTGTGAAACAGCCAAATAAGGTAAGTGTTGCAAGTATTTGGAACGGAGGAAGTATATATATAATATATCTATATTATATATATCTATATATATATATATATATATATATATTATATATATATTATATATATATATATATATATATTATATATATATATATATATATATATATATATATATATATATATATATAGGGTCAAGTTCCAGTGAGAACCAAGCTTATATGAGAACGTGAGAACCAATCTCTTCGATAAAAATGTGTTACTTTTTCACAGAAAGATGTTACTTTTGGACAAAAATATGTTACTTTTGTTTTTAAAAAAAATGTGTTACTTATTAGCAAAAAAGTGTTACTTTCAGAAAAAAAAATATAATACAAAGTAACACATTTTTATCGAAAAGTAACACCTTTTTATGTTAAAAGCAACACCTTTTTGTGAGTTTTTTTCAGAATTTTTTCTTAAAGTAACGCATTTTTGCCTAAAAGTATCATCTTTTTTATTAAAAAAAGTAACACATTTTTTTCCTATTAGTAACATGTTTTTAGTAAAAAAGTAACACATTTTTGTCAGGAAGATTGGTTCTCACGGTTCTCATATAAGGATGGTTCTCACTGGAACTTCTTCCTATATATATATATATATATATATATATATATATATATATATATATATATATATATATATATATATATATATATATATATATATATATATATATATATATATATATATATATATACACATAATGTATTGTACGTTAAATTACACGGCATATAAATACTACACGATATCGATACATAATAATGCTAGCTACCAACTTAATAAATTAGAAATAAACACGGCGACTTTGTCTTTGACTTTGCGTAGTTCAATATCCGCCAATTCGCGTGTTTCTCTTGGAGTGTCAATAATCTACGAATTAAAATCAATTATTATTAAAAAGTTAGTACATTATATAATATAATATATTATAAATAAATAATTTAAAAAACATATATAATAACTAATTAAATAAAATACTTACGGAATCAATATTTTGTACCCCAACATTCTTGACGGCTTCTATGAGATCATCCATAAATTTAATAACGTAGTAGCCGCAATGAATGGAATTTTTTGTTGAAAACACTAAGAAAAAAAAAATATTATATATGTTAGTGCCAAATTTAAAACGCTTCAAAACCGTTAAAAACGCAACTTAACACTTAATTTTGAGCACATGACAATTATTTTCGATTTTAACAACTTTAACACAATTATATATACCAAATAGTGTTGTGTGCCAAGTTTCATGCATAACAAACAAGGTTTAAGCTACTTTACGCTCGAAAATGCAAAAATTCATTCAAAACCGTTAAAAACGCAACTTGACCCTTAATTTCAAGCATATGACAATTATTTTGAGAAGTAAGAAGATTTTTCGTGGGTTTTTGAAGAGAAGAAGAAGAAGAAGAAGACCAAGAGTTTTCGTAGGTTTTTGAAGAGAAGAGAAGAGAAGAAGAAGACCAAGAGCAAGAGAAGTAAGAAGATTTTAGATTGAAATGGAGAATGAAGAAGAGCAAGATTTTTCGTGGGTGTATGAAGAAGAAGAGCAAGAAGTAAGGATTGAATGAAGAAGAAGAAATGTAAGCAATTAGGTTTGTGAATGAAAATATGAACGTTATAATTATTTCCCGGTTTTTAATTTAATTTTCTATGAACTACTTAGGGCTGCGGATATCCCATAAAACCGCAGCCCCTTCATTAATTTTTTTTTCCTAAATTTTTCAAATGGGCAAGGGTTGCGGACATACCATAAAACCGCAGCCCCTTCATTAATTTTTTTTTTTTGATTTTCTTATGTATTTTCGAATGGTTAAAGGCTGCAGACACATAAAAAACCGCAGCCCTTTCTTTATTATACTTTTTGAAACACATTGGGCTGCGGTTGAGGGTAAAAACCGCAGCCCTTGTTAATTTGTTTTTACCATTTTTTTTACTCTAATTGGCTGCGTGTTCCTAAAAACCGCAGCCAATAAGTAGCAGCCAATAGCTTTTTTTCCACTAGTGGTTCTTGAAGGCGACCATAATTTATTGCATAACTGGTATACTAGATCTAGATTTTGCAAATAAAACCTGATATATTAAAAATAAAACATAAATTAAGAGAAACTGATGAATAGTATCCAACAAACAAATGATATACTTGTAGTGAAATAGAGGAGTGCTACTAAAAAAGAAAGAACTGCTTATGCCAAAAGGCTGAAGTTAGGAACAAACAAAAAGAAACTCTCGTGGAGTAGGGTCAACTGAGAAGTTGAAAGCTAAAACAATTATTGGACTATTATAAATAAGAAGGACCGTTTTCACCTCCCAAAAAGAGTGACATGAAATGTAGTCGATCTCGATTAAATAGCAAACATATTTTACAACTTCATATAATAAGAAAAGTACATGATTTCACAAATCATTTTACCAGACTCCATTTAATTCAACACCAAAGAACAATATATTTTTTGTCTCCATCGAAAATGTGTCATACCACTATAGCTCATGACAGACTTTTTTGGATTTGTAATTTTATGTTTAAGTGTAAAAATGTAATAAAATGAGTTTCTTCACTTAAGTTATTAATGAACTTCAAGAAATAAACAAAGACATTAAAAGAAGATGAAATCACTCAAGGAATATGTAAGATAGCATGCATGAGCAAATTCCATAATACACTTAATAACCTTCTGTAGTAATATATCTTCATGAGATTAAGTATAGCATATTAGTCAAAGTTGTATCATAACAGAATTAAACTTAATTAATGTCTCCAATAACATACATATATATATATATATGTGTATATGTATATATGTATATGTAATAATGTATATATATATATATATATATATATATATATATATATATATATATATATATATATATATATATATATATATATATAGGTCGTTACTCTTCGGCGTTCTCAAACAAAGCAGCAACTCCAGCATAAATTTCTTCATCAACTTTCCGAGTTTTGTTATCCTTAGGTTTAACTTCCTTGCTTTTTTTATCCTCAGTTTGGTTATCCCGAGCTTCATATTCCCCAGGTTGCCCCGACTCTATTTTATCTTGGACGGGAACCAAACTTTCCTTGTACGCAAAAACTCCATGACACCACCTAATTGTCTGAAATCCAAGATCCTTCAATTCTTGTCTATCCTTCGGATTAAGAAATAGTAGATTATCACCATAATGTTGCAATATGAGTATATTATCTTTCCAATGACCAATAGGAGCCCGTACATCAGGAAAAGGACCCAATTTTAATGTCTTGCTCCAAGACCCTTTATTTAGAGTCCAAATTTCCAAATTCTTGTCATCATCATGGAGAGACAAAAAGGCCAGTGAATCATTATATATAGCCAAACACATAGAACTTGGCTTTGCATAATCAGGAATATGAATCTCCTTGAAGGCATCATTAGCCATATTAAAGGAAACAATGACCTCTAGAGTATAATTGCATGATCCTAACCAATAACAACAGCCGCCCACATAGACGTAGCATCCATTATATTCCAAATCATAACGTTTGGCCAAATCTCCACAATATTTCCATGAGTTCATACTCAATGAATAAACAAAAACTGATGGAGCAACATTTGCTCGATAACCTTTAATAACAACCACCTTAAAGTCTCCGCTAATAATTCCTGATCCAAAACCATAAACATCATATGGAGTATAAGTCAATTGGGGTGGAAGATCAGGCTTATGTATTAGTTTAGGTAAGTATCTAATCTCATTAAGAGCCGGATTCCACAAAGCACGATAATGACAATGAAAATCATTATATAAATAATATATTCCATCACAAGGGCCACAAATATAAGAACCATATGACGGCATACAATCCATTTCTTCATTTGCTAAACTAATTCCTGTAGTTTCATCAATAAACAACTCAACCAATTCAAGTTCACTTTGACTAACATAATGATGAACAAGAAGACAACCGCGCCAATCATCATTATTGTTATAGTAGTTTTGAAGATGCTTGGAAACAAAATGAGAACTTGAAATCATAGCATACCATGATTTGTTTACAGCTTTAAACTGTAAAAGAGCTTTCACAGGTAACCAAGATAAAACCTCAATAACCAGATTATCAGGCAAATACTCTACTGCTTTCTTGGTTGCTATCAACATAGACTTCTCTCTTTCTTTCTTAGTTCTGTAAAAAAAAATTAGAAATTTGTGACCGTAAAACAAATTACAATAATATAGTGATCTACTAAAAAAGAGTGATTATACAAAAAAAAAAAAGAAAAAGAACCTATTTAATAATTTCAAATGATTTTGATTCACTAGATCTTTAATATGTAACATAATTCACCACTTATTTCGCTTTTTAAATTCGCGATTCGTTCAATATGATCCAAAAATAGCCCAAATTCGACCACGATACACTTTTTTTCGCGTTTTGCAAGGATATATAAATCATGTGATAGTGGAAATCAAGTTGACATCATATAGGAAATAATGTCACCTTTAAAGTAAGTAAAAATTTAAGATTAAATACAGCGTAATTGTACCAAAAAAGTCAACCATTAAAATAAATTCGAGCAATTTACTATCCTAATTATATGGAAGTGACCCAAAGAAGAGGATGAGAGATATGACCTTTCTTTCAAAAGTTGGGGGAAACAACTCTTTGAACGCGGACTAGTGTAACGTTCCAAAGCGAGTGCCATCACTGCGTCAAATGCAATATAAACAACATAAAACATTGACTAATAAAATGAATAAGTTGAAGGCTTTGATTAACTAATTAATTAACTCTTAAACCAAGTAAATGATAATGAGAACCACAAGAATTAACAAATATATACATTACACTAAAGAAAAATACGTATGACATAAGCAAACTTCAAAATTGATAAGTTATCAACTTGTCATCAAGAGATGATTTTCCTCCATTTATGAAAGGTGATGTCATCATTTGCTAATAAAGTGTATTGGAAATATGTGACTTATCATTATATTAGTTTTCATTAAATTGTTTGAGTGAGATGTATGTGACTTTTCATTGTTCAATATACAATAATAGTTTGCTAGCTTTCATTTTGGAAACCAAAAATATTTGTGAACTGTTATAATATTTTGCTAACTTTATTTTGGAAACAAAAAAATATCATGATTTGTTACTTACAATTTTAAAGTGACCAATAAAATTTAAATAATATTAAAAATAACATTATTTAACATCACATTAAATTACAAAAAAATATTTTTAAAATCAAAATAGTTAAATATTAGTTATTATATGCTATGAATAATTTTTTGAAAATCAATAACCAATACTTTACAATTTATTTTCTTTTTTTCAAATAATGAAAAACAATAAAATGAAAAAAATCGTGCATTTTATGAGGATTATTTAGTTCTAACTCTAAATTAAAACCCTAAATAAAAAAATTGAATAGGATGAAGAGGTAGATGACGACTCTTTAACCGAACAAATGTATGTTGAAGGCTTTAATTGAAGGATTTACCAAAAGTTGAAACTCTAACAACTATTTAATTAAACATCGATTCACAATTTACGGAGAGATTAGTGAACCATATGACACTAGTTTGGCTTGATCTATAACTTATATGGTGCTATATATCACAATTGGGAAATAATTAGGAGTTTAGTTGAACTTTTTATGCATTTCTTGTGTAGTAGAATAACATTGTTATAAATCTCAAAAAATTCGATGCAAACAAGTATGTTTGATGCCAATTAAATTAGTGAATCCATAGTAGATGGATCAATTATGTGCAATTTGGTCAAATTCAATTGAAAACAACTTACACCGCTTCATCTACAAAACTTGGCAACCATCTCTTATGCCTTCACAAAAAAACAAGAAATGCTCAGCCATATACACTGATTTTAGGGGTTATTAACTGAAGTTGATGTTTCCATTAATCATAAAATCCATTCTTAGTCTATCTAACATTCAAATGTAATTCAAAAATTAGCATTATCATTGCCACACTTATCTATTTAATTAATCAAATTGAAATATAAACAAACAAAATTCAATCAAAAGAAATAAAAACAAATTCAATTAAAAGAAAACTTAACCAAAGAAATAGACAAAAAAATACCAAATTGAAAGGATATTCAGCGAAAGCAGACAGATTCAATGGAAGTACGATCGACGACTGGCGAGTAGAGAGCAGAAGAATGAAGAGGAAGGGATGGCAATTTTTGAGCCGAAAGGGAGGAGGAAAGGTGGTAAGGAATTAGAATTTTTTATTTAGAGATTTAGGGAAGAAGATGTTGGCTGCGTAGGAGTATATTTGTATTATTATATTAATATATATATAATAATTATCTATACCTAATACCAAAACAAGCACCACCCACTGCCAGGTGTCGTGCTCTCAATGATTTTTTTTCGGCCTAAAATTGTCTACTCCATGTGCATCTATATTTAGAAAAATAAAAATTACCAAAACTGCTATGATTTATATAATATTTACTATATACAGATCCATTTGCTACTTTGACCAAATGTAGTTATAATTACCATTTACTACCATAATTTATTTCAATTAATATTATCTTAAATAGTGCATATTACTGTCATATATACATATTATTGTCATAATTTACCATTAAGATTTTTTTTAGTACCACATACATAGCTTGTCTTGTTTATATGATTGAATTTCAAAGTTTGCATCCCACATACTTAAGAAAGCGTAGATCATGGTTGTTAAAATCGCAATTCTAATTTACGATTCTACGATTTTACGATCCAAAAACAAGCGAGCGATTTGAATCGCAGTTAGAATCTTAAATTTGTAGAATCTTACGATTTTAGTTGGAATAAAATTTTTAGAGGTAGAATCATAACACGATTCTACGATTCTACGATTTAACGATCCGATTCTACTAATATAGTATGAATTATTTTTAATTTTTCTTATGTCCACATTTTACTAATCTCTTTCACATATACACATAAATTTCAAAATTTTCATCACGAAAACTTTTAGAAAAATAAATTTTCTTAATTGGTATGGAGATTTAAACTAATTATTGAAAAGTTTTCGTTATATTCTTAAAAATAAAGTCAAAGAAACTTCAATTTATAAATTTAAACTTTTGAATTGGATAATAATGATAAGAAACAAGATATTTTAATTTTTTTAAGTTTATTTGTAGAATCGTAAGATTCTACGATTCGATTCTACCGATTCGATTCTACCTATCTAAACGATTCTAAGTAGAATCGCGATTTTAACAACTTTGGCGTAGATTGAGAGTTGAGTTTATTGATTATTTAAATTAATATGAAAATTGAGATAAAACAAGAGAATGATATGAGTTTTTGCTTCATTGCTATGTGAATATGCAATTTTATCTCAGAAATTTAATGGGTGTAAATGTGAGATGGAACAAGGCTTATCAATTTTTGAGGTCAAATTTTGAAAAGTTGATTGGAGATGAAATGGAAACAAAGAGAAAGAAGATATTGATGAAGATGATGTTTAATTTATTTTCTTATTGATATGTTGTGTAGTTATATATGGATGTCATAATAATCAAATATATGCTATTATGATGATAATCAAGTTTTGTAAGCATATGAGTAATTTTTATTTTAAGTATCACTCCTTTTTAAGTGTTAGTAAAAATTTTTGATTAAAAATATCAATATTAGGCTATTTGATAATCTTAACATAAATTGAAGATATTTTGAGTATTATAATTAGTTGATATTTTGTATAGATATAATTGTTCAAAATAATATTTGGCATTTATATACACCACCCAAATTAATATAATTGTTATTTTTCCTTTTTTTTTTTTTTTTTTGCATTGAAACTCTTAAATATCAATTAAACTTAATTATATTGAAACTCTTAGTGTTCTCCAATTTAATTCATCAATTTAAATAAAACTCTTTGTTATTTAAATTTGATTATATTGAAGATGAAAAGACAAAGGATGGACAAGATTAGAAATCAGGAGTTTAGGGAAAAGTTAGGGGTTGCACCTCTCTCTGCAAAGATGCGGGAGAACAGGCTCAGATGGTTTGGGCATGTGCAGAGAAGCACCCATGACGCCCCAGTGAGAAGGGTCGAACGCATCATAGTGGAGGGCAAGAGAAGCCGGGGAAGACCTAAGAGGACGTGGGAGGAGCAGATTAACAGCGACCTGCTCGAACTACACCTCTCTAAGGACCTGACCAGGGATAGAGCCACATGGCGGCGCCTTATTCATGTCCTAGATTACTAGACTAGTTTGATACTGTTCTGTGACTTTTGTCATCGCTTTTCACTTCCATTTTTACCTATATCGCTTATAGGTTTTTTTTTTTTTTTTTTTTTTTTTTTTTTTTTTTTTTTTAATCCCTATGCTTGGCTAACGTGGGTGTAAGATGCAGGTTTTCGGTTTTTTGCAGGTCCTATCCTTGAAGACTCCTCTAGAGCCGAAGGACTCTTATGACCGCCCTCTCCTTATGGGTATGAGACGCCGTCGACCTTCCTTCCCCAGACCCTGGCCATAGAGTATCTATGTGCGGGAACACTGGGTATGATGATGATGATGATGAAGATGAAAAGACAAAACTTTAAGAATTTTTTTAGTGCCACATACATAGCTTGTCTTATTTATATGATTGAATTTCAAAGTTTGCATCCCACATACTTAAGAAAGCATAGATTGATAGTTGAGTTTATTGATTATTTAAATTAATATGAAAATTGAGATAAAACAGGAGAAAGATATGAGTTTTTGTTTCATTGCTATGTGAATATGCAATTTTATCTCAAAATTTTATGGGTGTAGATGTGAGATGGAACAACGCTTATCAATTGATGAGATCAAATTTTGAAAAGTTAATTGGAGATGAAATGGAAACAAAGAGAAAGAAGATATTGATGAAGATGATGTTTAATTTATTTTCATATTGATATGTTGTGTAGTTATAAATGTCATAATAATCAAATATATATTCTTATGATGATAATCAAGTTTAGTAATAGCATATGAGTAATTTTTATTTTAAGTATTACTCCTTTTTAAGTGTTAGTAAAAATTTTTGATCAAAAATATCAATATTAGGTTATTTCATAATCTTAACATAAATTGGAGATGTTTTGTATTATAATTAGTTGATCTTTTTTTGTTATGTTAAAATAGTATAGATATAATTGTTCAAAATAATATTTGTTTTAATTTAAACAATGTTTGAATTAATTTTATATATTTTTTTATAAATAGTTTATAATAGCATGACGATAATTTTAACATCAATTAATTATGAAAATAGCATGACGATAATTTTAAACATCAATTAATTATGAAAATAACATCAAATCTAATTTTTGTACAATTCTTTTTACCTCAATTAATTATGAAAATAGCATGACGATAAATAGTTTTGACAATTCGAAAGAATATAAAAAAACGTATCTTCCAAATTAAAGCTTTTTAACATCTATAATTTTTAACTTCGAACTTTCAAATCCAAAAGAAATAAAAGGTGATATCTGACTTTATACAAAATTAGCTCAAGTTTATAATTTGTTAGGAGAATTGAGAAGTTACCTTCAAATGTGGCAAAAAAAAGTAATTGACCCAATAATCAATTAGAAAATAAATTTTACTATCTTGGTGAATAATAAGAAATTAATCGTTTAGACTTAAATATTTATAATTTTTGACAACAAATTATGTGATAAATCAAAGCACAACCTTTGCTCGCACAATAATTTTTGTACTTGAATTTTTCAATTCAGGATTATCTATATAATATTCACAATTTGGTTAATATAAGTATCTTCATTAAAGTTATCAAGCCTAAAAATACCAAAATAAACCAAACAATTAAAATATTTGGCATGTAGCCCTTGACCAAATATGGTTATCAATATTCTATTGCAAAAAATGTACCTACAATTATGTGTGTTACAATTCTTTCCTTCATTAAAATCATTTTCTTATTTTTTTGAGATAAAATCATTACCTTACTTAGTATTATTCAACTTGCGATTACCTCTATTAATATTATTCTTTCTGATTTACCTCTATTAATATGAAATATATAATTTTAAAACAAAGTTGACCAAAAAAAATTATTCTAATGTTGTGATAATTTAAAGCACGAGATATATTCTCTATGACTGCAGATATGTTTGACTAATCATTATACCTTTATTTGTATTATTCTATTGCCACAAGTATTCAATAATATTATTCTATTTCTAATATCCTGCAATATTATTATAATTTCGGATTAATTCTATTGCCAAATATAAAAGATGACAATAGATTAAGGAGATTTATATCTTTATACGAATTGGAATGATATATGTGATTTTAGTAAGATTGAAAACAAAGTTTAGTTCCCGCCTAATAACTAGTCGATTCTACTATAAAAATCCCTACATTTAAGGAATTAATCACTGCTGCATTACTGACTTTCTATTTCTCATTAAACTAATTATCACATTTTTTTAAAGATCATTGCAATTTGTGATTGAAAATTACTTTTATTTTTTGCTTATAAAAATTCGCTATCTTTCTTCTATTCTTTTTTTTAAAATTAGGAAATATACTAATAGAAGGTAAAAACAACACACTGAAACTCGGAAGCCCTAAACCACCGGCATAAAAAACCCCGCGAGGGGAAAAAGCCATTGGAGTAGGGGCCAAGAGTCAGGCCACCCAAAACAGCATAGGGGTGGACTATGCATACACCAAAAAAAGAATGCTCCAAAACACCTTACACACCAAGTGAGCTCAAAAAAATTACACCTTACACACCAGCTATACGTTAAAACACCATAACGTTTAAAACACCAGCAAAATCAAAATTAAAATCTGATACAAAGAAAACCAATACCAACATGTAACATCACCTAGCTGAAGCCATCTCAATTATTGATGAAATCATTTGAGGATAGAATGCTATAACCTAGTAATTCCTTTGCCCATACACTAATGCGAACTTTGAGAGAATATGCAAATTGATTTGGGTTCACAATACAAGAGCCAAAGCGCACTTTATTTCTTTCAAACCAAATGGACCATATAACATAACAAAAGATCAATTTCCATAAGTCCTTTTCCTTTCTTCTTTTCAACAAGTCATTCCATTGAATAAAGTTAGCACAATCATTATGCAACACACCACTTAAACCCCACCATTCCAAAATTAGGTTTTATATTCTTACTAGTTGTGGGGCCGCGTGCTACGCACGCGGTCCCCCAAGTTACTCTATTAAATTTCATCATACTGTTTTATATAATTCTATTAACAATAATATGAATGAAAGTATAGACATGTTAATGTGCTGCAAAGGTGTAAAGATGCAAGGATTCAAGGTATATAGATAGTAGTAGTTGCCAACAGATTGTTTTATATACTTCTATTGTGAGCATGAGAAGTTGTTGCCCAACAGATTGTTGTTGCTTGATATTATATAGTTATTGCTCATTGTTGTGGTTATGTTGCTTCTCATTATACTACTTTGCTACTAATCACATAAGAACCCAAAACTAACAATAGACATGTTGAAAAAGACTAAAGAATTAGTTATCCCTTTCAACTTTGACATTATACTACACAATTACATTAGATGAAGAACCATTACTCTCCACATTTGTGTTTGATGCTAGACATCTAAGTAATTGGTCTATAAATTACAGTGGCCAAGTTTTTTCCATGGTTGCAGCTGTTAGCATCCTTACCATTGTGTGTTGTTCTGATGCTGATGCTTACTCCTGTAGTCATCGATCATATGTTGGACTGATGTAAGAATGTTGGCTATTAATCATATTGTATGTTGTACAATCAAAAGATACAATATCACAAGTGAGCAATTTATCGTAAAAAAGGCAACAAAGTAACAAAAAGCGATTCTAATTGAAAGTGTGATTTAAGATAAGCTAAAGCAACCTAAATAATGCCAAAACAAAAAGAGTTACGAAAACCTAAGGAGTTGCTCTTAGTCATGAAATGATTCATTCTGCTTCAACTAATGCGTAATGCCTACTGTATTTTTTTTGAATATCAATGCCTACTGTATTTGTTGTACCATATTGTGTAACAATTCAACTTGTGAAGATTGACAATAAAATAATACTTAGCACTATAAATTTCACACAACTTGGTAACTAATCAACAATATTGAAGAATGTATATGATATAAGAATTTCAAATGCAAACATGTCAAATGGTCAATAAATTAAAGGTTCTTTACTCTTTAGTCATAGTAGTTCTAATGCGGATTTAATTTCAATTATATGAAACTTATCAAAGATAATTAAGGATAAAAGACATTTAAAAAAACCTATTTTACAACTTTTATCAAAAAACTAAATAAATCATATATAAGGAAAAAAAATCATAGAATTGCTCAACCTTTTGAACAATCACCAATCGACTCAAGCCCAAATCATTCACCAACCCGATTATCAATACTGAACCTTTTATGCACCCTTATCAAACATAATCTTGCCCACCTAATTTCCTTGCATGCTTATTATAGACCATTATTATTAGTTCTGAACCTTATTAAAAATGCCATAAAGTTTATTGTTGAATATGCAATTACAATATAAAAGATCATATAATGCTTCATTGACATCATAGAACTTAAGCACTGCTATAATTAGTCAATTTCTTTAATTCATTACTATAAATTCGTAAGTAATCGTTTTAGAGTTACAAGTAATCACTCTAAGACTATAAAAAGTGAATATTTTAAGATTGTAAGTGATCATTTTAACGTTATAAGTGATCAATTTAAGGTAAAAAAAATATATTGGGCCAGCCCAATATAGATGGTCTCACCGTGACACCGTCTCATCTAAGAATTAGTGAATTCTAAAAGGTAGAAACAAAAAAAACAATAGCAATGAAAACTTAAGAATATAACAGGATCCCAATTTCAAGCAAACAAATCAAAAAATTCATTATTTTTTAGCTCATTTACCGAGCGCATCTTGCCCCCTTGCTAGAACTCGTACATTTTGTCAAACCTCTGGATTTGTACATTGTCCTGCATAGAGAATCTTAGATCAACTTAATGTCAATGATAACTTTAATTAGTATGAGAACAATATCATGCAATATAGACTCTCCAAGTGTGCCCAGTGGCGGACCCAGGAATTTCAAACTGGGGGTACAAAACACGAACGTCATATCATTCATGTAATCGGATAAATTTTAAAAAAATTACAACACATAATAGAATCAATAGTTAAAGTCTTACAATCCAAAATAACAATAAAAGTCTTACGATACTTAAAGTTTTACACTAATACACTCCAAAATTACAAATTCATCTTTCGAGTCTTCATACTTTTAAAACGATCAATAATCATGTCGTCGGAAATTTGTAGAGTTATAGGGCCCTAGGCGAATTATTAAGCAGGGGCCCTAAATTAACTAAAATCTAAAATGAGATTCTCATTTATCTATATCATAAAAGATAGAAAATTATAGATACATCCTTTATAAGAAAGAATCTTGTTTAATTTATATAATATAATATTATTTTTGTTTTTAAAACATAAACATTTAATTATATTTAATTATTTTAAATACATTTATTCTTTATTGGAATATTAATGTCATTATATTATATAAAACATTAATTTGTTTTTAATTTCTAAATTAGATTCTCTTGTAAATTTAAAATTATTAATAATAAAGAGAATTTATTTTTAATTTTTTATTTACAGCCCTTATATATATTATTACTCTAAAAAATTACTTTTTCGTTTCTACTGAAGGGATAAATTGTAATAAATAAATTAAATACAACAAAATTGAGATCATTAAAAGTGAACTCAATGGGAAAAACATTAAATATTTATAGTGTACAATTACAGGTGTAACTTTCCATTATGACACCAACAAAAATGTAATTGTTATGATTTATTGACTACATTATTATGATTTATTTGTTTAATAAAATTTGTTTCAATTTATTGACTACATTATTATGATTTATTAACTTAATAAAATTTAGTCACTAATAATCGCAAAATAAAAGTTGATAATTGAGACAAATTAAATAAAATTTCAATTAAATATTTTTTGATCACAGATAAAATAAAAATAATTAAAAATTCAAATAATTGATTAATAGTGATGCTATTTTATGATAAATTCTTTACTAAGACCGTCTTAGTGTGAGAGTGAGACGACTTAATATGAGTTGGCCTAATATTTTATTTTTAAAATGGAGTTGGCCTAATATTCAGTTTTTTTAAAAAAAGCTTAACTTTTAAATTTTTTTCATTTAAAATGATTATCACATAAAATGCACCATAGAAAATATGCAAGAAATACTAGTCACTTAAAAAAACATACTACAAATTATCTCAAAAAAAAAATACAAATTCTAGACTAGTCACAATACTACTAGTACCTATAACCTACTCCAACTTTTGTCAGTTTATACTCTTGTATTTATGTGCAATTTCAAAAATTTTATAAGGGCATATTTGTCAATATAATATAAATTAAAATTCTTAAAAAAGAAATCATACTTTCTTCAACCTCCATTACCATCTCCGTCCTTAACTCCTTATTGAAAATGGCTTCTTGAAGATGGCTTTTTATTTTTTTTTTTTCTGATTTTTTTTTTCAAACTGGGGGTACAACTGTACCCCCTTGTCTCTTAGTGGGTCCGCCACTGAGTGTGCCTCATTGCTTCACAATTGTAGAAATCGAATACAGAAAAGAAAGAGAAACAAGGAGTGAACAAAAAACTAAATAATATTTGGCTTTATATATAGCCATAATAACTATTTAAACATATGAATAATACATTTATTTCAAAGAATATGGGTGAGAATTAATAAGCAGCTTAGTACTACATTAACACCTACATCTAGTATGGCCGCAAAGCAACAACAGCAACACACAGCCAAAAGAATTGTTGTCAAGCCAAATGGAAAAATCTCCGCCGATCGAAATGCTCCAAAAATATATTCTTTTGAACAAGTTAACTCATTGTATCCTCACTACATTACTAATTAAAAGTATGTCTCACCGATCATACTTAATATGCAAATTTTTAATGGTGTAGTCATTTTCTCAAACCAATTCCACGGATAGTAAAAGAAAAATTAAGAGTAAAAGCAAATCAATTTCTAACCTGGAAATTGATCCAATAGGTGTCGGGGAAATAAACTTCCAAACCACATTAACAAATGAGAATCATTAAAACAAAAGTCCATCAAAAGTGTAGCATGCAAAGTAATACTAAATATTTGCTAAAGAGAATAAGATAGCTGCTGCATGCAAAGACAGAACATCAGACCACAATCTGGTCCTTTTAGCTTTTTCGCATTTTATACAATAGTTACATTAGGAACAACAATTACAACAGGTAAAGCAATCTGTTGACAGTAATCTTCATCAATTTCAGTCAAATGTGAATCCTCAAAATCACCGTTGCAAGATTAAGAATGCAAAATTTAAGGATGTACATAAGAAATGAAAATGATCTTCATCAATTTGATTAGTACTGACCGAGATCCACCAAAAGCAACCAGTTGAAATGCAATCAATCTAGTAATAAAACTTTGGATAAACAAAAATTTTCAATTTGATGAACAAAAGTTTCCAAAATTCAACAATAAAACTTTGGATGAACAAAATTCAATTGAACGCAATCAATCCAAAAGTTCTCAATTTGCTGAACAAAAGTAATAAAACTTTGGATGAACGAAATTCATTGAAATGCAATCATTCCATCCAAAATTCAGTAAGAAATTATCCAAAGTTTTAAAAACATTCATAATCAATGAATTACAGTAATAAGAAAAAGAAAAGCAGTAATGGAAAAAAACCAATACCTTATTTTCAATTTGATTAAATCAACCCAGAAACCCTAATTTCCAAAAAGTGAAAAAAACTTTTGGATTCCTAATACGTTATGTTATCTGCACCAATCAACCGAGAATTCATCATGAAAATATGACAAAATACGATAAAATTAAAACATAGTTAAAAATTGATATCCAACTGCACAATGGTGGTTTTAATTGTTGTGGGAAAAGTAAGCGCGGATTCTTTTCACATAACTCATTACTTGCAAAAGGTAAGTAACCTATGATATAATTCACAAGCAAAAACAAAATAACCTATGATATAAGGTAGGTTGCCTATGTTTTTGCATATATCTTGATCTTGGAAAAGAACATGAAAATAAAACGAAAGTAGAACAAACAAGAAGATCAAGAGAAGATCAGGAGCAGAACAAGGAGAGTATTTGATGGTAGTCCCTGCACCAACAACACAGTAGCAACCTGGACAATAATAACAAGTCAGCAATAGTAGTCTTTTGATAACAGTAATATATCCAATTCAACAGAAAACAAAAGAAACCATGTTGAAATCCATTCTTTGACAATTTTGCTTCTTAGTTCTAATATACAAACCCCATGAAAGAAAAAAGGGGTTTTTTCAAAGTAATTACAATTTTCAAAATACCAATCAACTTTAAATGATAAACCCATATACCCAATAATTCATTTCATCACTCAAAATGAAAATTCCAAAAAATTGCAAACACAACCCACTAACTTACTTTATACCATATACATGCAAAATTTTCCTCTTCAGATATTCTCATTTCCATTATTCTAGCTCTTTGTATCATTCGAGTAATTTCAGAAAAGAGTTTTAGTAAACAATTTGTTTTGAAAAAACATAGCAGCAAACTTTACTGAAGATATCTATAAATAAATTTCAATAAAAAAATTGATGCATTAAGAAAAAGGAAAAGTAAATATACTTTCTTTTCTTTTAAAAATATGCTTGAATTAGTGAATATTTAAAAAAGCAAGAAAAATTATACATATATACATATATTCATATATATTAACGGCAAAAAAGAAAATAATGAACAGAATTTCTAGGGTTTAAGAAATATAAAAAGTTAAAGATTAGATTACCAAAGCCAGAAGGAGATTTCTTGGTGTATGAAATTGATCCCAGTCTCTTTCTTTAGCAAAATCCGCCATTTTTGTCTGTAAATCATCAAGATTTACAGTGTCTTTTTTCTCGCTTGCTTCCATTTTTCACTGCCCTTTTCTCTCACTTTGTTCTGAAATTCAAAGGTTTTATGCAGTTTCAAGTAGTCTTTTTTGATTTGCCCTTTGCAAATATTTAATCTAGTGAATTTTGTAAAAGGAAGAGGGAAGAGAAAGAGGAAACAAGAAGAAGAGTGAGAATGAGGATAAAAGCATGAGAGGAAGAAAGGCGTGACTGGCGAAGCTCAGAAGAAAGGCAAAGTGAACAGTAGAAACACTGTTCATTTGCTAAATGTGAACAGTGTACATTCTTTGCTCGTTTTTTATACTTTACTAGTTGTGGGGCCGCGTGCTACGCACGCGATCCCCCAAGTTATACTATCGAATTTTAAAATTTTATTTTATAAATTTCTATTAACAATAATACAAATAAAATTATTAAAATGTCAATGTCGTAGTATGAAGTATAATGACATCTTATTAGTTGACTTGTCTTATACATGTGGATATGTGGTCGAAATGGTTGATCAATGTTAACATGTGGATATGTGGTCGAAATGGTTGATCAATGTTATGGTTTGTGTTCAGGTAATGTAGTTGCTTGATTCCGACACCTTTGAGATGTACTCTCCAAAAAAACTGGAATAAATCATGGATTCATACACCCAAACAATTAGAATCACCATCAAGTAATAATCCTATTAAAATTAGGATTATGATGGTTCTAAACGGTATCATGAAGCGAAAGTAGTAAACTTGAGTCAACAATACTTCATGAATTTATTATGAAAGTTACCTGATTCCATGTTAAGGCTCTACATCAAGTGCATGGCCTATACAATCCAATCTAAGTCAAGAGGACATGCCCAATTGACTCTAAAAAAACACCGACAAACAAATTACAAATACAAGTCACTTAGATACTAAAGCTAGGCAGCAGTTGTAGATATGCTGCTGGCAGGTATCATGGACCAATATGCGAAGCTACTGCAGCAGCCTCAGACCGACAGCAAAAGCAACGGTAGTGGCAGCCCATTTTCAGATGTAGCCCCAAGGCACCAACGCATTTGCAGAACATGCCGTAGCGTAAGGCAGCAACAATCAGCACATCTACACATTAATCTGTGTGCAATGTAGTTGTCTACACTTCTACAACACAACACAAATTCTTATGATCCCCACTGTGTATGTGTGAGAAGCATCACCACACCATATAATGTGAATCTAATATTAGAAATGAATAAACTAAAATATGGTCAGAAAAAAATCATAAAGTTTCAAATGTAAGTAGCTAATAATTAGATACCCAAAAGAATCACTACATAAATCAAAACCAAGCACTAAATAAAATAAACACTTCAACTTTACATTTCAAGAAAATCCAATTTAAAAACCATAACAACATCAACACTTTTCTTGATCAAAAACACTTAAAATCAACTATAAAACACTATATTAAATAAAAATTTAATGTTTAAAAAGGATAAAATGATATACGATTTATATTATCATAAGGCAGGTATATTACTCCATGATAAAAACTGATTAATAATTTAAAGCCATTTTATAAAAAAACCCTAATTTCACCATTAACATTCAAAGACAATGATCATAAAAGTCTAATTACTCTAATATTTCAATACAGAAAACCCTCCCCGCCCATAAAATATCATATCCTAAAGTCACCAAATCAACACACAAAAGAACCAGTGCACCAAAACCTAAAAACAAAAAATCTTATCTAGAAAATTAATAAAAATAAGGAAACGAAGATAGTAGCAATACATGAATGCGAGATAGCAGATAGTAGCAATAGGAAGCAATAAGCGTACAACATGAAATTTCAAGTCCAAATTCTAGGCGGCATTTGAACATCTCAAGTAGCACAACAAGAAAAACCATGCAATTCATTTGTTTCATTTGTTTCTACATTCTAACTTTACTGACACATTACAATAGTACATAACAATTCGTTTGTTTCTAACTTTATCAACAATCTCCTTCTCAGAGAACACATATGCTATCACAACAGAGGCAAAGTCTGCAAGCTAGCTTTCAATCATCTAAGCAAGCAATTTCTAAACTTAAAACAACAGGCACAAATATTGCAACCATCTATGCATAACCAAACTGTATCACAGAGCTTTCAAGCTTCAAGGCACCAGGTTGCGAGAAAATTGGATGTGATTTGTTTTATCTGTCAATTTAGAATTGGTAGATGTCTCAAGGTACGAATATCATCAAACATTTAAGGGAATATCATCTGTGTACGCAGACTGACTCACGATAAAGTTGACTACATAAGCGAAGAACACCACTACACGTTTCAAAAGGAAAAAAGTCAATCAACATCACCAAGTATTGAATGAAGATTAGGTTATTGACTGTTCTAGTGACAATAAAATGAATTCATATTTCAAAGACACAAAATACACATCATTAAATTACTAATAGCAACAAAATACCAATTAAATTCTCCTTAAATCAACACTACCCAACATATGAAAGAACTAATTTTATGAGTCTCGATTATAGAAAGACTCCATCCACAGAAAAGTAAGGAAATCAATCAAGACATCAATCTGAAGCGACATTCTTCTACTTATTTGTAAAAATTAATAATAGAGTAAATTTTAGAAAACACTAAGGCTAGTGAAACCCCATGAAAATCTAGAAAGAAAAAACGACAATGATTATAATAGTTTTATGCATCACAACCCTGCTATTGTAATTATGGTAGTTAAAGACCATGAATAGAATATCATGTGCAATATTAGAGGAGCTTTGTTAGACCCACAACACTCAAAACCTTATGGTGACACTAAATTGCATTTATTAGTAGCAAGAGAGAGACCATCGTCCTGTTATAAGGTAAAATGCACATCAATACACATAATACATAAGTACACTCTTGTCCCATTTACCTCTATAGAACTACTATAAGTTGCATGAGACACTGGTTAATTTTAAAGGCCATTTGTAAATTTTGTATTGTCTGATCGGTATTGTCGTAAAAGCGTTGTTGCCATCTACCCGTGGAAGCTTCACGTGCTTTCAAACTGAAACCATCATGAAAGATACCACATTGATTAACACATGGCATAAGATTTAAATATAATCATAGATTATAAGTTTACTGTTTATCATGGTAACAAAAACTTTAACGCATGCAATATGAAGCTAAATAAATATTTAAAGGTTGGAGGATAGCAGAAGTGTGGTTCACATACCAAAGAGAATGTATATAAGACACAAAGAAGCTAAAAATCCTAAACTAAGACTTAGGAGTAGAAGGCCCTAGGTAAGGAAGCAAGAAAAGATACGCTCGAAGGCCCTAGGTAAATTTCAAAGCGCAAGGCCAGAATAGAACATGAGTGGTGTTTCACTCTCAACCACAGTCTAGATATTGTCCAAAAAATTTTTGAAATTCTTGAGTTGAGACGGGCTTCAAGGCTCAGGGCATGCTTTTTATCCAAACCCATGGGAATATTGCACCTTATCAAAAATCTCAAAGACCCCAAATAACATATCCACAATAAAATGAAAAAGCTAACTAAGATAAACAAGCCCAATATGTACATGGAAACCCAAACCTCGCCCACTGCTAATTAAAAAGTAATTATCCAAAGAGAAACGTAAGTTGTCAAGCAAGATTGGCCAAGTACTTCAAAAAAATGCATATGTTGAAATATCTGAAGAGCATCAAATTCAACATGAAAATCCTTGAGAGTTGACTGTATAAACAGTTGAGCTACACAAATAAATATGACATGTTTCTTATAATTCCTAATTTACTGATTTCTTTTCTTAACCTTGTTTACTCATTTTATTTTGTTATAAGATAAATTTATACGTATATTTCTTACGACTCCTATTTTTCTTGTAAACAATAGCAAGACCATAAACACATAGCACGAACGTTAGAGTAAAAATTAACATTATCACAAATTCACAATAATTCAACCAATAATAACAATTAAGCAACAGAAAGTAAATGCCATTGACTTGAATAAGTTTTTATTAAACTATTTCTTTCATATACTTAAATAATTTTCGATTAGAAATAGGTATTTATTACGTATTGCATATTATAAAGTGAAGCAAAATGCCCCATTGACTCTAGAGTAGGGTTCCATATACAAGTAAACAAGAACAAATTTGTGTTACAAGATGGCATTGGCAACCCATATGAATAAGTAAGAGATACTTTGCTAGTATAAAAAACGTATCTGTTTACAAGTACCATTAATCCCACAGACATTGTGTTATAATTAAGTATGAATAGCTTACAATTTTGGTAAATTGAAATCTCCAGTGTCCGTTTCCATGCCAAAGAAAGCATTACAAGTCCTTAGATAAAATGAAGGATAAGTGGAACAGGATTTAAAAGTCAAAGTAGGGAATCCCAACTAAAGTTTGAGCAAAATAATCAAAAATAACCTTAATTTTAAATGGATATATGCAAAATCATGAAAAAAAACCTTTGAAATAAAGCAAAAATCAATCAAACACCATGAGTTCATCAATTGGGTCTTTACAAGTATAAAGACAGGCAACACATAAGATGATCCAAGATAGCCACTTGCAATGTTCTAGAACACGATGCAAAACTTCAATGAATAAAGAAGCATTATGTTCTAGTTAACTGAAATTATACCTGGATGAGCTGATTGGGTTGTCATACCAAGAGCCGATTCCTTTTGCAATCATACATAAAATACAAGCATAAGAAATACTAATCCCATCATAAAAATCATGATTCATGAGTGAATATGATGGCTGGTAACTAATAACTACTAAAGAGATCATATTCTCTCAAAATTCCACCAAAACCCATAATTCCTAAAACAACCAAACCTCCAACTCACTCAAATTTCACTTTTCCAACTATGGTCAAAAGCTTTGCGCAACTAAAATGATCACAGACAAAAAATTCTAGCTCACAAATGCAATAAACTCAAGAACAATTAATCTGTTATAACTTAATTTCAAAACCTCATAAGTTACATGAAATTCATTTCCACCCAGAAGTCACAACCCAAGATCAACCTTTGAGTTGATAAACTAATATACAAGAAACCCATAAAAAAGTAGCTCCAAATATTATAAAAAAACCCAAAAAATTTAGCAAATTGACAACCTAATACAAATAATATAAAAAACTTATACAAAATTAAATTGACAAATTCAAAAGGAAAAAAGAAGAGAAAAAAATGACCTTTCTGTGGCCGGGCGATAATTCTCCCTCTCCCTGAAAGAAACAACTACAACTGGAAAGAACATCATGGTTAATTACGGTGGTTTAATATGCCCCTAATTCTCTTTTGTTTAATGTTATTATTCCTCCATTCACATTCAACCATGACCATACTTAATTTTGATTAAAATTAAACCTAAACTATTTATTTTTGTGAAAGGAAAGTTATACCAAAATTAATCAAGCAATTAAAGAAATCCCGCAAGTGACCCAAATAATAATTTGAGTTCTTCCAATTCATGTTGAGAGAAAGATATATAATTATTTACATACAAAAAAAAGTGGATACAAGATTTAATGAATCTGATGAACTATATACAAACTTGAAAGAAGGAAAAGGAGTGAACTTTGATAAGGAGAACCTGGAAGTAGAGACGAAACGTGGGTTGGTGGGAGTCGTCAGAGAATTGCCCATTCCAGAATGTGGATGTTTGGAGGATAAAGAAACCTAAATTGAAAAAAGATAGGAAAAATATTACCTAGTTCAATGGGTTTTAAGGACGAAATGAAGCAAGATACATCTCAAACAACATAACTCAATATTAGATCTGGAAAAAAAATCTCTAGTGCCTAGATTCAATTTTTTCTAATTAGTCAAAAGCCAATTGCTGAATTCTGGGTAATTATCACCAAATAAACCCAAATAAAGATTTTCAAACTAATCTATAGCATAATTCTGGGACTAAAACCTTAATCCAATCAAAATCATTACAAGTATAAAATAAATTAGATGTGTGTATTACCTTTTAAACCCGAGCAAGCAAGCAGGTGATGTTACTCTTCAAGCATCTCTTCAGCAGTAACTATGACCTTTATAAACTCTAAATTAATAACCATGGCTCTTTCTCAAGCTGCCAAAATAAAAGGTCAACTGACATTGAAGATCAGAAAATACCCTAACAAAATCTGGAAAATATTAAAAAGGGAAGAGTAAGTAAATTGAAAAAATGGTAGCAAAAAAAAAAAATAGAATCAATTATGAAAATAAAGTAATAAATCAAACCTAATGGCGTGAAACTTGAAGAACGACAGAATCAAACCCAAATCAATTTTTCAAAACATAGAATCAATTATGTAATTGCAGAAAAAAAAAGTCAAATCTAATGGCATGGAACTTGAACAAAGACAAAACATCAAACCCAAATCAATTCTTCAAAACATAGAATCAATTATGAAGAAAGACAAAACATCAAACCCAAATCAAATCTTCAAAACATAGAATCAATTATGAAATTTAGTAAAAAAAAAAAAAAAAACAAACCTAATGGCGTGAAATTTGAAGAAAGGCAAAACATCAATCCCAAATCAATTCTTCAAAACATAGAATCAATTATGTAAATCCAGAAAAAAAAAAAAAAAAAAGAAGTTAAGTTAATTACATGAGGGGAAAAGAAGAGGAAAGATAGCTTTGATGTTTGGTCAATTGGCCTAGGAAGTTAGAGTTGAATTGTTCAGATTTTTGCCATTGAAAGGTAGCATAGATGTTTGCCATGGGAAAGGTTAACCCTATGTTTGCCATAAGAAAGTTTTAAGAAGATGATGGATAGGACAAATTGCAAACAGTAGATTCACTATTTATTTTGCAAAAATGAATAGTAGTTTATAGATTATAGATATAGATATAAAAAATTAGGTTTTTTATTTTTAATTATCTCTTACTATAGATTTTTTGGTTTAGCTAATTCGAACAAAGAGAGAATAGTAAAGCATGTAATCAATCTCGATGAATGGGCCATATCTCATGCATTAATCTATTTTTATCTTTTATTTTCTTTAATATTTCATTTATTGATTTTTGATATCAAATTTTTCTATGCATGTGAATGATTTATGTATAAATTTAAATTTTAATTGCATTTTATTGTTATTATTTTGATTGATCAAGCCTGTATCTCTTTTTTTTTCTGATTTAGCAAATTTTAATTTCTTTATTCAAACTGAGGGTAAGTAGTCGTGTTTAGAGATGGATGAAATCTACATAGAAGTAATTAAACTTAAGAAGGATTGACACTAACAATCGTGATATTGTTTCCTAATACTAAAATTTAAATTTTTATTTTCCTGATAAGATTATAATAAACAAGATATAAAATTAGAATTCAATCATTTAATTATTACCTAATATAACTAAATTTTTACCTATATGTTTTAATGCATGATCAATCATATATAGTTGTTTCATGTGTCAAAAGTAAGGAAAAACAAAAGATTTTAATATGTGATGATTATGACAATATTTATACTTTAACATACAATATTGTATACAAAAAAATGGTTCAATATTTATAGTTGATAAAAGTTGTTATAAATGTATCTATTTCACTAGGTTCATATATAGTTTAACTTATTTTTCGTCGTAATGTATATTATGGTATACAAACCTATATTTTAAATTGCGTATCAATATAAATATTATTTTTTATTCATCTGTTTTTGATATTTTTTATTTATTTACATAAAAATATATGTTAAATATGATAAAATATTAAATAACCCGTGTTTAGCACGGGCAATCACCTAATAGTGTACTAATCTTAGGCTTAAAATTTTGTTTCACCATCAAGTTATCAAAAATTAAAAAATAAAGGTTTAAAATTTGTTGCAGCGTCCTTTGTAATGAATTTGAAGCTGTTTTATTTCGGTCCATTACAATTTCGGAAGATGCACAAGAGATGTTTATGTTTGAAATACTGACAGACGACGTCAAACTGTTTCGATTATGAAACGAGGAAGTTCAAAAAACACTTAAAATACCTGGAGATAGGTTTAATCGAGGACGATTGTTAATATGTTTGATCT
Organism: Amaranthus palmeri; assembly: GCA_019776075.1. NCBI lineage: Eukaryota > Viridiplantae > Streptophyta > Magnoliopsida > Caryophyllales > Amaranthaceae > Amaranthus > Amaranthus palmeri. The sequence continues at coordinate 213,600 of JAAKBH010000120.1, forward strand.
TTCCGATGATGAGACCTCAAAACCTGCAATACAACGTTAGCCTTGCCCGATGGTGGTTTCTAGGAAAACCCCTCTGACGCTAAAGTCAGATCGGAAAACCGAAAGTGATGAATATATGATAATTAATGAAAACAAGATAACGAATTGTAGGATGAGTTTGATTGAAGTATAGATGCAAGAAAAAAAGGCAGTGTATTTTTATAGAGTAACGATAGGAAAAATAAAAGCTTAAAGGTCTATAAATTAATGATGCAACAAGTATTTATAACGGTAGAATGGGAGTCGGTTACCAAAATAAGAGACATCATGAGTATGGTGGATGATAGTAGGTAGTTATTTTAGGGAGGCTATGGGTGATTTTAGGAGTTATTTAGGGAGTGGTTAAGAGTGGTTGACAAAGGGGTAGTTAAGGTTTTAGTTAAGGTTTGACTTAACAAATTAAGGGTTTATTATTTGACCTCGTAACACATACTCTCCCGAATTCTTTTCAATTGTCCCATTTGGTTAGGCACGAATATTAAGAGTGGGATAAGGTCTACCAAAAAGGTAGTATTTTAATTGATTAAATTAATTGTAAAGGTGGTAATTAGGGTATTGTTAGTAAGAAAAGTATGATATTTTGGTAATTACTTGTGTGAACAGGGGTATGTAAGTAAAAAAATTATTGGCCAAAAAGGAAATAAGACAATTCATATGAATTTGCCAAATAAAGAAATGAGACAATTGAAAAGAATTGGAAGGAGTATTTATTTACGCTAAGGTCTTCATTGCTAATTTTTAGCTTTGATTAAATTATTAGTATAAAACATTCTTACATCTCCCTCATATTCATTACTTATTTTCATCTTTCAAATATATAAGAATTTAACAATTCATTATATTTACATATAATTCAAGTGGAACTAATTTTAAATTATCTAATTTAATTTTTTTAATATAATTATGAAATACCTTTTTTATATCTAAATAATTAATAATTATGCTAAGAAAAAATTATCAAAATAATTAAATTATTATATATATGTAAATTGAAAAAAATCTCGTTCATTGCACGGATATTACACTAGTACATAGTATTAACATATGAAGTTCTAATTTTGCGTTCAACTCATTAAGAGACAGGACTCTCATAAAAGTAGCTCATCTCTAAACACAGTTGACTTATAAAATGTCACATTTGGGGCCATTAGCAGGCCCAAAAAGCCCATAGATTTTGCCAAAAAATTTAGGATGCAGGCCTGGCTGGATTGGGTCGAATTATCTATTAAAATTTGGTCAATAGACGAACAGATTCATGTTCTTGAGTGAGTGATGCTCACATTTTTTCAGTATAATCAAGAGCAAAAAGGATGGAGAAGGCCAAAAACAAACTGGAATTAAGTAAGGAAGAAGCAGAATTGATATCAAAACTTGCTGTGAATCCTCATCGCCCTAATCTGGATAAGAGTTTCTATGAAGATTTTTCTTTACGAGGCATCCGAGTTGACCGAGTTGATACTGAAATCCTCCTCTGCTCGTTCAAAGTTCCTCCTCGACTCACTGTACGTCAATCATCTAAACTTTATGTATTCTGATTATGGAATATGAACTGAGCATATTATGTTCTTAATTTTTACCTGGATTATCTGTGTGAGTAATTTGATTGATTAATCATTAAGGTGGGAAAATGATTAAATTGCTGTTGAAAGTGAAGCTGATTTGTTTTTGCCTGTGAAAACGAATAAGTAGTGTATATTATCTTTGTAAGTGGATATGATTCATACATATACTGTAATACTTGATCCCAAAATTCTAGTTTTCCCAGTTTATGAAATTAAGGAAAAATTTATGTGGAGTTGGGATAATTGAATTGAAATAATTTCTTTGTTATCAATAACAAGATAAGTTTGTATATATAAAACTCCGACCCTCAGCATAGGTGAGACTGATTTAGTGATATCCCGCAATTATTGAACTGTTATCCCGCAATAATTTCTTTGATCTTCTTAAGTTTATTGTTAGTGTTAGGGTTAACTGAGGAAAGATTGTTGGTTAAGAACTTCACTTTGCTATTTAGCCTACCTTGGAGTAAGACCACTTTAAAGATCGTATCTGCACAACTACTAAGGGTTATGATGACCTAGAGATGTTCTCTAGGACATGCTCCGACAATGAAAGTATGAGTTGAGTATGGAGTGTTTTGGATATAATGGTTGAGCATCAAGCAGTGAGCATCAGGCAGCAAGGTTCTTCAGCATTTTTAGTAAGCATCAAGCACGTGCTCTAAGTGGTGCCTAGCTAGCAGCAAGCAGCAAAGACCCTAAACAAACAGATTAGTAATTAGTTATTCTGTTAGGATGTTGTTAGGAGTTTGTTACATATGTGTGCCTAGTCAGCTTAGTTTGTTAGTCTTGCTATGTATAGGATTGTTGTAGGATTCTTTTTGTATTCCCCTTCCTATATATAGGGGATCCCTCTCTAGTATTCAGCACACAAGCAATTAATGAATATCAGATATTCTCTCAATCTCCCTTTCTTGTATCACATTGCTTGCTTCAACAGCGTGAAACCTTCATTAATACTCATGCCTTACAAGAGTAATGAAGTAATTCAGTGAAAAGATGTTTGAATGCAATTAGTGATGTTCGTTCGCAGTGAATGCAGCTCAGAGAGAAGTTAAGTTCGTAGTGAGTTTATAAGAATGTTGATACCTTAAGAGTGGTGAATAGGAAGGTATTTATACCTAACATTACAATACTAAGGAATGTCCCATTTGACCTTGGGAAATTGCCTTTATCAATTCCGAGGTGATTTTCCTTAGCATTTTCATGTAGAATTAGCTACAGCGTTGTATTTGGCAACTCCTTGTGTGCAGAGGAACATTAAATATAAAGAATAATAGCCTTTGCGTATTCTTAGCAAAAGTATTTCTTATTTCACTTAAAGTGGATGAGGGGTAATGTAGCAATAATGTTCCTGTCTCACCATTTGATCTCCTGTCCTTTGGGAGATTTGAAGGAGACCATCCCAGTTATCGGTAGAGGATTTGAGTTCTCTTTTAGGGACCCAGATCCAGACACATTCAAAACCCTATCACAAGGGTTAGGGGAAAACATCAAATATTAGGTAACCTACTATTCTCAAAAATAAGTTGCAACGGTCATTCAAACTGAACTGAGCTTATTGTTATTGTAAATAAATTGGAAGAATAGGTCCTTGCTGAAGAAAATTCAATGAGAAGCTTATAACAGTAATTTTGATTATTGCCTAATTAATGATCTAATAGAAAATTATGTTCGGTCATTGACAATAAGTAATAATAATGGTATTTGATCTATATTTCTTTTGTTTTCTAGGATAGGGAAGGCAATTTAGCTCCAGGAGCTATTGCAAATCTCGTTGATGAGATTGGTGGTTTGGTTATTTACAGGGAAGGCCTTCCTATGAATGCATCTATTTCTATGTCTATCTCTTATGTGTCAACTGCCAAGGTTGATGTAAGTATGCCTTCATTTCTACTTCTTTATGTCATTGATTGCAATTTATTTTGTTTACAAGTGAAGTTTACATCGGCATAAAAGGGTTGTTTCATGGGGATAAGTGGATGTCGACTAGCTTATTTGCAATTCGTATGGCTCGTCTTACTTCTAGGTTCTAAAAGTAAAATGACTGGATTATTGCTTGATTATTGTTGCTTATCCACAATTGGGATTGGTTCTTGTTATGATTTTTTAAGATTGTGCGAATGAGCAACTCAAATATTGCTTCCTTAAGGTTTGAGTTTACAACCCGAAATACGCATAGGGTTGTTATTGTTCATTTGTTAGTGTAATCTATATCAGTTGTACTTAAAAGCTTTTCGGTGCCTTAAGTGTAAGAATTTAGGAAGAGCTTGTTCGGTTGAGCATGTGCTACTTCTTTTAACGTAGCCAATTATCAGCTGTATGTTTTCTTCACCTTTGTTGATCGACTTTCATTTGTTCCCGTTCCAACCCTCTTTTTGATTAACGATAGTAAGAGAGTTGTAACACCTCCCTCTGTATGTCTGATAGGATGTGGTGGAGATATCCGCGAGGCTTTTAGGGCGCAAGGGATCCCTTTTTGGAACTATAGTTTTGCTGAAGAATAAAGTTACCGGAGAGGTTATTGCTGAAGGTCGGCACACACTGTTTAGCAAACATGCTAGTAAAATCTGATCAGATTTCACTTATGTTGTTTTTAGAACCCGAATTTTTTGTGAATGATCATTACTCCTTCACTCTTCTAGTATACATGTTGTATAGAAAAAATTCTGATTAATCTAAGTAGAATACACATTTTATTAAGAAAATCTGTTGTAAGCTTCTTGTTTGATCTTTTGCGGCATCCGAGATGATCGAGTTGACTTGGGTTTAATCTTTTGCACATTCAAAGAGTGATTGTAAGCTTCTCATCTGATTCACCGAGGCATCTGAATAGTCCCTTACGATCTGTTCAGTTATTGGTACTAAACGGTGGTAATGAGAATGATTTGTAATGTAAAATTTTCATGATACGAATTATGTCATTCTCATGCTATTTGAGCATAAAAAAAATTGTACATAATTTTCCATTACCTCCTAATAGCATAATGCATTGAAAATTTTGTAAAGAACATATAATTGTTAAGGGGGAACAAACATTAACCTTATCAAGAGTATCTCTTGATAAAATTAAACTAATTTTACAATACTATTCCCAAAATTTGATATCGACTACTAAATGGGTTATTACTGATTAGAATCATTCGAGATGGTTGAGTTGACCTAGAGAATCTTTATTACAAGGCTTAAAATGTCTGTTCTAATGATTAAAACCCCTATTTAAGCCTTACCTTACTTTTTTTTTTCTAATAAAATCTGAAATTTAACATCCTACTTTAATGTTGTTAACGCCTATTCTAAGGAATAAAATGTCAATTTCAAAGCTTAAATTGACAATTTCAATCTTTAACGTCATACTATAAAGTTTTAAAGGCCTTTTTAAGTCTTAAGTTGTCTATTCCAAGAATTATATTGCCTACTCTAAAACTTAAAATGTCAATACCAAGCCTTAAGTTGTGAATTTAATCCTTAAAATGTCAATTACTAAGCTTAAATTGCCTACTCCAATACTTAAGTTTAATATCCTACTTCAAACCTTAAAATGTCAACTCCAAGCTTGAAATAGCCAATTTCAATACTTCAATTGGAGACATTTCATCATCTACATCACCATACTTGTTTTCATCATTATCTATTATTGTCTTTAGTACTAAACCATGGTTATCCCATGCTCATCTACAAATTAAAATTTTGATATGAAAATAATTCTATCTTGTATAATCAAGCAAATGGAAATCCACATACACGATCAAAGTAGACAATCGAAGAAGTAGATTGAGAAGAAAGGAGGAATGGTGTGATGAGGAAGAATTAATGTTTTTTTTTTTTTTTTATTTTGATAAATGGGCTTCTAAGCCCAGGTCTCACACATGAGACCCTCTCACGGGAGATTTGTTGATTATTAAACACCAAAACTTAGTCGAGACCGTCTCAAATTGAGACCAAGAGTGGGCCAGCCCAATTCGCACGTGTAACAACATTACATGTTTTTCCTTGTTTTTTCATTTTCTGAGCATTTATTAATTTTGATCTTATATATCAATTTTGACCTTAAAGGTATTAATTTTAACGTAAAGTAGTACTTAAACATATCAATTAAAGTAAAAAAAAATCTCAATTTGAACCTATAAGTGATGAATTTTGACGCTAACCTGATCAATTTCTACCTAATATATGGTCTGTTTAACAATTTTGGAATGGAGTTATTTAAAATGGTATTATTCTATTATTCTATGAAGTCATTTCAAACAACAAATGAATGATCAATAAAATTATCAATAATCAAATTTGAACTTAATGCTATACAATATATCTATACAATTGGAATACTTATTTTTAAAATGATAATTAAACATTAGAAGTTCAAAATTGAGTTAGATTATAAAATATCATTGTCAAATTATACATCATAATTTAACTATTAACATACTCAATTTAAACTAAAACCTATGCAATATCTTTATAGACTTTGAAATACTTATTTTGAAAACAATAATTGAAGCTTATACGTTTAAAATTGAGTTATATCATAAAACAAAATGTCTATTAATGTGTTATAATTTAACTAGTACTCTTATGTACCATTAGAACCATCATATTGCATTGAATAAAGGTACTTGTATCGTATAATGTTTTAACTCTATAACTGATAGTGTTATTGAACATTCGTTTCGTGTTAAAATTCATCCATAGAATGATAAATAATAACATTTTATTAAGTTTGTTCTCAAATTGTGAAACATAACCATATTTAGGTAGAAATTGATTAGTTTAACGTCAAAATTGATTACAAATAGGTCAACGTTGAATTTTTTTATGTTAATTGATCTGTTTAAAATTTACTTTAAGTTGAAATTGATACTCTTTAAGGTCAAAATTGATACCTTTAAGATTAAAATTGAAAAATAACCAGAGAATGAAAAAAAGAAAACAGAGAAAGCATGTGAGGTTAATATATAGGCAAATTGATCAACAAGAATTTAAAGTCTTTCTTAATTGGGTATGACGTGAGAGTTATTATTGAGATTAAATGAAGATATCCATTAATACAATCAATAGTTGAAAATGACTCCTATCCATAGAGATAGTTAACTAAAGATGAGAACACATTACTAGCTATAGTGGATTGATAAATAGGGCTCTTACTTTTTTTATTGGGAAATTCCATGTGGTAACCCTGAGGTTTCGGGTTTTCCACGTGGTAACCAAAACTTTTAAAAAATCCACATGGTAACCCTGAGGTTTACCAAATTGTTCCACCATGACCTTTTTTGAATATAAAATGTTAGCAAAACATTAGGAAACATTAATTTCGAAGCTTTAAGGCTGTTGTACGCCTATATATGCAACTAATCATTTTAAATGTCATCAGTTTCAACCATTTTCCCCCAAAATATAAACCCATACTCTACCATCTTTGGATTTGGGGGAAAAAATATGATTTGGATGAAAAATGGTAGATTTGAGGTTTATATTTTGGGGAATAAGGTTCAAACTGATGGCATTTGAAATGGTGAGTCGCATAAATATGCATACAACAACGATAAAGCTTCAAAATTAACGTTTGCTAACGTTTTATCTACAAAAAGGTCATAATGAAACATTTACATAAACCACAGGGTTACCGCGTGTATTTTTTAAAAGTTTTGGTTACCACGTGGAAAACCCAAAACCTCAGGGTTACCACGTGGAATTTCCCTTTTTTATTTTACACGCTGACCAAGATTTTGATAAAACACTATTTTTTTTATATTACATGGATAACAAGATATAAACAACTATAATAATAAACGTAGTTAAAATAATTTTAAAAATTAGAAGTATTAATTTATTAGATTAGCATCTAACTTATTATTATCAAAATACAAAATTAGCATCTAACAATTTAATTTATTTATTACCTCTTTACTTGTCCAATTTGGTTTTTTAACACAATTAATCAATTACTCTTATTATTTGATTTGTTCTTAATCTATAAATTATAACATAGAAATGTTAGATCCTGTTTGATTCGACTTTTTGTAATTTTACTCAAGCACCTTTAGATATATTTAAGATTGAAAACGTACATTAATAAATGTGTCAAAACCAAATGGGACAAGTAAGAAAAATAGGAGCGAGTAGTTCTTTATTTATTCATGTATTGATATACCATTAACCAGCACACTACTATTGTTATATTGTATCGATGACTAGTGGAAATACGATTATTTATGTGTGAATGGAGATTAGGAGTATTATGTAGTGGATATTAATTACCAATTTACCATGAATGGGTTTTGATGTATGATGGAATTTGGTGTGTGAGTGGAGTATTATCATTTTTGTTATTTTAAAATGTGTATGAGTGGAGGAGTGGAGCACTATTAGCGTGGAAGAAAAAAAAGCAATGTTAATGTTACTAAATTAATTTTCCTTTTTACACCTATTTATGATCTTTTGTTTTAAATCTAATATATTCTTTCGCCTTAATTAGATGGAACACTTGTAGTTTTTAGTATTTTAAGTAATATTATTATAATTTTTTTTCACCAATTAAATATGTTTTGGAATAATCTCTTTAAATTAATTGCTCCAAGAAGTTAGCAACGTAGAATGTATTTGTAAAATTTCATTTTCTTTTTAAATTATTAACTATTAAATTTTCATTTGTCTATATAAAGGGGTCACTTATTTTATTTTGAAACTCACACTTCACATTTTACATCTCACATTTTATCTTAAATCTCAAAGGTAATTAAAAAATTATTCTTTGTTTCATTTTAATTTTTTATTATTCTATTGTTGGTCTCAAAAGTATATAAATATTAAATTATTTAGGTGAGCTATACTATTTTAAAAATATGTTTTGTTATATTGTTTATTAGAACAATTATTACAATATGGTGTTACACATCCTATCGATTTTATTTTTGATATTTTAAGTTTATTTATGAAATAGTTGAGTTTTTAATATTGGTTATATCTTTTCATTAGTAATTATTTTGGTGCTTAACTTTCACCTAGACTTTGTCCCACATTGAATGTACACTTTAGTATAATAATTATACATATTGATAATATATTTGAAAATTAACAAATGTCATATTTCAAAGGTCATTACAAATGCTATGATGATTGTTGAATACATATCAATTTTATTTATATATCTAATTTAGAATTTTTTTTATATATATTAATCATAAATCAAATAAAGTATTTTTATCAATATGACAATAATATTATGTACCCAACTTAAAATGCGATGTATTTAACTGAATGAAAAAAAGTAATGTATTTGATAAATAATTATAAGTAAACTAATAATTACTCCATCCGTTCTTAAAAGTCTGTTCTATTTGGATTTTTCACATATATTAAAAAAAACGGAATCTTTGTAGTAAATGGGTGTTATTTTAATTAAATAGTAGTGAAGTAATAATTGTATTGGTATTGTGAGGGAGAAAAAGTTTAAATCAAAGATAAAATAAAGAAAAAAAAGGAAATTATCATTGTTATTAATGTAGAGTATATTTGTGGAAAAATGGAAAAAAAGATTTGCAAAATGGAAAGTATTCTAAAGTGGACAAACATTTATAACTACCCGTTATAGTAAGGTGGACAAACATAAATGAACAGAGGGAGTATTTTTTTGATTTGAAAAAGTCATATATTCGATAACATTAATACCGATAAATTATATTTTTATCATAACTGTACATGCGCAAATTGAATTTTTATGTATTCTATATAACAAAAAATGCACGAGTTTATTTTCTATGCAACTAGTTACTTGATAAAACTCTAGTGGGATGCCTCTAACTTATCGCTTAAGAACAAGTATGTGTTTCATTATTCAAACGTACATTATTCTAAGATTAATTATTTCAGTATATTCATGTAGGTTTCCTGAAACAAAAGACTATGAAGACGGTAGAGACATTTACAACTACAACATGGTTTTGCTGGGTCATCATGTTGATAATCATAACAACGTCAATGACGATTGTGACATCGTTGACTGCTGCAAAAGAGAACAATCAAAAATATAAAACCATACAATATGATCTTAATACTGGTAAGATCGGATATATGAAATTCTTAACAGAATTTCGTGCTGCATTAGCTAGTACTAGTGTTTGCGGGATACAAACATTGTCAAATGCCCATAATTTTATTTATGTGCAACTTATATTAAGCCCCACTAAAAACATAACGATAGCTCATAACACAACAGATATTTATGTGTTGGGTTACACCGATAACATAAAAGTTGATGGTAAAACTCGAGCAAGATTTTTTAGTAATGTTGATCAAGACGCAATCAATAAACTTTTTCCAGATATAGAGTCAAAAGTGAAGAGTAAACTGTCTGAAGGCTATAAATCAATGGAGGAAAAAAGTAAGTTTAATAGAAGTATATTGGATATGAGAGTAACCACATTTCAAATGATGTTTAAGGAGGTCTATGGCAAATCGGTAGCTAATCTAGTGGACTCTTCGGACAAAAAGAAGGGGCAGGCCGAAGCTAATTTCTTGTTCGCTATGTGTCAGCTGATTGCAGAGGCAACGCGTTTTAAATTTATGGAGATGGCAATAGTTTCACAAGCCGGAACAAAACCTCTCTCAGCTGAACTCCTGGTATTCCAGAAAAACTGGAATACTATAGCGAAAAGAATTCATGCTACTGTGCCAGCATGTGATAAACTCGTGAAGAATATCACCCTTGGTAATATTGAGTACACAACAGTAGCGGCTTTAAAAGAGAAGATAACTATGCTTAAGGGTGCATGAACAATTAACTAGTCTCTTTCTCAAAAAGTTAATATCATATTACTTAAAATAATGTTGATCGTATAAAATCTTTGTATTTGTGAGAGTATTGTTTAGTATAAGCATGAATCAATATTATTAATTCCTAGTTCCAAGAATGTATTCAACTGATGTTACAAATTCTCTTAAAAGAACCCAACCTCTACATGCTCCTAATAATTGGATAGTATTTCCTTAATATGTGTGTCCATGCATTTGTAGCGAGTAAAACAGAACGGATGAAGTATATTTCTATCAACAATAATACGAAGAAAAATAAATTACACTGTCTAATTGTTGCAAAGGATATAAGGTTGTTCGATAAACACAATAATTCAAAAGTAAAAGTAAATTTCATGACTAAATTAAATTTGTATTTGAAGAAATAATTAACTTAAGCATATCACGCGGTCCCCCAAGAAATCCATTTTAAAGTAAGAATAACAAAAGTATTCTAAGAAAATTCATAATCCATATCAAGTTAAAAAATACAACATAGAAATCTGCTACTATATCGATGATATTAATGTGGTAAAAAACTAATTCAGTAAACTCGAGAAACTTGCTTCATCCATAACTTTTCAATTCATTATCCTTTCATTAGGAGCACGATACCGAATCCCTTGATTTTTGAGCATCAGGAACCCGAGAAGGACGCTTGAGTTTTTGTACCATCTCTTCTTTTTGCATGATCAGAAATGTTAGTATTCATATGCGAATAAAAGCAAATTACACATTATATACTTCATTTGCCTGATCCATTAAAGCAGATTCTGAATATTAACTGTAAAGTCAAAAAAAATAATGCCAACTAATTTTGGTTATAGTTAATGAAGTCAAGTGCCTAAGCACACAATTGTTTTCCAAAAGTGTGAGCAATAATAATGTCTTTCTCGTAATACTGCCTTAAGAGAAAGGAGCTTGACCCTCATCTTTCCTTCTACATGATAAACTAAAAGACTCTTCCTGCAAGTTGCCTCTGTACGTGTTGTCTTCACCTCTCAATTGCAAGGAAGGGTAAGATAAATGATACACACCTCCTCTTAACAAACCACTGATTATTCTGTGCATCAGTGACAACAACCAGGTACACAGCAAAAGATTTGGATCCAATTTTCTCAAAGTGTGCTCCAATAACCTATAAATTATGGCAATGCAATGATCAACATCAATCATTTTAGTAAAACATAATTCATCATGATAGTTATGGGATCTCTAGAAAAAATACGGCACTAAAATAGATGAGCTTATCTACACTATGATAGGAAACAGGAGCGGAACAAAAAAACTAACCCGACACTTAAGCTTGGGAAAATGTGACCCAACAGCACGAACCACTGAACGTGACTGATCATCAGTTTTTTGTTGTACACCAAGACTTGCAAAATCTGGGTTGTAGAAATCCTCTGATATTAGAAGCCTTGGGATTCCATCAAAATTGGAACCTTTCTCCTCAGAGTCAACTTGTACATCAGAAGTACTACTGGTTCTCTTATGATTGCTTTTATTTCCATCAGTTGTGCTCACGACTTCACTGACATAAGCCATTTCTTTTGAGAAACATTCACTTTCCACATCCAGAGAAGTTGTTTTCTTCTTGTTGCTGCCTTTAACAAGATTAGTGGGATTTGATCCATCCATATAATCCACTATAATTTTGTTCCTATCTGATACCAAAGGAGTATGCGCTTTTGCAGCTTTATTGATCTTATCTTTATAATTCCTTCCAATTGCCCACATGTTTTCAAGATTCTCAGGAGCAAGAACTTCACTGCGTCTCTGGGTTGCAGCATCTAGTACTCGTGCCCAATCAGCCACCTTTGGCTGGCCCAAGTCTTCAGAAGCCATTTTAGAAGGAGGAATCGGTGGAGCCTGCAACGCCAATTTTCTGTCTTCATCCTTTCTGCCATGTGGCATTTCAGCTTCCTGACTATGGAACTCTTCATGTTTTTTGGATACTGTTTCACCAGCTTCTATACTTCCTTCAGCAACAGAATGATAATTATCTGCTTTTGATGACAGATCATCACCATCTAATCCAGTTAAGAAGTCTTTAACTTGAAGAAGAATTAACGCAACCAACTGATTGATATACCTAGAAAACCAAAATGGAAAGAAAAAAAAAAGGATCATTGTGTATATTCACTTAGTTCGGAGCTAACAATTCACATATTAGACAACAGACAAGTAACCCTAACAAACTCTTTATTTGATATCCTTAATTGCTAAGTTGTAAAGCAAAAGATAAAAAGATATTAAATTGATATATGTCAATACAACCTCAGATGTTGAAACAAAGATTACCAACACACAAGTCACAAGACAACATCTACTAAGTCATGAGCGACACATCTACAAATCAGATATTTCACTTGATAAAATAAACTAAAATATGCAATTGGTATGTTGCAACAAGACAAGTAAGAGAAACAAAAACTCTCTTGAGATTTTTAAATTTCAGGGAACAAAAAACATAACATTCATACGCAAGGAAATTAAATGGATGGAGCCAACATGGAGGGAAAAGCCACAAGGGGATGGAAAAGTGCATGCACCTAAATTTCTAATATCAACCATCATGAATAACCATAAAAGAGGTGGATGGTGTTTACAAGCCAAAACCAAGTTTAAAACATAAGAATCAAGCTCAAAGAGGGGCCAATCACAATCGCACAGTAAGAAGCTCAATCAATGAAGCCAAAAAAAGATCATGCACTTTTCAACTATTTTCTCCCACTGCAAACCTTATCCTACAACCTTTACCAAAAACTTTCTCAGCAACGAGCATCTCGAATAAAAACTATGACCAATGTTTTTCCCCCACTTTAATGATATTCCAAAAGGAATTCTATGAGAAACAGGAAGAGAATGGTGAAGAATCAGCCAAACACACTGCCCTATCCCAACTGGTTATTAAGTTGTCCCAGTTTGGAGGCAAAATCACTTTTGCAGTCAATGCGGATGGTTTCACAGTTATTGCAACAGGTTGCAGTACCATCAAAAACCTATATATGATCGTGTACGGGCCCTTTAATCTTAATAAGGGTTTTCGGTGTACGGACTTCTTATTTAGTACACAGGCGTGAGCGTGTGAAGCGCAAAAGAGGTCAAAAGGAAGTTGCTGCAGGAGCTACCTCATAACTTGCTGATAATAAAATGAAGCAACCTGATTTATGTGAGCTATTTCTTAATTCCCTTTTACCTTATTCTTCTCTACATTATCAATTGTGGGAAATTATGTAATACTTACGTTTACAATCAATGTGAACAACACAGTTTACAAAACCAACGGGCTGGATAACGGCTCCAAATGGGGGTTTCCCGGCCCGTTGAACATCCCAACACGTAACATAAGAAAGTAATCAACGATGAAACTATAATTTGTCGGAACATAATGTGATATGGGACGCAAAGATGCTATACCTCTTGGCGCTCAATGAACCCTGTGCCATCCAGGTCATAAAGCCTAAACGTGACTGCAATAGAAGAATAAAAGGCTTATCATAAGATATACATAATAAAATTTTTGGATGAACATATACAATATCTAGATGTCTTATATATCTAAGAGACTTACAATCGATCTTAGCTTCTTGAGAAGCATTAGGATGGAAGACATTCAACACTTTGACAAAGTCATCAAAGTCGACTACTCCTTTCCGTTTAACATCAAACAAATCAAAAATCTGTATGCAAGAGATACATTACATTAATTGACAGAAGCCTAAATTGAACTTTTACTCATGACCTTAACATAAAGCAGTGTTATCACCATACCCGATTAGCAAACAAATTTTCTTTATTTTAGTTCTTGAATAAAGCTAATTGAAATTCCTCCTGCAAGCACCAATTATGGAAACAGAGTTAGAGCATTGAATGGAAACAAACCACCTACCCCATCCACCAAAACAAAAAAACACCAATATGTCGATCAAGAAACTTTCGGCCTCATGGTCGAGAATTTTAGGTTGGGTCTTGGCTATCAATTCTATTTTGATTCATGAGTGAACACCGAACTTTAGTTCTTTAAAGAAATATTATCAAATGCTCATATATTCATTTTTTCCAGGACTTCAGCCCTAATGCATAAGTTAGAAAATATGATATTAGCATGAAAATCTAGGTAATTTTCTACTTCATGTGGTGATTAATGACAATGAGTTAATTAACTCGAAGGGGCATGAAAGCAGAACAAGAACATTGTAATAAACAATACCTTTGCTTATCAACCCATCATCAACCACAGAACTGCTAATGCTCTTAAACAATTCGAACAACGCTTCAACTTCACTAACACTAACTGGAAAAAGAAAATTGGTGTATTAGTTCTTCAACATTGAATATAACAAGATATAATATACTATTCATTTGACTCATACAAGAACCGTATTCCTCACAAATCCGCTTCATACGACTACTCATCCATCCCCCAAGTTTTCTACTAACGAGATTGACACAAACAAGTAGTTAGTTGTTTGTAGAATAAGACCCGAAATTAGAATTGTTTGGATGGTATTAAAAGGGAGATAGAAATGTGTAGATGAAAATTAAAGAAACCGATAGGTGGTTTGTTTCCATTCAATGCTCTAACTCATGAGCAAATAGAAATGTTGTGACAAGAATCCATCCCGTGTGGCCGTGTCTAGTCCTTGGTAAACGATTAAATATCACCAATCTATTTTGTGCAAAAAGCATCATCTTGATAGCATGAACTCATCTTTCTAGAAATCACATATGAGAAAAGGATACAACATACATTTTCAAGTTAGTAAGACGTCAATAGGAAGCATTGTCAATAAGTTAGAAGGGGAGTTCTCTTATACTCACTCTGGAGACACAAGATTCATAATAGGTTGAAGTACTAAGCAAGTGACAAACTCTTGAGCAATGCATCGAACAAGACGACATTGGGCTTCTTTCGGCCTCAAAACTAAACCCAGTAATCTAGCCACGAGTCTCCGCAAAACCTGTGCCAAACAGAGAATAAGTCATACACAAGAACAAAATTAGTCGATTACACCTTGGAAAAATTAGAACTTCATAAACTGCCCTCACGCCTTGTACTCACTCTCAACAGAGATCAATGCGGGATGGAGTTCCTTAGAAGCCATAAGATGGTGTTGTAGTCTTTCATCCCTTTCCTCAGAAGACAGAGTAACCATAACATCTATGCCAATGGAAGTTTGGGTTTTTCTAAACAGTTCCAAAAGATCCCCTATTAAGTCAACTATATCCCTGACATTAGACATGATTTTAGTTATGATGCAAAAACTCAACCAATCACAATTGACACGTTGCAAGCACATTCATAAAGATTTATAACCTTGTTAGTAAATCAACAATGCTCACTTCCTTTACCCTTCCTGCAACTTCTCCAAAACATATCTTATATTCCATCTTAAATAAACAAATACAGTCCAAGACTTTTTATTTTTGAGAACCCACATTAAGTTTCATGTACTTGTATGTTCTAGTAAACTTACATACCAAACTAATATTGCACATGTGCAAAATAATAAAACAGTAGTACAAAATAGATTGAAACAATTACAATTCCATCAAAACTAACATTTTGAAAAGATCCAGAAGCCATTGTTAGTAAGCAAATTCAATCAAAGATCAATAGCAGAAACAAAAGACCCAATACAAATTTATAAATGTAAGTCTACACAATTACAGTAACAATAGATGTTATGTTTGTACCCTAGAACAACTTTCAACTTGATTTCAAACAAAGCAAGGGAAATAAGACTTGCTAATTGACTTGTATGAGAAATATTTCCGTTTGTAAAATACCAAATTCCCACTATCAAATTGTATAGAATCAATAAAAGTACAATTGAACAAATACGCAAATTCCCACCATCAAATTGTATAGAATCAATAAAAGTACAATTGAACAGATAAGATAGTATATAACGCAATTACCTATAGTGAGTATAGTCACCATGACCGAGTCGAAGCTGGATTTGAGCAGATTGCATAATGACCTAACCTTGTAAATTCTGCCGATCAACCAAAAATAAAAAAATTCGGACAAAATCAATTTTTGTTGATTGGTATTATGAACCGACAAAAATTAAAGAAGAAAAATAACCAGCGAAACTCAATTGGTTATGTGACTAATGAGAATAGCATGAAGCTAGAAGAAATATTAACAGCCCACTTGCTGATGACAACATAAAACCCAACTCTACTTACCATAGCAATTCATTATTAGATGTTACAGACTAACCAGCTTTGTACATCTTTCCCATCATCAGTCGATTCATGTATCTGTCATCAAATGGAATTTGTTGCAATTTCTTGGAAATCAAGGAAGATTTTGCGTCGTAAAAATAAGCTTCACTATACGGACAATTGATTGCTAATGAATCTTTTTGGGAAGTCAGATGAATCTTGCACCAGAAAGACAATTGGTGAACATAGCAATGGAGCTTCATTGCACACATCACAAAAGCTTGGTACAGATTCAGCCTACTCCGAAAAGTAACATGTGCTACCTGAAATTAGGCACAAAATATTTATTTTACGATGCAAATAAGGTGCCGTTAAATCAAAAACAATGAAAACCACAAATGTATATTGAAGTTCCCGGAAAAGCAAATATGAGTAAGCGCAGCAAAGAGTCATCAGTAGTATTACATGTTGTACTTGGATAATCTAACAAATAAAGTTCAATTAATGTATCTTCTAACCTTTGAGGAAAGCAAAAGGAACAATGGTTAACAATTTAGAAATAGGGGCTCTGACAAGATGCAATAATAAGGTTTACCGCAAGGTAGCTGGCTACCATTCCGATGGTGGTGGTTTATCGGACAGCTTGTTGGCGCACTCGGTTGAGCCTATAATACACAATAGAACAAAGTGTAAGGAAAATAACAACATTTAAAACGTCAAAACAGCAGCTTTGAAGTGAAATCAACATTAGGATTCAGGCATAACACAGTCATTAGGTAAATAAGGTGCACTAGGATTCACTTTTCACAAAAAGCCATAAAAGATGAAGAAATAGTAAGTAACGAACAGAAGATCAAAAAAATTAGAAAAGTAATTAAATAAAATTATTTGGTGACTTTCACCATCAATTTGTAGATTGTTTTTTCCACATCCTTGATCAACCTGCAGCTGAGTTTCATTGAAAGCAGAATCGCTTGTGCGTTCAACATTTGATTGATGATCCTACACGGCAAAGCAAATTAATGTAAATAATCATCTAGCTCAAGGGAAAAGGAAGTCATGTTACTGAAAAGCAAATTGATGTAGATAATCATCTAAGGGGTTTTTTTTAAAAAAATATGAAGGGATGGGCACAATCAAGAATTTCGATTAGCCTTAATCAATGTATCGCACCAAAAATCAGAATGTGCACAAAACAGAAAAAAACAAAAAAAGAGTCACAAAAATCAGAATGTGGTTCTTTTTCATAAACTATTGCAAGCGGACACTTTCTAGGCTTCCTAATATTTTGAGCAAATACCTAATGTGGCATTCAAAAAAAACATGGTTGTTATAATGCTCGACTCGCAGGACAAGACTCTGACACACACACACACACACACACACACAAAATTAACATACTATATATACTCCTCAGTCCTCAAAGTGTTTTCTACTGAAAAAAGGTTAGCGCTATTTATAGAGATGGGAAAATGTGTCGGTTGCGGGAGTATATGGGTTTTGATGGACATCAGAAGCTGAACCTCACGAGCTGATAGAAAGATTCTTCTAATTCGAAAAGGTTTCACTGACATTTCGGCAAGCTCTTTTTAATATAATAAAGTATATCCAATTGTGTTCGTTGACCAGGATCGAGATTCTGATAACCATGCTCCCATGAACCTCTAAAAAGCTTGGTGTCGTTGCCATTGGAATTGATTGGTTGGTCTGCTATTCATTGTACTAAAGGCATAATTCTCCAAAGGTAATTTCGGTGGGTTCTCTAGCTTCACCAGAAGAAAACTAACAAAGAAAATAATCTTTGCTTAACTAATTGTATGAAAAAATGGTAAAAGTATCTAAAAGTGAAGTTTGACGTCACAACAAATCAATGATGCAAATCAACCATAAAATTGAAACAATATGAAATACTCTTGAATTAATCCATATAATCAACTAATTATCAAATCAAATCAACAAACTTAAACCCTATAACATCAAAACAATTATTTAGCAATTCAAATTAAATTCTATAGTCAATAGAGAATAAAGAAATCAACTTACAAAACAAAATAATTGACCCCGAATTTCCAGATAAAGAAATCAACTTACAAAACAAAATAATTCAAACAAAATAATTAACAAATGGACAACATGGGTAAGATCAATAATAATCTTAGGATAATTGTTCTTGCTATGTAATCTCTGAGCAAGACTTCAGTAACACATCCTACAATCAGTTGACAAACCGGCATTAAGTAAAACATAACACCAATAAGCTTGTAATATGTCTAATTCCAATCCAGAGATTGTCTACGACATTTGAAGCCATAGTAAACAACTAATAGTTTTTCTCAAGTTAATTGAATATGTTTGTTGTTAAAACTTAAAACAACAAAATTAATCTAGCAAAACTCCAATCCCACCATGAGTCATTTAAAAAATCCATTATAAAACTTGGAAATTAATAATCAAAAAAGTATCTATACAAACACACAAGAAGAGGGAATTGATAAGATAAAAAAAAACCAATACAAAAGATGCAAACTTTAAGAGATTGGAATGAAATCTATTAATTTGTTTTAGATGTATGTACTTCAAGCTTAGTACCGTTTAACCAAAAGTGCAATGTGTGCATCAAATATAACAACTGCTTTCTGAAATAACTATAAATAATTCTAGACAACATTGAACATGACTAATCTATTAACAACTCTTAACCATACACACTGCTAATAATCACCATTTAAAGAAGAGCATTGTGATTGTAAGCATTGGCACAACTAAATCCATATTCTAAAGTGCAAGTAATATCATCATTAATCATCTCAAACCATCTCTATGATTCAAAGTACAAGCACCAGTAACAGAAAAATGATTATTCTTAAAACATTAAGCGAATTGAATAAACCTTAATTAGAGTAACCATAACATCAAACAGTCGTAAACATCATTATCCAACCATAGAATTGAATTGAAAGCTCAATGTTGCTTAAGAAAGGAACACAACAAAAGAGTGATAACCAAAACAATATTAGAAACAATGACATTCGAAAAGTTGCAATGACAAATAATTTAAACTAACAATGACAAATAACAACAAAACCCAACCCGCTTGACTTGACCAGACTGCCCGCATCTTTAATGGCGGGTTAGTTTTCAATAACAACAATATGTTATGGGTCAAGTGCCCGACCCGCCTTAACCAGTTCGGGTCATGGGCCACAAAATAAATTTAAACGGGTAGCTGCCAACCTGTTATATTAGAGGATTGTTTTTTGAAAAAATATTTGTTGATTCACTTGTGTCTATTAGACTAAGTAATAACTAATAGTAGTAAGCAATAAGAAAGAAACAAGTCCATAACTCATTTCTAAGTGGGTTACCAACAAACAAATTTAGGATTAAGAAGAGATAAAAAGTCAATAATGGATATTCCAACTGCTTTATTGAGCTAGAAAGAAAATTAAGTTTCTTTGTTGTTCTTAACTAATACTAAATATATTAAGTATTCAAGAAAATTAACATTCTTTAACCTGCTTTATGGAAAATGAGCTAAATACTCCAAACATTAAGAAAGAAAAAACAAGTGAGTAACTAATAGAAAATAACAATTAACAAATTTCTTTAACAATTCAAAATCTACATAAACCTACTCCTTTAATAATTTCTAAACATGAAAGAAAAAAAATTCCAAATAAAAATAACAAAATTAGAGAGAAGATAAACAAAATTGAAAGATTAATACCGAAGATTGTAGATGGATTTTAGAGAGAAGATAATCAAAATTAACTCACCAAATTCCTTTAATAATTCCCAAACATGAAAGAAAAATGGATTTTAGAGAGAAGACAATTAAAAAAGTAAGATTAATAAGATAGGTTCAATTCAACATAAGCCCACAAAATTCCTTTAATAATAATAATTCTAATTCTACATAAACCCATTCCTTTAATAATTCCCAAACATGAAAGAAAAAAAAACAAATAACAATAAAAAAATTTAGAGACAAGATAATCAAGATTGAAAGATTAACAAAATAGGGTTAAACTTACCGAAGATTAGAGATGGATGAACTGCAACAATCCCTGGGTTTAAACAACCGAAATCAAAAAAAAAAAATACAAAAAGTATTATGAATTAGCTACAGAACAATATAGAATCAAATATAATCCCAAAAAATAGAACAACAAAAACACCGAAATAGTTACCTGAAAATCAAATGTAGAACAAAAATGAAAATCACCTTTAATCGATAACTTGGAGCAAAATTTCAGTCATTGGGTTGAAGAAATAAAAAACGAAACCCGCATAACATAATCTGAAAATCAAATGTAGAACAAAAATGAAAATCAAAATGAAAAGGCAAAACTAAAATGAAAAGCCAATTATTAGAACTCAAACCATAAAAAAAAACAAATATGATAGCAGTTACCACAAAAGTTGAAGCAGAGTCTTCATCTTCCTTCAACTGAAAATAAATGAAAATGGAAAGTTAAGTACAAATTGAAAAAAAATCAGAAACCCCAAACCGCAGGACACAAATGAATCAGAAAAGATATATATAAGAGATAGAAGAAGAGATATAGATGCAGATAGATAGAGATGGAGAATAGATGTAGATAGAATTAGAGAAGAGATAGAGATGAAAAAGAAAGTAGGCAGTAGGAGTAGGCAGCAGGAGTAATAGAGGAGATCAAGAAAATCAAGAAGCGGATTACTGTTCATTACTGTTCATTTTGTGAGACAGGAATGAACAGTAAGTGAGTGATTAAGCTAGGCGTTTTTTATATTGTAAAGATATGTCACAATGTGCAGTAAGAAATTAGTGATAAGGAACATTTACATAGCAGTACAAATGGTTTCATAGTACATTATAAAGGTAGGTAAAATCATGGTACATAATCCTCTTTTTCATCACAGTATTACCCACAATTTAGGTGTGAAAACAACATTGAAGATTACTAGCATTTTTAGAGTCATTTCAAGTGTAACAAGCAAGGATCAAGGATGATTCAGGTGATTCATAAACAACGGTTTCAAAAGAATCTTTGACTCTCAAATGATAGCTCTATAAATGACAATGTCAATGAAATTATTAATATTTTTTCAATCTAATTATTATAAATGATAATTAAAATGTTCTAAATTGATAATTGGGGATTAAAACAATTTTTAGTAGTAAAATGGGCGTGGTTGAGCTAGACAAAGCCCGTCCCATTTAAAGCCCAAATTAACCCTTACTGCTGACGAAACAACGATCCAGCACCACATGGTCGTTTGGGGAAGTAATAGTAACTAGAGGTGTTCAATGGGGCGGGTCGACCCAACGGGTCAAGGGTCCCGTCATATTTTAACGGGTCATTAGCGGTTCGGGTTAATAATGGGGCGGATCATTAACGGGCTTTGGTGTAAAGGGTCAGGTCGGGTCGGGCCGGGTCGGATAATTATAAGTATTAATTGCGGAAAAAACATTACCACTTTTTTTATATATTTTTAAATGATATTATTATATACATAAGTGGGTCGATCCATTCAGGTCATAAAGTATAATAAAAAAATGATTTTATAAACTTTTAAAAAAAGGGTAAATTTGGCCGGATTTAAATGGGCTTGACCTGCCCCGACCCGTTTAACATTTGACATGACCCGTCCCACTCCGACCCATTTAAATTTTTACCCGTCCCACCCTGATCCGGCCCGTTGAACACCTCTAATAGTAACTTACAAGTGATATTCGTAAATTACATAAGGTTCAACACATATCCAATCTACCTGGCTCTAATGAGCAAATTTAAATACCCTTAATTTAAGTGTTGTATTTACATGTAATGTAAATAAGCTTAATAAGTCATGTTTCCCCTAAAAACACAGTGCTTGTACTTTCGTAAGCCTTTAATTTATGTGTCAGTACGTGGCTTGCTTAGACCAAGATCTCTAATTTCCATTGTGTGGAAATATAAAAAGGTGCATTGGAATGATCATATGGATCAAATGGATCAAGTATGGCAATAAACTTTTCCATCTCTCTTATTTGATAATAATAAAATCAAATATTAAATTACTTGGTCTACAAAGCTTTACCACCATTGTTTAATTGATTCTCAATCACTCAATTGG
The DNA here is from genome assembly GCA_019776075.1 of Amaranthus palmeri. NCBI lineage: Eukaryota > Viridiplantae > Streptophyta > Magnoliopsida > Caryophyllales > Amaranthaceae > Amaranthus > Amaranthus palmeri. The sequence goes on from JAAKBH010000120.1 coordinate 236,270, forward strand.
CGCCTCGATTTCGAAGCAATTCTTCAACATTCAATGTGTATATGTGAAAGAAAAATGCATTTTTGGGTCAAATTATTCTAAATGTTTGATATTATTTGTAGATGTAAAAGTCCGATCTTATAACTTTTATTCATCCAATATGAAAGGTCAGTTTGATGCAGCTTCTAAAGGGTTGTTAGATCCGTAGAATGTTTCCAAACCAATTTCAACTGACTACAATATTCAGTCTCATCGTTGAAGTTTGGTTTGATGCACTATCTAAAGGATTAGATGACCCGTAGAATGTTTACAAACTACCTGCAATTAAATGGTTTCGGTTTAAAAATATTAGTCCACATATTGCCCAATTCAATGTATTGCCTGGATCCGAGTACGAACTGACAGTGGTTCAAACTATCTATCGGATCCCCGGAAAACACCTATAGTGACGACTGTATTGGCTGGATCCGGGTACGATCTGACAGTGCTTCAAACTCGCTACATCGGATCCCCAGAAAACAACCTACGGTGACGACTGTATTGGTTGGATCCGGGTATGATCTGACAATGGTTCAAACCATCCAACCGTGAAAGAACAATCTTAGGTGACTCGATACATGGAATAAAATCATCATTATCGCCTTCTAATGAAATTTACATAAAGGATGCAAATCTTTTACTAATATTTCCAAGTGAAGAATATATTGTATCAATATGATGATAATCATACGGCTATTCTTGCTTTTATTCATCAACGTATATCGAATGTTTCGTATTTGTTATATTCATGTGTAATTATGAAAGGTGATCAAGTATGATATTGACATGTATTAAAAGAATTACTCCCTCCGTCCCTTATAATTTGCAGCATTTTCTATTTTTGTCCGTCCCACTTAAATTGCAGCATTTCTCTTTTTGGACTATGGCCCACCATTTTATTTTAATCTCATCCATACATTTTAACTCTCTTTTAATTTCATCCACACAATTCATTCTCTCTCCTCATTTATTACCACTTTCTTAATATTCACCCATTTTCTCTTTGCTACTAACTCATCAGGACGGAGTAGTATTTATTATATCTACGTGGCAATTCAATACTTCACTATTATTATTGTTATTATATTGGATCTTACTTATACGTGGTTTTCAATGACAAATGTATAAAGTCATCTGAGCTTTCACCTAGTATGAAAGTCATCATTATTATTGAAGTCGAAAAACGGGGGCTTTATTTATTATATTATGGAATCATCTAAGCTTTCACCTAGTATGAAAGTCTTCATAATTATTGAAGTCACAAAACTTGGGTTTTATTTGTCATATTATGGAATCATCAAAGCTTTCACTTAGTTTGAAAGTCATATTATTATTTAAGTCCCAAAATGATTGATTTTTTTGGCGATATTTTCTTAGTATTCATCTTCATTATTAAACTTTCACCTTGTTTGAAAGTGGGATCCTTGCGAATGTCTTTTAAAACATACAAATACGACCTTAACATAGTTCATCCCAACTAAAAAGTACATGCTAAAACATACAACAAAGATAAATATAGTCTTTTAAAACCTAAATTTGACTACTTTGATCCACAATAGAGCTGTTCATGGGCGGGCTACCCGCTAGGCCCGCCCAATCCTACTCGAAAAACGGGCGGGCATGGACAACGTTTTTCAAAAAAAATTTAAAGTTTGGACGGGTAACACCCGCCCGCTAAGATAAACGGGTGGGTAGCAACACCAAAAAAGTACCTACGGGTATACCCGCCCGCCCGCTTAGTTTAATATATTATTTATTAAATACTCCCTCCGTTCTTTTATGTTCTTCCACATTACTATAACGGGTAGTTTCAAAAGTTCTTCCACTTTAGAATACTTTCCTTTTTTGGAAATGTTTTTTCCCCCTTTTACCCCTTAAGATACCCATTTTCTTTTTTTAAAACAGAGAATATGGGACGGATTCTCTTTATTTGGCGTCCCCAAGGCTGTTTCATCATTACCCATCATAATTCATTTCTTGTTTTCCATTCTTAAACGGCTCTTTCTCTCTCTTAGTTAAAAGCATTTTCATGGCTTTGTTCTTCCATTATCCCCTTGATGTTCTTCTGTTTCAGTCGATTTTAACCCCATAAAAATTTAGATCGGTTCATTCTCTTTAATTTGAGGGTCGTTTTGTTATTTTTGGCAAATTTTGGAATTTGCATGCCCCCTGTTCTATAATCTGCCATTGTCATCTTCAACCTTTGAGTTTTTTCCAATGAAAAACAACGACACTAATAGTGACTCTACTATTCCTTCATATCTTTATGGCGGTTTATGCATGTATGGTGAATCGTGTTCTTGTTCTATCCATGGTATTTCGCATTCATACTCAAATGAAATATTGAGGTGGTCCAAGAAAGAGCTTGAGGCATATGGTAAGGTTCTTCAAGATGATGCGCAATCTGTGTTTCGTGGATCTGAAAGTCCACCGGACTCTCCTGTTGAAAACGAACCTGAATCTGAAAGTCCACCGGTCCCTCCTGTTGAAAACGAACCAAAACATGAAGTAAACCCCTCAACTCCAATTAATGAGGAAGAAGAAAGCAATTTGGTTGTCCCTGACACTCCAGAAGATGTTATTGCTTCAAGGGCAAAAATAAACCCCAAAAAACGTGTGTGAAGGTTCTAAGGATTTTCTTTTTTAGTTTTATTTGAAATCTTAAATTAAACATGTTAGAGCTGGGTTTGTGTTGCTGTTTACTGATTTTTGTTGATGATCTGTTGTTTTTGTGGATGAAACTGTGATGCTTACTGATCTGTTCTTCTGTTCATCATTTGTGGATGAAACTGTGATGTTTACTGATTTGTTCTTCTGTTCATCATTTGTGGATGAAACTGTGATGTTTACTGATCTTTTCTTCTGTTCATCATTTAAAAAAAGCCCCTATGATGTCAATTTGTTTAACCTCAATTTTCTGAAAAGTTTACTTTTAAAACTTGGTTGAGTAGCATTTGTAAAACTAACTCCCATTACTTGATTTCTTAACATGTTTAGTTTCTTCATTTCGTGATGAATATAATAATCTGAGAGGTTTCATACCCTCTATGAAGAATCAGGGGGCTGTAATTCTGATATTATGCTAAGAAATGAAGTGACTGCTGAAAACATGCAAAATAATCATTGATATGGGTAGTGTTTGACAAATTGTTGCTCCTAAGTTTAAAAAGCATAATTTTAATGATGATTTGAACAAAATAAACTGAGGGGCATTTATGTTAATCATCCCTGAGTCTCTTCAAATGCTCGATCATATGCTTCTTGAATGATATCTGTTCTTAGTGAATCCTCCTCATTCTCTGTTAATGCTTGTGTTTGTGTTTCTTGATGATCCCTGTTTGGGTTAAGAAAAGCCACAGCTTCTCTTACACATTGAGTTGGGATTCTTACTTGAATCCTTAATCTGCCGTTGTCTTCTTGAACCTTCTTTCCAAAGTGTGGTTGTATGTAGTCGTTACTCCCCTTAACTTTTAGAATCTCATTAAGATGGTGTTGTAATGAGATCCACACATTAGTTAAGGTCTTTGGATGCAACTCTCCAAATGCATCCTCAACCGATGTGATTAATTCTGTCATGTTTTTTGGCATTTTTTTATGCATAAGTGATTGAATGCTTCTAAAAAATCCTAAGTCTAAAATATTACAATCCGGACTATTTGGTGGTTGTTGCGTAAGAATGAAAGTTAAACCCCCTTGCCTATTGTGTTGTTGCCATATTGGATCATCGTTTGTTATATGAACCCTTGCATTATCTTGTTGAATAAATATAATGGAAGGTCCATCATTTGGCCATTTTCTAATTATAGCCGGAATCAATTGTTGTATGAGCATATTCCTATATACTTCTTGATTAACTGATTCGGTTGGTTTTATTACTATGGACCCCCTTGGTCGATTCTTTGAATCTCTTTTAGCTGCAACTCTATTGATAAAAGGGAAAATCCCAATTTTACCATCAAACGTACATTGGCCATAACGATTCCATCTAGGCCTAGCAACGGCCCCTAAGAACATGGCCTTAGGTATGAACTTTGATGATTTCGCTGCCCTATATGGGACCTTCTCCTTATGTGATAAATAGACCCTTTGTGTTTTCTTTGTTAAATAAAACCATTTCTCGTCAATGTGAATGTAATCGTACATTGCTTTGTAAATTGGATGTGTTTCAATTGTGTCATCTTGGATAAGGCTTAAAATCCACTCCACCCTTCTTTTTTTATTGGCATCGGTTAAAGAAGGGTGTAGTGGATTTGAATGAGCCTTAATCTCGCCCCTTTTTATCAACCTCCACACCGTTGACGGTGCCAAATCTAAACATGTAGCAACATCCCTAATGCAAGTTCGTTCACCCATGGGTCTTGACTCGAGTATGTTTGGTGGCACAACAACTCTTTTTCTTCCACAATGTTTGAACTTTGATTCTACAACGTATGGTTTGTTTGCTTCCTTTGATTGTATTGCTCGTTTCCATAAATCTCTGATGGTTCTATGTGTGTAACCATATTTTTGTGCTATGCGTTTGAAAGTACCATGAGGTAGTGACTCACTAATTCTTAGTGATAACATCTCTTGGAAAATAAGTTGCCTTAACTCATTGGTGAGTCGTGGCTTATGATGATTTGGTTGCTGTGGTTCTTGTTCTTCCATTGTATGTGGTTCGTCTTCTGATTCTGAATCGGACTCCGAATGATATGAGTTCGATCCAAAATACCAAGCCCCCTGTTGCTCATCCTCACTTCCTGAAGCCATTGAAGGCTAATGATGATCTGATTTTTTTTGCTACTGTTTTGGCTACTGTTTTGGAAAAGAAGTGGTTTTGGCTACTGTTTTGGAAAAAGAATTGGTTATGGCTACTGTTTTGGAAAGGAAATGGTTATGGCAACTGTTTTGGAAAGGAAATGGTTATGGCTACTGTACTGGGGTGTTTATAAACACCATTTAGGAATTTGTATAGTCATTTGATCAAATTTTTTTTGTAAATTCTGATTATAGGAATTTTAATTGTTAATCCTTGTACTATTAAGTTGGCCAATGGAAGGGGATTTCACTTCTCATGAATGGCTATTACTCCTTTTTTATTTCCCTCCTTTTTTGTAAATTCTGAGTATGTATTTTAGGAAAGGATTTGTTTCCCTCCTTTTTTTAATAATTTACCTCCAAACTTTCCTAATTTGGAAAGTTCAGAAAATGTAAAGTCCCATTTGATATAAATGCTGTCCGTTTTTTTGGATTTGTTGATCATTTTTTTTTGTTTTTATTTATACTTATATATACTTTCTCTCTCATAATTCCAACACAATCATTACTTTCCACTACTATATTACTAAAATAATACCCACTACAATCTAAGATTCCCACTTTCTTAATTTGTGTGAAATTAGCAAAGTGGAAGATCATTTAAGAACGGAGGGAGTAATTAATTTTATTAAATATTAAACTATACTACTACATGATCCATACCCAACTTTAGTTTATTACTTTTCTACTAGCCTTAAGGTTTACTTCATTTTAATATTTTTAACCCTCAAAGCACTCAAGCAATCGACTATCAAAGTTCGAACCAGTAGCTGACTCCACCGTTTATATTCAATATTCATGTAATTTGACTATTTTGAGACTTTATATATATTTAGAGTATTTTAGATAATGTATTATATTTTTTCTGTTCTTTATAAAAACTTAAATATTGTAATATGATTTATGTTTTAAATTTTTATATAAAAATACCCGCCTACCCGAGGGTCCCGCCCGCTTTAAAAATGGGCGGGTAGTGACAAAAAAATATGCCCGCGAATGCAGGCGGGCTTTTGAATATTTGAGCCCGCGGGTAGAATTTTTAGGTGATACCCGGTCCGCTACCCGCCCATGAACAGCTCTAATCCACAATAGTGTGTGATCCACTTGTGGAGTTTTGGCTTATAATGATCCTTGGTGCGACTGCTTTGGCTCCATGCTTCTTGGTCCCTGCTGCACAAGATTTGTTATTCCTCCTTTTTGATGGTGTGACTGGACATGGTCTTGGCTGATAAATTGTTGAAGTGGTTGGAGCTGCAGCACTTGGTGTAGGAACTGGACCTATAGTAGGTGTAGGCATTGCTAGAGGTGCACTTGGTGTAGCTGATGAAGATGAAATAGACCCTTTCTTTGGCCTTCCCCCCTTTGACTTCTGCACATTGGAAGTGGACTTTGGAGGGTTCTTGCATTTTGTCTTATTGTGCCCAAGACTTCCACAACTTCCACACTTTCTTTGCTTAAACTCTCTCACAACAACTGCTTTATTCCCCACCCTTGCTTCATCTGCCAATAGCTTCCTCTTCCTCTTGTTTGGCCTACCAGGCATCTTCCTAAAGGGAGGTGGAAGAGGTTGAGGCAAAGTAGAGGCATGCCACATTTTGTGTCCTGGTATGCCATGGAACCTAGGGCCATAAGTCATGGTATAAGTCTTCACATAGTAAGCCACATTTCAAAGTAGCATACTTCTTCAGTGTTTGGGTGCAAACTAAGACCTAAGTTTCTATACTCAGTCTTGTAATTTTTGGTCACAAAAAAAAACCCCAAAATACAACCTAATGTTTATTGGCTTCATCATCTCATATGTTGAATAATAGTAAGCAAATCTCCTACAATCAAATACACATAATAAGCAAAAATCAGAAATCATGAATGAAAACAAAAACCCTAAAAATAAATTAACAGATTTCAGAGGTTAAATACCCTTGTTTTGTTACCCATTTGAAATGAACTTTACCATTCTTCTTTACTCTCCGTTTTTTAGCCATTATAAACTTAAAATTAAACACGAAATCAAAGAAATCACACAAAATTGTGATGAAGAATACTGGGTAGTATGATAAAATTAGAACAATTGGAGAAGACATGAGAATATCATTACCGATTTTTTTGATAGATTTTACATGTAAGAAGGGGATTAATTGGAGAAGAAATTAAAGGCTTTTACTTTACTACAATTAATGGAGATTGAAATCACTTACCAGTTAGATTAGAGGAGTAAATGTCAAGAACAACACCATCAATGGAACTTTGCAGGAGGCTTTGAAAGCATTGATCTTGATGTGATTTGTATGAAAGGAATACGTTAGCAATGAGCAACTGAATAGGCTCTTAATACCCAAAACTAAAATCACGTGCCCCTCACATGTTTGGTCAACGCAAAACTTAACGGTCAATGGATGGAAACCGTCACCAGGTAGTCTTTTGCAAACGTTATAGTCATATAAGGTAGTTATTTGCAAAAAAATTAGAATAGGTAGTTTCTTGCAAAAGGTGGTATATAATAGGTAGTTTCTGACAATTTTTCCAATTATTTAAGTCCCGAAATGATTGATTTTGGGCGATATTTTCTTAGTATTCATCTTAATTATCACAACTAAGTAAAAAGAAAAAATTTTGGGTCAAAAAGTAAATCTTGAGGAAGACCAAGAACATAACACAGTTAAGAGGGGTTAAGGTTCGTCAATTTTAAGTTTATTTTGCATAATTAAGATTTAAATCATGTAATTTCCAAAAAAAAAAAAAGATTTAAATCATGTAACTAAACAAACAAAATCTATAATCTATAACTATAACTAAAACAAAAAACGCTGACATCATTGTATTTCAAAACTTATGAGGTGTCACCTTGTGGAACAAAATTTTCCCTCTAATATAGGATGATGATGTCATCATCCTATTATATAATGGAATTGGATTTTCCATTGGTATTGATTAAAATTGATTAATCCTAATAAATATTACTATCATAATCAACACATTGAAATTGATGAATTTTTTCTCAACAATTTCTAAATGCATTGGAATTGGTTTATTCAATCAAAATATGTAAATACACTATTGGAATTGGTTAATGCAATCAACATTTAAATAATCTACCTAATATATCTAGAGCCTAGAGGTAAAAAGAGATACAAATTTGTGAATAAAGATTGAATGTCAGATAAAGATAAAATCGAATATTTGCATTTGTTAAGCATAGAACATTTTTGCAATCATTTGACATTTGCTTTAATTTTATACTCTAAATTTCTTTTGTTATTTATTTATTTAGATAGACGCAATTACTTTAACTGTTATTTTATTCATAAATTCTAAAGTGTCAATTACAATCTTATAGTGATCAATAAGATAATTGAGCTAATTACATGGATCCATCCCAACATTCAAATAGTCTCATACAACACAAGCTATTTTCTATTTTATATTTGTATTATTATTTAAATTATTTTTTGTATATAATTATTGTTATTGTTATTTAAAATATTTAATTTAATTTAATATTATAATATATGTTCAAAATAATTTATTTATATTAGAATTTATTTTTAACATAGTTTGTTATGCTTACTTAGTAAATATAAAATAAGAAAAATTATAAGAAACTACTTAATTTATACGCTTTTTTAAAAAAACTACCTTATATAAATATTTTTGCAAAAAACTACCTTATATAATACAATTCTTTGCAAAACACTACCTTTTACTGATTTTCGTCAGTTGACTGTTAACACTAACGTTGACCTGCACAGAATTGTATTATATAAGTTAGTGTTTTGCAAAGAATTGTATTATATAAGGTAGTGTTTTGCAAAGAATTGTATTATATAAGGTAGTTTTTTGTGCGGGTCAATGTTAACGTTAACAGTCAACTGACGAAAATCAGTAAAAGGTAGTGTTTTGCAAAGAATTGTATTATGTAAGGTGGTTTTTTGCAAAATTTTTTATATAAGGTAGTTTTTTTAAAAAAAGGTGTATAGATTAGGTAGTTTCTTATAATTTTTCCTATAAAATAATATCAATAACATCATACTTAATTTATAACATAGTATTTTTATAATTAGAAATAAATTAAATATTAGCTATTATATGCAATTATTAATTTATTGAAAATCAATAACCAATAATTTACAATTCCATCCTTTTATGTTTTTTTATAATAATAAAAAACAATTAAATGAAAAAATCGTGCATCGCACGGGGATAATCTAGTTATCCTTATAAAGAAAATCGAAGTACTCCATCCAATTCTATTTACTTGTCCACTTTCTATTTTCATAAATTCACCTTAGTTCCCCACTTTTCTTTTTTGGTATGAAATTTTTTACTTAAATACCTTATGTTCACACAAGTAATGACCAAAATACCCCCACTCATACTACTTAAAATATCCCAACAACCTTAACAATTAATATAATCACGTAAAATCCCTAAACTACCACATTAACAATTAATATAATCACATAAAATATCTTAACTACCTACTTTTAGGTGGTCCCTATAATACTCTTAATTTGCGTGCCTAAAAAAAGTGGACAGATATAGAGAATTGGAGGGAGTATAAGATTTTTCAATTAAAATAAGGAAAATTTGATTCTAAAGATACGAACTTCACGTTATTTGCTTCTAAAGATACGACCTACCGTTTTTCATTTAAATGTTTGAACTTTGGGGTATGTCCGCATCTAAAGGTGCGAATGACCTTTTACTGGCTAAATGACTGGTTCTTCATCATCTTCATCTTCAACCTTTTCATGTCCTCCATTTTTGTTCAACCTCTTCAAACCTCAAACCTCTATTTCCCTACAATCACAAACCTTTTCATTTTCAACCATTCCTATAATCTCTTTCAAGTATTTCAAACAAAACTCAGAATCAAATCAATTTAAAGACCCAAAATTAAACAATTTTCATTTTTTCTCTTATTATTATTTCATTCCATGTGAGCCGCAAATTGTTTGTGAGCACTAAACAACAAATCAATTTAATTCAATTTTGGGTCTTTCAATTGATTTGAATTTTGGGTCTTTAATTTGTTTTGAATTCACAGACAAAATAACATTATCACGTATTTTGAACCTTTTGTTTAACCACTGTAAAAGTGAAGAGGAGGGTGTTCGCAATGTGGTTGTTGAATGCCTTAGTAAAATTGATTTCATTGAGCCCGTTAAACTTGTCTCTGCACTTAAGGTGTATATGCTTGAATTCATAGACAAGATTGAAGCTTTTTTTATTTTGGCTCAAAATAATTTATGGGTATTTTTCATGTGTTTGAATTGTCTGTAATTTTGTATGCGCAATTTGATTGTGGGTTGTTCCTCCAATTCGATTTCAAAGAATTATTCAAGGGTTTACTCAAATTATTCAAAATCTAAAATAAAAAAATTTCAGAAAATTTTATCTCTTCTCAATCTTGGGTATTTTCTGAATAATGAGAAAGATAGTAATGTTGGATTTTGAAGGTTTTGTTGTGTGCAATTGATAAAGAGGTTTAAGGAAGAAGTCACTAATGGAGAGGTTGAGGAAGACGGTGATGAAGAAGCCATTGATGAAGATGGTAACCTGTCGTTCCAAGTTACTAAAATCGGCTGCACCTTTAAAAACGGAGACACCCTAAAGTTCGAGCCTTTATAAAATAAACGCAAGTTCAAACCTTAAAAAGCAAATGAACTAAAGTTCAAACCTTTGAAATTAAATTTTCCTATGATTTTTAATAAAACAAAGAAAAATTGCCAATAATACTCCCAACTATCACCCGTTGGCCAAAAATAATCCCAACTATCGATATTTTTTAATATTCCTAACTATTCATCGAATTTGCTCAAAACAGACCCACACCCTCACTGACCAGCTACAGCATATTTTTTGGTAATTATTTTTTTTTACATTTTTTTAAACTCAGTAAAACAAAATAAGAATATGCCCTTCATCTTCATTATACTCCATCTTCTTCTTCATTCATTCTTCCCCATTAACACACCCTAAAACTCTCATTAAAAAACCTAACTCATACTAAAGTTGTAAAAGCTTCATCTCTTTAAGACAATGAATTCTTCTTTTTCTTCTAAGTTTTCAAATCCTAATCCTAATTATAGGTTGAAGGCTCATCAATGGAGGAAAGACAGTGTGAATGAGTTTTTTAAAATTGAAGGCTCATCAATGGAGGAAAGACAGTGTGAATGAGTTTTTTAAAATTGAAAGGGTAATTCTTTTTTAAGATGAAGGGGTAATTCTTGTTGTTTGGTGAAGCCGAGTTAAAAAAAAGGTAAAAAAAATTAATCACCACAAAACCCGCTGTAGCCGGTCAGTGAAGGTGTGGGTCTGTTTTGAGCAAATTAATAAATAGTTAGGATTATTAATAATAATCAATAATTGATATTATTTTTTACCAACGGGTGATAGTTGAAATTCCCTAAAATAAATGAATATAAGACACTTAACAATAATGTCTGATGCCAGTACTAAGATTTTCTCTTTCATCCGCTCGAAGCACTAAACTTTCACTTTTACTCTCTAAAAATGGCGTGAACAAAACCTCGATTTTTCCTCTCTTCCTCAACAATGGCGGAACCACCACCAAACTCTAAACCGCACCGCCTTACTCATTGCTATCGCCATCCAAACCTCCCTACAACATCTGGACTTTGTGCTCAATGTCTTCATGAACGACTCTCTGTCCTGAACCCGTCTTCTTCTTGCGCTGAACCATCCATTTCTTTTTCTTCGGTCTCCGGAGGTTTACCGGAGCTCCGGAGATGCAAGACATTCTCAGAAAAAAAATTCGATCTTGTCGGAATAGAACCTCGTCGACGATCTTGCGATGTCCGCGGTCTTAATTCCCTGTCGAACCTTTTCGATATTGACGATGATAATGGTCGAAACGACGTCGTGTCAGTTCAATCAAGGAATCTAGGGTTTCTAGAGGAAGAAGAAGAAGGAGTGGAAGTGGAACCAGAAGTTAGGGTTTCTAATTTTGGAAATGTGGATGATGAATTTGGGGATTCAAAGACTATCGAAGAGTTGATAGATCTTGAATTGAAAGGTAGTAACAGCAAAAAGAAAGATTTTAAAGAAACTGCTGGTAGTTTTTGGATTGCTGCTTCTGTATTTAGCAAGAAATTTAGAAAATGGGGAAAAAGGCAGAAGAGAGAGAATGAGTCTAATAAAAGTAATGGCGTTGGTTTGGGAGAGATGAAGCTTGAGAATTTGAAAGGTAGAAGGTTGAGAGATACTCAATCAGAAGTCGGTGAATATGGTTTCGGTAGGAGATCATGTGATACGGATCCTAGAGGTTCAATGGAGTTAGGTAGGGCATCAATTGATTGTGGTGGATTTGGGAGGAGGTCGTGTGATACAGATCCTAGATTATCAATAGATTTAGGTAGGGCATCAATTGATTGTGGTGGATTTGGGAGGAGGTCATGCGATACGGATCCTTGGTTTTCGATTGATATAGGGAGGTCGTCAGTCGATTGTGGTAGGATATCGAGTGATGGGGTTGGGAGGAATGAGTTTGAGGCTCCTAGGGTATCTTGGGATGGATATTTGCTCGGTGCTAGAGCTACATTGCCTCGTAGGAATGTGAATAATGCACCTATGGTTTCGGTTATAGAGAATGCTATGGCTACGGTTTATGGATTTGATAACCGAGTGTTGAGTGAAGGGAAAACGAAGGTCGAAAATGGTAGTGATAATGAGCGCTGGAGGAATCTGTCTGGTCGGTCTAGATTGGTTAAGAGGGAATCCGGAGTGGTTGAGGATAATGAAAAGGAAGGATTGTCAAATGCTCAAGTTTCACCAGCTGCTATTGGGATATTCAATGGGACTAAATTGCTGATTACTGAGAAAGAGTTGAATGAGTGGAGGTTGAAGTCAAACTCACTTAAAGATGATAGTTCAGAGAGCTTTGAAACGGCATCTAAAGACCTTGCTTCGGTTTCTAGCTGTAGTAATGGCAAAAGCTTCAAGAAGTGTCGCCAATGGAGCAAGTTGTTGAACCTTTGGGGCTTTTTAAATCGTAAAAAAGGCGATAAATTTGGGAACATTGAAGGTGAAAAGGAGAATTTAGAGAGTCTTGACACCGAGTCTGTTGATAACAATCCAAGTAAACTGATACGAAGCCAAAGCAGTTCGAGTTCTAGGAGCTCATCCATAGTAGTCGGATCAAAAGCCATTGTTAGGAGTAGGAACGAAACTGTAGTTTTACAGAGAAATCGAAGTGCTAGGCACTCACCTAATCACCTTGATAACGGCTTGTTGCGATTCTATTTGACACCATCGAAGAGCCGTAGGAGAAATAGGCTAGGAAGAAGTAGATTGAAGAATTCGAAGTCGTTGGCTAGAACTGTATTACGATTGTAGACTTTAAACAATATGTTGATATGAAATCTTCAGTTTCAAACCATTGTGTTAAAGATAAATCTTTGCTTTTATGATAACAGTTGGTATACTGATGATGAACTTTCACATCAGGTAATCAATTTGTCAATCAAGCTTACAATTAGTATACTTTTACGTTGAATGTATGATTTCTTTGTGTAGGATCTGTCATCTTTTAGAGTAATGATGCTCTTATCACATTGTTTTTAGGTTAGTCCTTGGTAGACCTTGGAAAATTTGATCCGACCCGAAAACGAATTCGAAAAGCGACCGAAAATGAACGATCAGATAATAACCTGACCGAAATTGATTCAATCGACAACCGACCCGATCGACCCGTTTTGACAGGTCTAATATCAGTTTATTATAAAATCTTAATTTTCAAAAAGTTTCAAAGTTTGATTTTAATTTCTAAAGTTTATCAACATTTTGAGTATATCCGTTTTGACAAATCTAATATCAGTTTATTATTAAAAAAAAAACATTTAACACTTTTTTACATCATAATTTTCTCTTCGAAAAAAGGACATTGTAGTTCAAAACTAAAAAGCCTCATATAAAAAATCATATTCATATTACATACTAATGCGCTAAAATAGTTGGTTGGAGTTATATCATATCAATAGAATACGACTAAATCCTATTCATTAAATTTTTTACTCTCCTTTATTTTATTTATTTATTTACAAAACAACCTTTTTAACGCTCGAATATCTTTTCTTAGATCATTCAATTTTCACCCATGCATTAAACAACAATACTAATTTAATTTATAAAAATAATTAATAATTTGCTTCTTAATTTTCAATCCTTTAAACTTTTATACTAATCTATAATTTTTCATCAACCTATTACTTTTTTTTATCTTCCTTCTTAATATTAGAGATGAAAATTTAATTTTAAAAAATTAATTGAAGTTACTTTTATAATAAATTAAGATTAATGTAGTTAAAAATTATTGAGTTTTTCTTAATTATAGTACCTAGAAATATGATTGTGTTGAATTTTCTTTTTTTGGTTTAAGAAAATCTCTCATTTAATTATAAAGGACGCTAAACATAAAAATTTATAAAAAATTAACAAGGCCTCAGATTAATTTGCTTTGCCCTTATATGCTCATGACAATGACAACAAGTATAGATATCATATAATGTCAATCATATTTGTTTCGAATATGAAACGTGGAAAGTATGTAAGGCACGTGAGGTACCTGAAGTAGAAGTCGTACGGTAGTCAAACGGTGGTCAAGTTGCGAAGCGACACCTCCTGAAAGCAGCACGTTTGCCCTACACAATAACAAGTCAGCCTAGCCCGGGGGGTTTTCCCGGAAACCCTCTCCGACGCTCAAGTCAGATGGTATAATAGGGGAAAAGTAATGAATAATGACTAGAAATGAATAGGTAAGGGTGTTTAGAGTGGTTGTTTATCACCTGAGTAAGGTAGTTGTAGGTGGCGATGATGAATGAAGGTGGTTAGTTTGTATTTTGACAGAGTTTCGGTATATTAATAAAGCTTAGGGTCCCGATCTCATCCAGCGTGCTCCTTTTATACCTATCAGATGGTGGTTACCTCTGTAGGGGGAGTGGGGAGCATGGAAGTTGAGGACCCAGATCATGGTAATCATGGCGGTTACTTTGACTGGAGATGGCAGTTACAAGATAACTGCATAACGGTTATCTTGCTGGAAGTTGGAAAGTTGTACCTTGACTGGATTTGACCAATATATGGTCAACGGCTGGGCAAGCTTTATGACTTAGTCAAAGGGAGCTAGAACTTGTCCATGACATTTAGCCCCACGCATGAAGGATGAAGGGAGGATGAGAATCAGACTTCGCTTCTTGCTTTATGCGGAAAAATTATAAAATTTCTGTTTTTGTCCGTGGTACCGTGGCACCGTGGTACCGTGGATCTATTGTAGCTTTATCTGCTGCTGACAAATTCCTTGAAGGCCCCTATGCTTAGGACAGTGGATGGATTTTGACAACGTTCCCGTGGTTCCGCGGGATATTATTACTCGAGCTGTGGTAGCACAAATGACATTTAGAATATTTTCTACTTCATGAAGGATCCAAAAACAGGGTCCGAATGAATTTTTCCTCTTTTCAACGATGCCCCGGTGAGAACGCACACAGACGTGGTGAGAACTTTGAACCCATAACAGGGTCCGAATGAGGATGCTGCACTTCCCACGGTGACGCGGCGTGTTCCGAGGATTTATTTTGAGTAACTTCAACTCCTGCTCTTTTAGGTTCAGAAGCAGGGTCCGAGTGAAAAAGATTTTGGTATCACGGTCAAACGATGACGCGGCATTATGTTAGCCCCAAGACCATCCTTGGGCTAAAAACAGGGTCCGAATGAAATTTCTCACGGACAGGTATTCTATACTTAGAATATTTCAGCCCCAAGACCATCCTTGGGCCAAAAACAGGGTCCGAATGAAATTTCCCTACGGACAGATATTCTATACTTAGAATATTTCAGCCCCAAGACCATCCTTGGGCTAAAAACAGGGTCCGAATGAAATTTCTCACGGACAGGTATTCTATACTTAGAATATTTCAGCCCCAAGACCATCTTTGGGCCAAAAACAAGGTCCGAATGAAATTTCCCTACGGACAGATATTCTATACTTAGAATATTTCAGCCCCAAGACCATCCTTGGGCTAAAAACAGGGTCCGAATGAAATTTCCCTACGGACAGATATTCTATACTTAGAATATTTAAGCCCCAAGACCATCCTTGGGCTAAAAACAAGGTCCGAATGAAATTTCTCACGGACAGGTATTCTATACTTAGAATATTTCAGCCCCAAGACCATCCTTGGGCCAAAAACAGGGTCCGAATGAAATTTCCCTACGGACATATATTCTATACTTAGAATATTTCAGCCCCAAGACCATTCTTGGGCCAAAAACAGGGTCCGAATGAAATTTCCCTACGGACAGATATTCTATACTTAGAATATTTCAGCCCCAAGACCATCCTTGGGCTAAAAACAGGGTCCGAATGAAATTTCTTACGGACAGGTATTCTATACTTAGAATATTTCAGCCCCAAGACCATCCTTGGGCCAAAAACAGGGTCCGAATGAAATTTCCCTACGGACATATATTCTATACTTAGAATATTTCAGCCCCAAGACCATTCTTGGGCCAAAAACAGGGTCCGAATGAAATTCTTCATTTTAACCGGACTCCAACCTACCTCTTCTCCGGGATGAATCTCTGACATGAATAGTGACTTAGTAGTTGGGCATTTATTGACCCTTTAAATATGGGTAGGTGAGTCAAACTTGAATTACTTGTTTGACTTGAATTCTTGCAAATTTTTATCTTAGAGAGAGAAACTTAGAGAGAGACGCTCTGACAACCAGCAATTTTCTCGATTTTCTGACAAATTCAAGAACACAAACAAGGTATTCCTTAAATTTCTTCAAAATTTTCGATTAAATATTGGTTTTTGATTGAATTTTGTTTGAAGATTTCCATTTTTCTCTTGATCTTCAATCTGTTCTTGATGTTTTTGAATAAATCCCTTAATATCTTCAATGTGTTCTTGATGACCTTCAACATGTTCTTGATTTGACTGCGCAATTAATCTCCAACCTTTATGCATATACTCTTAACCTCAAATAAAATTTGTATAACTTATTTGTTTTTCCCGGAGTATGGATAATAAATTAATAGACACGAATGTGACCGTGACCTCGGAACACCGGGAGACCCCTGTTGATATAAACGTAGATGAGGAAGAGGAGTCGAGTTGGAACTCTGTTTTTATTGATCCGGTGTATACCCCGGTCAGAAGTGACACTCCGTCTTCTGTTGAACCTTTTTATCCACCGGAAATAAAGTATCCTGCTCCATGGGAAGTAGATGTAGCTTTCCCTCCCCATTATCTAACAAAAATAAACCCTGAACTAGACGGATTCTTGATTGTAGATACTAACATGGAGCAAGACAGAGAATCATCTGGGCGGAAGAGCGGTGCCCCGAAGCCTCCTCCTTTCTACATCAAACATGGGGGGCCACTGAATTATTTTATTGATTCAAAGACCCGGAACAAGTTAGATACTTCCCGGGAGGAACTGGCAGAAGAATGGGGTCTTCCAGATAACATTAACATTATAAGGCCAGCCAACTTAGAGACTGTTAGGTTTCCCCCACCTAACTGCATTGCTGTATATTTTCCGGCTTTTGAGTTAGGGTTACGGTTCCCTCTCCATCCTTTTACTAGGGAGTTACTTTCATTTTTGAATGTCACCGTAGCTGAAGTATACCCGAACGCTTGGGGGTGTATTACGGCGTTTTTGATAGTATGCAAGGTTTTGAAGATAAAACCTTCGCTTACAGCTTTTAGGTATATATTCCGGGCCAGGTTATGTTCCTCAGAGGATCATGGTGCCGGGTGGATTACATTAGCCCATAGGAAGGGTTATAAACTAGTAGGAGACCTCCCGGATAACCAAAAGGGTTACCGGACAAGGTTCGCATACCTGTACAGCTCGGAGCCTTGGAATTTCAAGACCTCCTTCGATATAAACCCCGAGATCAACAAATTTAATAACGACGTCCCGCAATGTACAGTTGAAGAGGCGGTGATAATTGAATATGCCCAGACAATCGTGGTGCAATTAAATGCCCCGGTTAATAAACAAGATAATTGGATTCCTCAACGGAGCCATCTTAACTTAGAGTTGTTGTTGTCGGCTTTTCAAATAAGCCTTAAGATTCATAAACGTAAGTTATTTTTTATCTCTCTTGTGTCCGGGATAACGTCTTGTCGCCTAACCGTCTTTGTACTATGCAGGCGTTGCCCGTGAAGAGCTTGCACAAAAGCATAAGAGCCTAATGGGTAAATTTAATCTAATGGCGATGACGAACAGCTTGGCCAAGAGGGCCGCAGATCCTACTCTTCTCCCGAGTCCACCAAAGGTAATTTTGTCTCCTTTGAGTTCATTTAAACTGTTGTTTGTTGTCTGACACCCAGTGTTATCGCAGAACGGGAGCTCAAAAATGACCGGCGTAGACAAGGCGCCCACTGAGGAGGAGGCACGGGCCCTCCTGGAACAAAGGAAACAAGCTCCCGTTCCATCTCACGTGGAACGGGGAGAACCGGCTCCAAAAAAGAAAAAGACGACGGCCAAGAGGAAGGCCAAGTCTCCAGCTGAGGAGCAACGGAAAAAGAAGAAGGAGGAACCAGTGAAGCCGGCCACTCCCGTTGAGCCGGTGGAGGTATATAGCGACAGTTCGACCCAGGGGTCGAACACAGTTCAAAGTGCTGTGCCTATTGCTGAACATAGGCCAGCGGAAGCAGCTGCTGCAGGGGTTGGTCCATCACAGCCCCAACCAAAATATACCCCTGCACAAAAGGGGAAAGAGGTGGCCGAGGAGTCGGCTGAAAGACCTCTCGATTCTTTCGAGAAGGTTTACCAGCGCCGCATCCGTCCACACCGGGACGATGTGGTTTTCGTCGAGTTAGATCGCAAAGATCTAAACACTCGTATCAACCGCGCTTCCAGGAACTTGGTGAGCGACACGGACAGGGAATACTTAATTCCATGTCCCCGGTTGAGCGGGCTGAACAATCCCGCGCCGCCGCTGCTGATGTAAGTAAATTGCAACCTTTGTTTATCTTTATTCTTTTGCTGAATTTGTCAATTAACTTTGTTTATTTTTTGACAAGCTTTAATCCGGGCCGAATTTGAGCTGATCGTGCAGCGGTCGTTGGCAGCTGAAAATGACCGCCTGTCCGCTAAAGCTGATGCCCAAGAGTTGGAAATTGAGCGGCTCAAGCGTGATTTGGCTGGTCTACCGGATTTAAGGGAGAAGCTGGCTAAGTGCGAGGAGCTAAAGGGGCGCCTGGCCCAGGCCGAGAAATGGAGAGGCCGCATTAGGGAAAACCTGGACGTAGCCGGTCAGTCTCTCGAACAGGCATCCGGGTTGGCTTCCAAAATTCATCATGAGGTGGCCCGAATGTTAGAGCAATACGATAAACTTGTCTCGGAAAACGAGCAAGTGATAAAGACTGTGATGGGAGACATGGACCGCTTCGAAAGGGTCCTTGATGCGGCCAAGGTATATAAGGTGCGGTCTGAGCGCACCTCATACATAGCCCGGCGCTGGTTAGATTCTCCCGAGGTGGTCCCGCTGCTGAATGCGCTTTCTATCGAGATGATGACTACCGGGGCAGTTGTTGAGGCTGAGAAATTCAGATTGGCGGCTGAAAAGATGGGTATTAATGCCAACCAACTGGTTGAGATGTTTAACCGCTGCCATGATGAAGCCACGGCCAACCTCAAGGACATTATAAATAAAGAGTCCGAGGTTTTGACGAAGGCAGTGGCGGAGGATGAAGAAGAGCGGAAAGAATGGCTCAAGAAAATGGACCCAGACCGGGAGGACAGAGCTTTAAAATTAGATCTTGACAAAATCCCGGTCTGCTATCCTCCTTTCCCTAAGGCTCCTGAGAGATCTTCCCTCATCAACCTTCAAACTGAATCTTCAAGTTTGTTGGAGATGCTAACTTCTAAGAGGGAGACTCTGCGGGGATTGTCCAACGAGCTGGCGGGTGAAGAGCCAATGCCTGATATTGAGGAACTTTTCAGCTTCACTCCCTCTCCGCGGCAACCTGAAGCCGAAGCTCAGCCACTGTCCCCGGAGCAGCAGCAGGAGCCATCTCCCTAGCTTTTAATCTCCCTTCCCCGGATTTTGTAATTAATATTTTTGTAACTGAATATTCTGTAGTCCCAACAGTTGTACATTTTGATTGTAAATATATTTTGTTTTTGACAAGTCTTGCATTTGTTCATTCTTGCCTCTTCATTTGCTTAGTTTAATTTGTGAAAGTTTGAAAATTGAATTAGAAATTTGAAAATTGACTAAGTATCAGACTTATACCGCCTCACCGTTTAACTAGGTGGGTTAGTTGAAAATTGACTAAGTATCCAACTGATACCGCCTCACCGTTTAACTAGGTGGATTAATTGAAAATTGACCAAGTATCTAACTGATACCGCCTCACCGTTTAACTAGGTGGATTAATTGAAAATTGACCAAGTATCCAACTGATACCGCCTCACCGTTTAACTAGGTGGATTAATTGAAAATTGAAAATTGACTAAGTATCAAACTAATACCGCTTCACCGCTTAATTGGGTGGAAAACGCACATTTGATGAACATGAAAATAATTATATTGAAAATTGATAATTGACGAAGTACCATCAACCGTGGTACCGCTTGATTGTGCGATGTTGATTACATGAACTGAACTGAACTTGAAAAATAAAACTTAAACTGAACTGAAACCGAATCTGAAACAACTGAATAACTGAATTGAAACCGAATCTGAAACAACTGAATCTGAGACTGAACTACGACATGGATCTTTTAGTGCTTGTTATGATGTATGCCCCTTGCAAGACTTGTTAAATGAAAAATTTCTTTAGATGGTCTGCGTGCCACGGCCTTTTTAACTTTTTTCCCGCGGAATCTTCTAATTCAAAAGTGTTAGGCTTGACAACATCAACTATTTTGAATGGACCGTCCCAGTTGGCACCAAGTTTGCCCTTCTCTGTATGTTTTCCTGTTGCTTCCACTTTACGCAGGACCCAATCTCCCGGTTTGAGAAGCCTTGTCTTGACATGTCTGTTGAATTGACGAGTCATCTTTTGTTTTTGAGCAACGGATTTAAGGAGTGCATTTCCACGGGTCTCTGAAAGTAAATCAAGATTCACCCTTTTCCCCTCGTCATTCTCAGAATGTGAATAATAGGTTACCCTTGTGGAGGGTATTCCTATTTCCACTGGTAGGACAGCTTCTAAACCAAAGACGAGTGAAAAGGGGGTATGCCCGGTGGACTCTTTCACGGTGGTGCGGCTGGCCCAGAGAATGCCTGGCAGTTCTTCATCCCAAGATCCTTTTGCTCCCTCAATTTTCTTTTTGATTCCATTGAGTATCTCTTTGTTGGCTGATTCAACCTGCCCATTTGTTTGAGGTCGGGATACTGAACTGAACCGGAGTTGGATGTTGAATTGTTCACAATATTCTACGGTTCCGCGGCCAATGAATTGTCTGCCATTGTCGGTGATTATTACCCGTGGAATACCATATCTGGTGATGATGTTTCTCTAGAGGAACTGACAGACTTGTTTCTCAGAAATAGTGCTAAGTGGTTCTGCCTCAACATATTTGGTGAAGTAGTCAATGGCCACAATAATGAATTTTCTTTGCCCCTTAGCAGGGGGGAAGGGACCGAGTAAATCCATACCCCATTTGTCAAAGGGCAGCACTGACTGCATAGTGGTTAGGAAACTTGAGGGTTTTCTTGACACTTTTGAGAAGAATTGGCACTTCGAGCATTTTCGTATCAAGTTTTCAGCATCTTGCCTCAAGGTTGGCCAGTAGTATCCACTTCTGAGTACTTTGCCTACCACGGTTCGAATACCTTGATGAATTCCACAACCTCCTTCGTGGATTTCCCTCAAAATATAATTTCCCTCTTCCGGGGTGACACACTTTAGAAGGGGGTGAGTGTATGACTTTTTGTATAATGTGCCATCCAAATATTCGAACCATTTGCTTTTTTGTTGGAGTTGTTTAGCTTCATGCTCATCTTCAGGAAGAGCTTGAGTTTCAAAGTACTTTATCAAGGAGGCCATCCATGTTTCTGATCTATCTATCACATGCACCATCACATTGATGCTGGGATTTGGAAGAACTTCCCACACGATGTCCCTGGGTTGGTTTGATTCCGCGGAACTAGCTAATCTGGCCAAAGAGTCTGCTTGGGCATTTTCAGAGCGGGGTATGTGGGATAGTGAGAATTTTTCGAATTTTTCCACTAATCCCTTCACCTTGGCTAAATACATTTTCATAGCCTCATCTTTTGCCTCAAACTCGCCTTTTACTTGTTCCACAATCAGCTGGGAATCGGAGAATGCCGACAAACTTTTTGCCCCGGATTCGTAGCAGATGGTTAGCCCCAAGATCAAGGCTTCATACTCTGCTTCATTGTTGGAAGCAGCAAATTCAAATCTTATTGCCCGTTCCAACCTTGCACCAGCCGAAGATATGATTAGTATTCCGGCACCACTGGCGACCTTGGTGGATGAACCATCAACATATAACTTCCATTCTTGGTTAGGATCTGAGGAAGTTGGTCCTGTGCTTTCAGCGATAAAATCTGCTAAAGCTTGAGCTTTGATGGAGGTACGCGGTTCATACTCTATCCCAAAGTCTGCCAGTTGATTAGCCCAATCAGAGATGCGGCTTGATTGATTTCTCCCTTCCAGAATTTTCTTAAGGGGCTGATTTGTTCTGACACGGATTTGATGAGATTGGAAGTACGGCTTCAACTTTCTGCTTGCCATAACTACAGCTAACGATACCTTCTCTACTTCACTGTAGTTTCCCTTGGAACCACGGAATGCATGACTGATGTAGTATACGGGCAGTTGGTTCCTTTCCCTTTCTGCTATCAGGACTCCTGAGACTGAGTACTCCGATATAGAAACATATAAGATCAAGGTTTCTCCTTCCATGGGGGAGACTAGCTTTGGGAGGGAAGCAAGATAGGCTTTCAACTGATCAAATGCTACCTCCGCCTCTTCGGTCCATTCAAATTTTGTTTGTTTGAGGGTCCTGAAGAAGGGCGAGCATTTATCTGCTGACTTTGACATGAACCTTCCCAAGGCCGCAACACAGCCAGTTAGTTTTTGAACTTCTTTGACGGTTTTGGGGGATCTCATTGTC
Source organism: Amaranthus palmeri (assembly GCA_019776075.1). Lineage (NCBI taxonomy): Eukaryota > Viridiplantae > Streptophyta > Magnoliopsida > Caryophyllales > Amaranthaceae > Amaranthus > Amaranthus palmeri. Next base: position 259,213 of record JAAKBH010000120.1, read on the forward strand.
ATGATAGCTTGAATTTTATCAGGATTGGCTTCGATTCCCCTTTCATCCACCAGAAAACCTAGACACTTTCCCCCTGTCACCCCAAACACGCACTTATCAGGATTAAGACGCATTTGATGGTTACGGAGGGTTAGGAAGGTTTCTCTGAGATCAGCAGCATGATTTTGGGCTTCTTTACTTTTGGTGATCATGTCATCAACATAAACTTCCAAATTCCGGCCAATTTGAGAGTTGAAGACATTATTCACCATTCGCTGATATGTTGCCCCTGCGTTTTTTAGTCCGAAAGGCATGACTTTGTAGCAATATACCCCGGCATTTGTTATGAAGGCTGTATGGGACTGATCTTCTAGCGCCAATGGGATTTGATGGTATCCTGCATTAGCATCCATGAAGCTGAGAAGTGCATGACCTGCTGTGGAGTCTACAAGCCGATCAATCTTTGGTAAGGGGTAGTCATCCTTTGGACAGGCTTTGTTGAGATCAGTGAAGTCGACGCACATTCTCCATTTGCCATTGGGTTTCTTAACAAGCACCACATTGGATAGCCATTCAGAATATTGGCATTCCTTTATGAAGCCTGCTTTTAACAACTTTGCCACTTCTGCCTTGGCTGCCTCGATTCTTTCTTTGCCCTGGTGTCGTAGCTTTTGTTTGACGGGCTTATGGCCTGGTTTGATGTCAAGTTTGTGGCACATGACTTCAGGCGGTATGCCGGGCATCTCTTCCACAGTGAAGGCGAAGATGTCCCGGAATTCAGCAATAACTGTAAGTATGTCATTTCTCACGGATTCAGGTAGGGTCTTTCCTACTTTAATTTTCTTTCCATCGAACATTGGAACTTCTTCAAACTGTTCCAATGGTTGAGGTTTCTCCGGGACATTGAGATTGTCCAGGTAAACACTCATGATTGACTGTGTTTCTTCTTCTCTTTTCCTTTTGGGGGGTGCTCCAGGGGCACCGTCATGCTTTAAGCAATTAATAAGGCATTGGCGTGCTGCCTTCTGATCCCCCCTTAGGATTCCAACTTTTCCATCATCCTGTTCAAACTGCAACAGGAGTTGATGTGGTGATATAATTGCTTTGATTTTGTTGATGAGTGGTAGTCCCATAATGGCATTGTATGGGAAATTGAGATCCACCACGGTAAAGCGGATGGGCAATGTTCTGCATCCATCTTTTTCTCCTATTCTCACTGGAAGTGTGATAGTTCCCAAGGGAACAACTTGGCTGCCTCCAAAACCAACAAGAGGTTTATCGAAGGGTTGCAAGTTTTTCTCCTCGAACTTCATCTGTTTCAAGCAGTCCATGGTGACAAGGTCCGCCGTACTGCCGGTATCCACCAGGACTTGCTTAACAACCATTTGGCCAATTTTAAGTGCAACTACCAGAGGATCAGTGTGAGGGGATTGAAGGGGCTCTGATAGGGTAGAGTCAAACTTCATTGCTGGACCTTTGGAAGGCGCTTTTGGGGGGCCTTTCATCAAGGTGTGTACACTGTCTTTGGCGGCCCTGATTGAGGGGTATTCTTCATTGAAGCCCCCGACTATCATGTTTATAACCCCTCTGGTATCGTTTGAGGCTTCTTTTTTGTCTTCCTCTTTTCGAGACTTAGGCCTTGAACGATACGACCTTTCACTACCACGGGATGAGTAGTCTTTTTTCAAGAACCGGCTTAGCTTTCCTTCTTCAGCCATCTGATACAGAACACGCTTCAATTCTCTGCACTGCTCTAAGGTGTGGCCGTATTCCCGATGATAGTCGCAGTACAGATCATAGTTGCGGCGATTTGAAGGTGTAGTGGTAGGCGGAGGTGCTGGAAGGGCATCCTGGACAGCATAGAAGATATCCCGTCGGTTGCTGTTAAAGCGAGGGTCTTCTCCTCCATCCCTGATATGCTTTCCTCCGGCTTCTTCAGTTGTATAAACCTGCCTTTGCTGCGGTGGCCCCATGTCAGAGGGATGACCGTGGGAACGATGATGATAGCCTCTGTCCCTCCTTAAGGGTCGATCATCCCTTGGCACTTTTGGTGGGAGACCTTCCCTTTTATCGTTCTTTCTCTTCTTGGAATCATGGGCGTGGCATATTTCTGAGGCAGTAACATAACTTTGGCATTGTCTCATGGCCTCAGAATAACTCCTCACCTGATGTTCCACAAGTTGAAATTTCAACTTGGGAGTTCGCATACCATTGATCAAGGCATTAAGAGCCACATAGTCTTCTAAATCCGTGACTTCCAAGACAGCTTCCTGGAACTTCTTAAGGTAAGAGGCGATAGATTCCCCTTCCTGTTGTACCACACTTAGCAAATGGAAGTTTGTTTTCTCTTGCCTTTTAGAAGCGACAAAATGATTAATGAATTTGGTTTCCAACTGCGCAAAAGTGTGAATTGTCCCAGAAGATAAGGAGGTGTACCAACCAAGAGCAATTCCACTTAGCGTAGTTGGAAAGAACTTGCACAGCAGGGCTTGATTGGTGGTGTACAGCAACATTAGATTTTTGTAGGCCACAATATGTTCTTCTGGGCATGTGGTACCATCAAAAGGAGTCATAGAGGGTATCTTAATCTTGGCCGGATTGGGGGTCGCCAATATTTCCGCTGATAGGGGGGAGTTCAGCACTACAGGAGCATCTTGGGGTCCTCCCAGGCTAACTTCCTCTTGCGCCGGAATCGGAGGCCTAACTGGACTTTGTGAATGGCCAGATTCAGAAAGTCGTTGCGCCTTCCTCTCCTCGCGCTTCCTATCTATCATCGCTTGGGTACTTTCAGAATGTCGGGATCGTTTTTGATTAAGATAATCCCTTACATCTTGTGTTGGTGTCCTTGATTCACCTTGGAAGGATGAACTTTTCTGGCGACGGGCTCGTTCCCTCTTCTTCCAGTTTTTGTGGCTGGATCTTGAAACCATTGTCTCTTGGTCATCTTGCTTTTTCGAGTCACGCCTTTGAGAGGTCTCCTCCCTTTGAGAATCCACGGGTTTCGGTGAAGGAGGGGAATCTATCCTTTGCCTTAAGTTCTCGATTTGTTCAGCCATATTGTCCAAGGCTTGTTGGTTGTGGTGGGTAGCGTTGGTGCTGAGAGCAGCACGAAGTTGTTCAGCAAATGCCGTGGTAAGACTTTGTGCCAGCATGTCCAGGTCACGGCGAGTCACGGCCTGATTGTTGGCCTGTCCCGCGGACGTATCTGTATCTGTGCTGTGCACTGTGGCGGTTTGCGTTGGTACTCTCTTCGGGGCCATAGCTTTTATGCTTCTATTCCCCACAGACGGCGCCAAACTGTTTCGAATATGAAACGTGGAAAGTATGTAAGGCACGTGAGGTACCTGAAGTAGAAGTCGTACGGTAGTCAAACGGTGGTCAAGTTGCGAAGCGACACCTCCTGAAAGCAGCACGTTTGCCCTACACAATAACAAGTCAGCCTAGCCCGGGGGGTTTTCCCGGAAACCCTCTCCGACGCTCAAGTCAGATGGTATAATAGGGGAAAAGTAATGAATAATGACTAGAAATGAATAGGTAAGGGTGTTTAGAGTGGTTGTTTATCACCTGAGTAAGGTAGTTGTAGGTGGCGATGATGAATGAAGGTGGTTAGTTTGTATTTTGACAGAGTTTCGGTATATTAATAAAGCTTAGGGTCCCGATCTCATCCAGCGTGCTCCTTTTATACCTATCAGATGGTTGTTACCTCTGTAGGGGGAGTGGGGAGCATGGAAGTTGAGGACCCAGATCATGGTAACCATGGCGGTTACTTTGACTGGAGATGGCAGTTACAAGATAACTGCATAACGGTTATCTTGCTAGAAGTTGGAAAGTTGTACCTTGACTGGATTTGACCAATATATGGTCAACGGCTGGGCAAGCTTTATGACTTAGTCAAAGGGAGCTAGAACTTGTCCATGACAATATTCATGTATAAAATCTATGACCATAATAATGTTAATTTCAACTTTTGTCAAGAATGGGTATTCCATTGATAGCATCCTCGACAATATAGCTTCCCAACCAATAACGAGTATTTGAAATAGATAAGACTGTTAATAAAAGAAAAGTATGCAATAAGATTCAAATTAAACTTATTCCAAATATAAGCATCTACTACCCCAGAGTACAGGTTCGGGTCTATTTGCACTTAGTAAGTGCAAACAGTAATAAACTGGTTAAAAAAAATCAAGTGTTTAATCGTACTTAGTAACTGCGATCATATCAAACAGGGTCAATATGCTGTTTTTAAGACAAGAGTTGCTCGCACTTAGTAAGTCCGGACAGACCGAAAACCTAAAACAGGTTGTTCGCTGTTAGTAACAGCGAACAACCTGTTTCAGTTTTTCAGTCTATTCACACTTACTAAGTGCGAACAACCCGAACGTAAGATTTGAGAATTACACGCTTAGTTTTGGAATAAGTTTGATTATGATCTTATTGTATGCTTTTTTTGATAAATAATCTTATTTATTTCAAATTTTCACCAATAACCCTTCAACAAGCCAAGTAACCCATCAACAATGGATGTCTAACAGCGTATAAAGTCTTCTATACGCTTTCATGCTCTACATCGATGCTGCTGACTACTACTACATATACAAATTCAACCCTTGCATCTTCCATACCTTTGCAACACAATGCTATTGTAATATTTGCATTCATATAATTGTTAATAAAAGTATATAAAAATTGTATTATAAAATTGATAGTATAACTTAAGGACTGCGTGCGTAGCATGCGGCCCCACAATTAGCTTAAGGAACAAATTGCAAGTCTATTGCTTTCTTATAAAAGACAAAGGAGAAAAGAAAATTGTTTAAATAAAATTTGTCCCATATTGTGTTGAGATCACAATGAAAGATAAGAGTTCTCTTATAAAAGAAAAGGGGAAAAAACTTACAAATAAATTTTATCCCATATTATTTAGGGAACAAAATGAAAGTTAAGGATTTCCTATAAAAGCAAAGGGAGAAAACTTAGCAAAATAAATTTTGTCTCATATTGCTTGTAGAACAAATTGAAAGCATGCACAAAATTGCAAGAAAAGATTACCACACATTGAATCGGGGTTACTCCTTAAAAAAAAGAAGAGTTAGCAAAATGAATTTTATTTCACATTGTGTGTATTGGTTTCATGAGGATTCTTGTTATATTATTTGGAAAGTTCTTTATCATTTTATAACTTAAATTAGTTATAAAAATTTTGAAATTATTTTATAAACTAAAATTAATCATAATTTTTTTTGGAGTTTCGTCTTATTTTCAATTAGAAATCAATTTGGGTTTACAACAATTCTGTTAAAAATCAATTCAGGTTTACAACTAGTCGATTAAAAATCGATTTCAGTTAAGTCGGCTTTAGCCAGATTGAGTTCAGTGTTTTGCCTGATTCGTCTCGGATATTGTTGGCCCATTTAGTTTTGATGATAACGTAAACTTTAATAAACAAACGTAATTTGTCTTTGAGATTGTTTTGATAGGTCAAATATCCGATCTTTTTAAGGATCGTTGATGGACCATTAAGCTTTGAAAAGGGATTACTTATTAACTGTTCCAAGATCAAGTCAGAGTTCGAAGATTGGTCAATCGGAGACAGTGCAGTGTTCCCAGAATCAGCGGTCAGAGGAGAAGTCAACAAAAATAATTAGGAAAATAATTTTTGTTTTTATTTTTCTTATTTAGTTTTGTTGTACGGGTGAATTAGTCTAGAATGCACAAGGAAATTAATTAAAAATTAATTTAACTAACTCCTAAAAAGTCTCCTTAAAATTAGGATCTTAAAATAAGTTTTCTTAAATTGTCTTAGCTATTTTTAGCTAAAAGACAAGAAAACTTGGAGTAACTACCAAGCTTTCCTACCACTCTCACGCGTAAACTAAACCCTCAACTCCCACTATCTTTGATCATGGGATTATGGGTAGTTTAGATCTAGAAATCTATATAAATTATTTTTCTACAACCGGCACAATTTGGTGATCATTTGAGAGAGATTTATTTTTCCGAAAATATTGTGCCCAAAAATATTTCGTGAGGTTTACAAAATAAAGAGAGGAAATCTTGATTGATTTTAATTGCTACTTAATTTCAAGATTTAATCCTTGTGCTATTCTTGATATGATTCATCCATTTTAGATAAATCTTGTAAAGGGTTTATTTGAGAGTTTTTGTTATTTAGACTTGGGTAAGTCTAAAGGGTAGAGAGAAGAGAAACGGTAAGAGGTTACCGTGAGAAGAGTAGAGAAACGGTAAGAGGTTACCGTGAGTAGAAGAGAAACGGTAAGGAGTTACCGAGAGAAGAAAAAGAGTAGAGAGGAGAAGTTATTTTATGTAATAGAGGAGTGATTTACATAAAATAATAGAGAAGAGAAATCACTAGTGGGTCGTGGTTCTTTTTCCCACGTTAAATCTTGGTGTTCCTTTTATAGTTTTCTTTTATATTGTCTTGAGTATTTTTGTTATTCAAATTCCGCAATAAAAAGGGCTAAAAATACTCAAAGGGCGCAAGTAACAATTCACCCCCCCTCTTGTTACAGTTCATTGTCTCTAAGTGTTTCTACAATTGGTATCAGAGCCCTGTTCCTCATTTGATCAGGAAACCCTGAGAGCCGTATCTTGCTGTATTAGAGATGATGAAAATGAACGAGCGCATGGAAGAAGGGTACTCTACTCAGAGACCACCAACGTTCGATGGCAAATTCTATACATATTGGAAAAACAGGATGGAGATCTTCATCAAAGCTGAAAATTATCAAGTTTGGAGAGTCATCGAAATTGGAGATTTTGAGGTAACAACTACCAACTCCAATAACGAGACTGTTCCCAAACCTATCACAGAATATGAGAAAGAAGATTTTCAAAAGATGGAAATGAACGCTCTTGCTATCAAATTGCTTCATTGTGGGCTTGGTCCAAATGAACATAATCGCATTATGGGATGCAGAACCGCTAAACAAATTTGGGATCTGCTGGAGGTTACCCACGAAGGAACGAGTGAAGTTAAGCGTTTCAAGATTGATTTGCTCATGTCCAAATACGAAAGATTTGTGATGGAACCTAAAGAAAGCATTCAAGAAATGTTTACAAGGTTCACAAATATCACGAATGAGCTTGTCTCCCTTGGAAGGCTAATTCCCTCAGATGAACAAGTGCGAAAAATCCTAAGAAGCCTACCTCAAGATGATCGTTGGAGAGCAAAGGTCACAGCCATTCAAGAATCTAAAGATTTCACAAAGTTTAATCTGGAGGAGTTGGCTGGATCCCTTATGACTCATGAATTACATCTGGGAACAGCTGACAGTTCCAGGAACAAGGGTTTGTGTAACACCCCGATATTTCAAAACGATAGTTTTTAATATAGTTGATAAATTACGAGTATTATGTATATATTTTTATTATTTGGTTAGTGTGTTATGGGCTCTTTTTGGGTTGGGTCATGTATTATTCATTCTTAATGACAATTTAGACTTTTGGGCCAATAGAAAAAAAAAAAAAAAAACTAAAACAATTTTAATCTCAATTTTAAAATAAAAAAAAAATAAAGAGGGAAATTCCATAGGGTGTGCCGGCCCTATGGAAGATTTCATGGGATTGTAACTCCCATGAGATATCAATTGGAGAATAATTTCTATGATTATTGCCTAAACTTAATTGTTCAATTATTCCTTCCCTTAATCCTTTCATTTGCCTTAACCTAGCATTTTCTTTTCTATCTCCTAATTTTCCCTAGAAAACATCAAAAGCTTAACCCTAAAATCCTAGCATTTTCTAACCTTTGAATCTTGGTGTTTTCATATAATTGTAAGTTAATTTTATTTCTTATCCTTTAATCAAGTTAAATTCCAATTATGTGATTTATACATATGTGTGTGAATGTTTATCCATGACTTTTTCTTTATATGATTTAATATTATTATGTGAATTTTGTATGTAGACATCAAATGGTATTGTAGGATGTTTTGTTTTAAGAGTTATTTTGATATAAGAATGTTATAATAGAGTGATGGATGAAGGTATAAAAATAATAATAATATACATTTTTTTTAGAATTGTTCATGGAGAAAATTGTGTTGTTGTGTAAGGAATTTTTGTTATGGTATGAAGAATTGTGTATGGATAAATGATTTGTTTTTTATGATAATTTGTATTTTGTAAGAAATTAATAATTTTGAGAAAATTTGGAAATGAATTTTTGTGGGCATGAGTTTATGATTTTTATGGTTGTAAGATATGGATTTAATAGGAAAGTGGAAATTTGAATTTAAATGAATTTATATGAATTTTAACAAAAAAATTGACAAATCCCGTAGGATTGAAAAATAGTGAAAAAATGTTGTTTTTAGAGCATTTTGACCTTGAAATTAGGTTAAAAATATCTATACTATGTTATAAATTATGAAAATTGGTACCCGGGGGTTTTGATGCCTTCCGGACGCAACGGTGAAGTCGGATTTACGTTTTGACAGTCTTGAGGCAGGTTTCTGGGCAGTTTTAGTTGCTGTCTTTTGTAGGGGAATTTAATATGTTTGGAGTTGTGGTGTATGTCACGTGTTATGCGTATGTGTTTTATGTGTGATGGTAATTGTTGTATGTGAGGTGTTTACCTTGAGGATGATGTGAATGTGTTCTTATTTCCGAAAACGGTTAAACCTTGTAGGAAGCCGATTCGTGACCGGAAATTGACTTGGGCCTTTTGCTTTGTTTGCTTGATCGAGGTACGTACACGCAGCATAGATTTGTAGTATAGGTTACGTGCCATATGTTATGGTATAAAAGGTAAAGTATGGGCATGTAATGTGTATATTGTTACGCTTCCGAACAATTGATTATATTATAACTTTTAATAAGCAGAGGTAGTATGACCTCACTAACTTGAAAGTGGACGTAGTATGACGTCAATTGGTGGAATGATTTTACTCGCGGCCTTTGGAGCCTATGTGCCACCGCGGGGTATGCATACTTGACCATAGACACCGAAGTAGGACGTGTGTCTATGGTAGAGACTTGCTTAGGGGTTAGCTCCCCCTAATGTATTGTCTCGCCTATGGAGTTTGAAGTGGTACCAGCAGTATGGCTGGAATAGATACAGCAGTATGGCTGACTAACTGGAACATGAAAATTATTAAAGTTAATACTTTTACTTTGATTGTATTCGATTAATTAAATTGTAATTTCCTTGCTGACGTGTACTTTTTGGTCTTAACGATCTTGCGATGATGTCGTTTACTCTTCGGTTAATGACTAGCAGTAAGTTAATTGCAGCTGGGGAGTGAGGACTATTCTGGGAGGAATAAAACGTTATTATCAGAAACTGTTATGAACCTAAATTTCCGTATTTACTTTTAATGATGGTTTAAGAGGCGTGATCGCTCTCGAGTTGTAATAAATAGAATTAACTTTGCGAACTTATCTGCTGCTTCGTCTTTACGTCTGGTAGATTGTATTAGCACTATTAGAACTCGATCCGCAACTTTTATTTCGCTTGAACCGTTTTAACTAACCGTTTAACGCCCCGGTTTGACTCGAACTATATTTGGTTACTCAAAAAGTCTATTTCTCTTTTAAAACGACACGAGTTAAACTACGGGATGTTACAATTGGTATCAGAGCGGGAGTTCTATTTAGTGTTATATATCTAAACCGATGTTTTAACGAAGCATAAGTCACGACGAGAGTAAAGGGGTAGATATTAAGGGGATGATGTGATCTGTTTGTTGTCTCTAAGTACCTTGTTATGTATGCTTGTGATGGATGATTGATAGATTCTTGTGTATACTTGTGATCATCTGGATTGTTATCCTTGTTTTATTTTGGTAATTGATTGCCTTGTTTTTCTTTCTTTGTGAGTCAGGAAGTCGATTATTATCATAACCATGGATAAGGGAAAGAAACCAGCAGAAGAGGGAATGAATACCGTAGGGGAACCTTCAGAGACCTTGGTTAATGCCCCAGTCTGGGCAGAAATTGAGGCTCTGGGTATATGGGAACGAAAGGAGGGAGAAAGTTGTTTAGAGTACCAACATCGGATGGAATTAATGTACTTGAAAGCAAAACAAGTGTATGAACGGTTAAGGAATGGGGAGATGATCGAAAGGACGGAAAGAGAAGAATCCCAGAATCCTGATTTTGACAAAAGGGTCGGAACGGTAGATGTGGTGGGACGGTCTGGTTGGACATTCCAGAATCTAGTAGAGCTAGAACTAGTACTATTGAGGTAGCTGAACCCATAGTAGACCCTGACTCCGTTTTGGACGTTAATTTTTATGACTTAGACCCTGAGGAGGATCCCGAGGAAGATCTTGAGGAGGATCCCGAGGAAGATCCTGAGGAGGATCCCGAGGAGGACCCGGAGGAAGAAGTTGAGGTAGACTTAGAGGGTAATATCCATGAGGAACCTAGGGACATTGTAGAGGTGGAACCCCTGAGAGTAGTAGTAGACCCTTATGAGGATATAATGGGAGATGGGTATCACACTGATGAGGATGAGATTATGAGCGATAATGATAGCGACATAATAATTCTAGGGGGTTGGCCAGTGAGACAGGAAGACCCTATGAGTGAAGAAGAAAGCGAGATCACCATGTGGGAGGAGAGCCCACCTGAGCCGGTTTTTGTGGAACTCTCTGATTCTGTGGACCAACCTGCCTTAAGTGATTCCTTGTCGGTCGGGACTCCATCTGATTCTGATTCTGATTCTGCCTCTGATACTGCTTTTGATTCTGATTCTGATGACACCTCAGATGACTCCGGGGATTCCGATTTTGACCCTGATCAGTACATGGAAGATCAGGATCGTCTTGACGCGTCGCCTTTCTTTGTTTAATAGCTTATTTTCTTTCATGTTTATGCAAACATACGAGTGCGTATGTCCAGTTTTGTAGTATTGGTATACCACGAATATTATGTGCGTGGGACATTTTTTTTCTGATTTGGACTATGTGTTTATCAAACAATAGTTATGTGGGAGTTATACCCAAGTATTTTATTTAGGACTATTTTTGCATCTCATATTTATTTTGGATATTGCCTATCCTTGTGATATTATTTTTTTTTAATATAATTGATAGTTTATATAATTACTTGCTTCAGTTTATTCTACCCTTATAAGAAGGGAGATTAGAATGTATGAGCTGTGTATAAGTTCAACTCTAGTAAATAGAAGCGAATAACTTTTGGTATTACTCGGTTAAAAAAAAAAAAAAATTTGTACAAACTCGATGCAGGTCTTTTTCACCTTTTTCTAAGTTTCTTTTAATTTATTTTATATATGTTGGTTGAACAATAATAGTATAAGTTATCCTTCTAATAGACGTATTAGACCTATATATTTACACACCTCGTTTAACCTTATGCAGTATACCTGCCAGCATGCCACCCTTCCTGAATCGGTCTACGCCACGAAGGAGCTCTGACCGAGTTCTGCGAAACTTAGTTAAGGCTTTAGCGGGGGCGAGAAACCCTAGACAAAAATCTGTGGAGGAAAGAGCTTCCTCAATAAGTAAAAGGATAGCTCAAAGTAAACCCTCGACCTACAATGGAAAAGGTGAACCATCCCTGTTAGAGAACTGGCTGAGGGAGTTTGACAAACTTTTCAGTGTCGTTAAATGTCCTGCTGAGTTCATGGTTGACCAAGCTACGTTTTTCCTAGTGGAAGACGCCGACTATTGGTGGACTCACAGCAAAGCAAGACTAGTGGCTGAGAGCAATGGTGACTTAAGTTGGGAAGATTTTAAGGGGGCATTAAGGGATCAGTTTTACCCGCCTCATGTGAGGAAGGACAAGTCTAATGAGTTTGCTAGGTTTGAGATGGGAAGTTTATCGGTGGACGAGTATTATCAGAAATTTATGGAATATTTGAAGTTCTGTCCTGAAGATGTTCCAACTGAAGGAAAGAAAATGCAGCGGTTCGAATTGGGTCTGTCGTACGAGATTCAGAAGCACATTGAGACTGATAGGTATGATACGTTAGACCAGTTATATAAAAGAGCTGCACAGATCAGGAATGTCATTAGGAAGGAACGGGAGAATTGGGTCAGGGTGGAGAAAAAAGGAAGGATACCTTTGTTCAGAATGCTGTAGGTGTGAATAATCCCGTTCAGAATACATTCAAAAGACATAACCCGTTTGGGAGTTTCCAAGAAAAAGGCTTTCATGCAGGCCAGTCTAGTAAGAATAGGGGAGATTCGACACCAGAAGTTCGAATGTCGAAACCCTTGTATGATCGCAACGGGAAGGAAAGGGTATACAACTGTAGGAGATGTCAGCGAAATCATCCTGGACGGGACTGCCGGGGAATGTTAGTGGATTGCTCTCACTGCGGTAAACCGGGTCACAGGATGTATGAATGTTATGCTCGTTTGGGTCAACAAGAGCTTCAAGGGGGTAATCCTCGAGGTTTTCATCAGCAACGTTTCGGTAACGGAAGAGGCAATAACGAAGGTGGAAGGGGAAACCACAATGCTGGTGGTCTTGGTCGGAACTTGGGGGGTGCCATGAATTCTAGGTTTCAAGGAAACCACTATGCTGGTCAACAATCTCAGGGGAATGTTAGGAATGAGAACTTTACGGGGCAACGTGGAAACCAAGGAGGTACAACTGCCACTCCGAATTCGGGCCGGTTGTCTGCAGTAAACACAAGAGAAGCAGCGCAGACAGCTGATGTGGTCACAGGTACGTTCTGCATCAATACCAAGCCTGTTAAAGTTCTTTTTGACTCTGGTGCATCATGCTCTTTCATTTCTAAGTCTAGAGTTAAGGAATTAGGGTTGGAAAACCCAGAGAAAACATCTTTTTCGGTCACTGTTCCCTCTGGAGAGACTTTTTATTGTAATGTGTTGTTTCGTGATGTGCCGGTGAGAATAGGGAAAACAAAATTCTTGAGTGATTTGTTGTCTTTAGAAATGGGAGACCTGGATGTGATACTTGGGATGGATTGGCTTGGTAGATACAAAGCGACAATAGATTGTGAAGAGCAGTCTGTGACTTTGAGTGGGCCTAGAGGAGAGACGGTCAAACATAGGAACCTTCCTAAAGGGCCTAGGGTAAAGGTTGTGTCGTCCTTAGAAGTTAAGAAGTTAATCAAACAAGGGCAACAATGGTTTCTGTGTAGTGTGAGTAAAGTAAAGGAACGGGAGGTACGACTTGAGGATATACTAGTGGTCAACGACTTCATGGACGTTTTTCCAGAAGAGATTCCTGGTATGCCTCCGAGGAGAGCTGTAGATTTCTCGATTGAATTAATACCAGGAACGGGGCCAATTTCTAAGGCACCTTACCGAATGGCCCCGAAGGAGATGGAGGAGTTGAAGGTTCAGTTAGAGGAGTTATTAGAAAAAGGTTATATACGACCTAGTGTTTCGCCCTGGGGAGCTCCAGTGCTATTTGTGAGGAAAAAGGACGGGACAATGCGTCTCTGTATTGATTATAGGGAACTTAATAAGGTCACTCTTAAGAACAAGTACCCGTTACCACGGATTGATGACCTCTTTGATCAACTGAGGGGAGCTGGAATCTTTTCAAAGATCGATCTGCGGTCAGGGTACCACCAGTTACGCATTAAGGAGGAGGATATCAGTAAGACAGCTTTCAGAACAAGGTATGGACACTTCGAATTCACCGTGATGCCTTTTGGGTTGACGAATGCACCAGCAGCTTTCATGGGGTTGATGAATCAGGTTTTTCATGCTTATCTCGATAAGTGTGTGGTAGTATTCATTGATGACATTTTGGTATCCTCCAAGACTCCAGAAGAGCACCAGGAACATCTAAGGTTAATCTTGCAGATTCTAAGGGACAATCAGTTGTATGCAAAATTTTCGAAGTGTGAGTTCTGGTTAGAACAGGTGGCCTTTTTGGGTCATCTTGTCTCTAAGGATGGTATTTCAGTCGATGAGACGAAGGTGGAGGCCGTACGAGATTGGTCTACACCTCGGAATGTTACGGAAGTTCGAAGTTTCTTGGGTTTAGCCGGATATTATCGTCGTTTTGTAAAGGACTTTTCCCGTATTGCTCGCCCACTTACATCCTTGATGAAAAAGGAAAAGAAGTTTGAGTGGACCGAGGAATGCGAGAAAGCTTTCCAGATGTTGAAGGAAAGGTTAACTACTGCCCCAGTTTTAGTCTTACCTGATCCTTCTTTAGAGTATTCTGTGTATAGCGACGCTTCCAAACATGGATTGGGTTGTGTCCTAATGCAGGATAGGAAGGTGGTAGCCTATGCTTCACGTCAGCTGAAGACTCACGAAGTCAATTACCCAACGCATGACTTAGAGCTAGCAGCTGTGGTGTTTGCGTTAAAAATCTGGCGGCATTATCTGTACGGGGTGAAGTGTACGATTTTCACAGATCACCAAAGTCTACAATTCTTATTTTCACAACCCGAACTGAATCTGCGGCAACGACGTTGGTTAGAATTAATCAGTGATTACGACCTAGAGATCTCTTCTCACGAAGGGCGCGCAAATGTGGTCGCCGATGCTTTAAGCAGGAAATCAAACCATACGGTGGCTACCTTGATAACGTCTGAGGAGTTAAGTAAGGAATTTGAGGGAATGAACTTAGAGATAATCAAAAAGGGTGAATTGGAAGCCAAACTGGGAGCTCTGTCCATTCAACCTACGTTCTTTGAGGAGATCATGATTAAACAAATGGACGATCCCAAGCTCATTAAGTTACGTGAACAAGCAAGCGAAGGTAAAGCCGAAGGCTTTACAATTCATGAAGATGGTAGTCTTCGTTTTAAAGGACGATGGTGTGTACCGGAAGGATGTGACTCATTAAAGGACACTCTGTTGAACGAGGCACACAGTTCGAGATACTCTGTTCACCCGGGAGGAGATAAAATGTATCAAGATCTAAAAGGTATGTTTTAGTGGTCGGGTATGAAGAAGAACATTGCCGAGTTTGTTTCTAAGTGTTTGACGTGCCAAAAGGTTAAGAGCGAACACCGAAGGCCAGCTGGATTATTACAGCCCTTAGAAGTCCCGGTATGGAAGTGGGATGATATTTCAATGGACTTCGTAGTAGGTTTACCACGGTCTAAAGCTGGTAATGACACTCTTTGGGTGATTGTGGATAGACTTACTAAGTCCGCAAGATTCATACCGATGAATTGTAAGTGGGATATGGAACAACTAGCTCGTGCGTACATTAAATATGTGGTGCGATATCATGGGATACCTCGTACTATAGTTTCTGATCGGGATACCCGGTACTTGTCGCATTTCTGGAAATCCTTACAACAGGCCTTGGGGACCACTCTTCTTTATAGTACGTCCTTTCACCCGATGACGGATGGTCAAACCGAGCGTGTTAATCAGGTGTTGGAAGACATGTTGCGAGCAGTAGCCATGGAATGGCAGGGTTCTTGGGATGAGCATTTGGATCTTGTGGAGTTCGCTTATAATAATAGTTATCAGGCTACAATTCAGATGGCTCCGTTTGAGGCACTGTATGGTCGCAAGTGTCGTAGTCCAATGTCTTGGGATGATTTCACCGAGTCTGTAACTTTAGGGCCGGATATGTTAGTTCAGATGACTGAGCAAGTCAAGTTGATTCGAGAGAAAATGAAGGCGGCTCAAGATCGGCAGAAGTCTTATGCTGATCTTCGTCGTCGTCCTGATGAATATGCCGTAGGCGACAAGGTTCTTCTTCGTGTATCGCCAATGAAGGGCGTGGTTCGTTTTGGTGCTCGTGGAAAGTTAAGCCCACGCTTCATTGGTCCCTATGAGATTGTGGAAAGGATTGGGAAATTAGCATATCGGTTAGCGTTACCTAATGCAATGGGTAAGGTTCACGATGTTTTTCATATCTCCCAGTTGAAACGCTATGTTGCGGCTTCTTCGCATGTTTTGGACCCAGAACAGTTGGAGATCGATGAAAGCCTCACTTACGAAGAGCAACCTGTTCAGATTTTAGACAGGAAGGTTCGCAGTACTCGGCGTAAGGACGTCGAAATGGTTAAGGTGCTGTGGTCTAACCATCGGTCTCAAGAAGCGACTTGGGAAACAGAGGTTTCTATGCGCGCAAAGTATCCACACTTATTCTCTCAGGTTAGTAAGTTACGAGGACGTAACTTCTTAAGGGGGGTAGAAAGCGATAGGATTTTCGCTCGTTGAGTATTTTGACCTAATTTTTTTTTCCCGTTGTCTATGTGTTGTGTTTAGTGTCTGTGTACATACTTGTTTGTGTTGTTGCATGTTATGGTTTTACATGTGTGTGGTGGTTGCATGTTATGGTTTTGGGGTCAAAACCTTTTTAAGGGGGGTAGTCTGTAACACCCCGATATTTCAAAACGATAGTTTTTAATATAGTTGATAAATTACGAGTATTATGTATATATTTTTATTATTTGGTTAGTGTGTTATGGGCTCTTTTTGGGTTGGGTCATGTATTATTCATTCTTAATGACAATTTAGACTTTTGGGCCAATAGAAAAAAAAAAAAAAAACTAAAACAATTTTAATCTCAATTTTAAAATAAAAAAAAAAGAAAAAGGAGGGAAATTCCATAGGGTGTGCCGGCCCTATGGAAGATTTCATGGGATTGTAACTCCCATGAGATATCAATTGGAGAATAATTTCTATGATTATTGCCTAAACTTAATTGTTCAATTATTCCTTCCCTTAATCCTTTCATTTGCCTTAACCTAGCATTTTCTTTTCTATCTCCTAATTTTCCCTAGAAAACATCAAAAGCTTAACCCTAAAATCCTAGCATTTTCTAACCTTTGAATCTTGGTGTTTTCATATAATTGTAAGTTAATTTTATTTCTTATCCTTTAATCAAGTTAAATTCCAATTATGTGATTTATACATATGTGTGTGAATGTTTATCCATGACTTTTTCTTTATATGATTTAATATTATTATGTGAATTTTGTATGTAGACATCAAATGGTATTGTAGGATGTTTTGTTTTAAGAGTTATTTTGATATAAGAATGTTATAATAGAGTGATGGATGAAGGTATAAAAATAATAATAATATACATTTTTTTTAGAATTGTTCATGGAGAAAATTGTGTTGTTGTGTAAGGAATTTTTGTTATGGTATGAAGAATTGTGTATGGATAAATGATTTGTTTTTTATGATAATTTGTATTTTGTAAGAAATTAATAATTTTGAGAAAATTTGGAAATGAATTTTTGTGGGCATGAGTTTATGATTTTTATGGTTGTAAGATATGGATTTAATAGGAAAGTGGAAATTTGAATTTAAATGAATTTATATGAATTTTAACAAAAAAATTGACAAATCCCGTAGGATTGAAAAATAGTGAAAAAATGTTGTTTTTAGAGCATTTTGACCTTGAAATTAGGTTAAAAATATCTATACTATGTTATAAATTATGAAAATTGGTACCCGGGGGTTTTGATGCCTTCCGGACGCAACGGTGAAGTCGGATTTACGTTTTGACAGTCTTGAGGCAGGTTTCTGGGCAGTTTTAGTTGCTGTCTTTTGTAGGGGAATTTAATATGTTTGGAGTTGTGGTGTATGTCACGTGTTATGCGTATGTGTTTTATGTGTGATGGTAATTGTTGTATGTGAGGTGTTTACCTTGAGGATGATGTGAATGTGTTCTTATTTCCGAAAACGGTTAAACCTTGTAGGAAGCCGATTCGTGACCGGAAATTGACTTGGGCCTTTTGCTTTGTTTGCTTGATCGAGGTACGTACACGCAGCATAGATTTGTAGTATAGGTTACGTACCATATGTTATGGTATAAAAGGTAAAGTATGGGCATGTAATGTGTATATTGTTACGCTTCCGAACAATTGATTATATTATAACTTTTAATAAGCAGAGGTAGTATGACCTCACTAACTTGAAAGTGGACGTAGTATGACGTCAATTGGTGGAATGATTTTACTCGCGGCCTTTGGAGCCTATGTGCCACCGCGGGGTATGCATACTTGACCATAGACACCGAAGTAGGACGTGTGTCTATGGTAGAGACTTGCTTAGGGGTTAGCTCCCCCTAATGTATTGTCTCGCCTATGGAGTTTGAAGTGGTACCAGCAGTATGGCTGGAATAGATACAGCAGTATGGCTGACTAACTGGAACATGAAAATTATTAAAGTTAATACTTTTACTTTGATTGTATTCGATTAATCAAATTGTAATTTCCTTGCTGACGTGTACTTTTTGGTCTTAACGATCCTGCGATGATGTCGTTTACTCTTCGGTTAATGACTAGCAGTAAGTTAATTGCAGGTGGGGAGTGAGGACTATTCTGGGAGGAATAAAACGTTATTATCAGAAACTGTTATGAACCTAAATTTCCGTATTTACTTTTAATGATGGTTTAAGAGGCGTGATCGCTCTCGAGTTGTAATAAATAGAATTAACTTTGCGAACTTATCTGCTGCTTCGTCTTTACGTCTGGTAGATTGTATTAGCACTATTAGAACTCGATCCGCAACTTTTATTTCGCTTGAAC
Organism: Amaranthus palmeri; assembly: GCA_019776075.1. Taxonomy (NCBI): domain Eukaryota; kingdom Viridiplantae; phylum Streptophyta; class Magnoliopsida; order Caryophyllales; family Amaranthaceae; genus Amaranthus; species Amaranthus palmeri. The sequence continues at coordinate 277,628 of JAAKBH010000120.1, forward strand.
CGTTTTAACTAACCGTTTAACGCCCCGGTTTGACTCGAACTATATTTGGTTACTCAAAAAGTCTATTTCTCTTTTAAAACGACACGAGTTAAACTACGGGATGTTACAGTTTGGCTCTGACAGCAAACGATCAAGAAGAATCAGAAACTGACGAGGAAGAGGCAGCCTTGCTGGTACGTAGGTTCAAGAAGTTCTTCAGGAACAACAAGTATAAGAATCAAAGAAACAACAAAGAAAAAGGAACTTCAAATTCCAAAACATATGAATGCTACAAATGTGGAAGTACCGAGCATTTAATTAAGGATTGCCCATTATGGAAAAATGAGAAAGGTAAAGGGAAAGCAAGAGAAACAGGAAGACAACCTACAAAAGGAAATTTCAACAAAGCCGATTTACGCAAAGCCATGATAGCTGCATGGGGAGAATCCGAAAGCGAGACCGAAACCGAAGCTCCCGTTGAAGAAGAAGAAGTAGCCAATCTTTGTCTCATGGCGACGCATGATGAAAAGGCTAAAGGAAAAGAGGTACTGTCTACTGATCCATTTTCTGATTATTTATTTAAATTTGATAAACATAGATTAATTAGCATGATTTTAGAATCTCACGAAAATTTGGAAAAACAAACAGCCATCTGTCTCAAAACTGAAAAAGACCTTAAAGCGTGTAAAGACCAAATATCCTACCTTAATTCTTTTAGGTCCGATGTGCAAACTCGATTCTTTGAATTGCTTGATAATAATGTGATGTTAAAAGAAGCAATAGAAAAGGTTAAAGAAGAAAACATCATGTTAAATATTGAGTTGAATCAACTTAAGCAATTTGAGATGGAAGTAAATTACGAGTCTAATAAAGAAATTAAATGTGTCCTTTTACAAATGAAATTAGACCTAGAATCTGCCTTAAAAGAAAATGATCGACTTAAGCTTGAATTAGATTCAAGAGAAAAAGGGAAAATCAAAGAAGTTCCCAAATGGATTCTTAATGCTAAAACCAAAGGAACCGAAGGTCTAGGATATGACAAACATGATAAAAAGAAAAAGGTCTACGTTGATCTCCCAAGTAACAAAATCTGTTCCTTTTGTGGCAAAACTGGGCACCTGAAACATCAATGTTTAAAAAGGGAACAGCATAACAAAACGAATCAAATATATGTCGATAGAGTTTGGATTAAGAAATATGATTCTTGCATAATCGACATGGAACCCAAGGATGGCTGGGTTCCACCCTCTAACAACAAAATTCGTTTTGCAGGTTCTAGTGAGGGGGAACAGCGCATGGTATCTCGACAGTGGCTGTTCCAAGCACATGACAGGCGATAGATCAAAATTTCTCTCACTAGAAGCCTATGATGGAGGAACGGTGACCTTTGGCGATAACATGAAAGGTGAAATCATTGCAAAAGGCAAAATAGGAAGGTCAAGTTCCCATGCTATAGATAATGTATTTTTGGTCGAGAATTTAAAGCACAATCTTTTAAGTATTTCTCAATTTTGCGACAAAGGTAACTCTGTAAACTTTACTTCTGATAAGTGCATCATTTCTAGGAACGACACAGGAGACATAATTCTGGAAGGGATCAGAAAAGGGAACACCTACGTGGTGGACCTGCACACTGTTCCTAAAACCAGTTTGACATGTCTAAGCGTTATAGAAGATGACCCTCTTCTTTGGCATAAAAGATTAGCTCATGCTAGTTTTTCATTGCTTAATAATTTACGATCTAAAGACCTAGTAAGAGGATTACCGTCCCTAAAATTTCAAAAGAATGAAGTATGTGATCCTTGTGCTAAAGGAAAACATGCAAGGTCATCCTTTAAACCTAAAAATGTCGTGACCACCTCAAGACCACTTGAATTAATTCATATGGATCTTTGTGGACCTATGAGAATCCAAAGTCGCAGCGGTAAGCGTTATGTTTTTGTTATAGTTGATGATTACAGTAGATTTACATGGACTTTATTTTTATCTAGCAAAGATGAGGCCTTTGACGAATTTGTTGCATTCGCTACTAAAATTCAGAAATCTAGTAACAATCAACTAGTCCACATAAGATCGGATCATGGTAAAGATTTTGAAAATTCAAAGTTTATGGATTATTGTAATGAGCATGGTTTAAGTCACAATTTCTCCGCACCTAGAACACCACAACAAAATGGTGTGGTTGAACGTAAAAATAGAACTTTAGAGGAAATGGCTAGAACTATGTTGATTGCTAGTGGTTTACCTAGAAATTTTTGGGCCGAAGCCGTAAATACTGCATGCTATATATTAAATCGAGTATTAATTAGACCTATCACTTCTAAAAACCCCCTACGAATTATTTAAAGGAATTAAACCTAATATTTCATATTTTCGAGTCTTTGGATGTCGATGTTTTGTGCATGTTAATGGAAAAAGAAATATAGGTAAATTCGATGAAGAAGTGATGAAGCGGTATTTCTTGGCTATTCATCTCATAGTAAAGCATATAGAGTTTATAATAAGAAAACCATGTGTGTTGAGGAATCTGTTCACATAATATTTGATGAAACTAACTTTATGACAAGTGAACAAGAAACAGGTGATTTTAAAATAGGTCTTGCTGATTTAGACGATGAAGAACTTATACAAAAGGAGCAAGATCAAGGAGAACAACAACAGATTCAGAATGCTGAACCAAATCAAGAACAGGAACCACAGGCAGAACAGGAACAGCTTGCAGTTCCTAATCCAGATATTCCAAGAGATATTCAAGAAGAAAGAAATGATGGTGAACCAAATCAGAATCAAGTCAATGAGCCTGCTTCCACATCTGTCTCCACCAGAGACTTTGTTCCAAGACCGTGGAAACACCATAAATCACATCCACTTGACTTGATCATAAGCGACATGAACAAAGGAATACAAACAAGGTCACAAATGAGAAACTTTTGTGCACACTTTGCTTTTCTTTCAACAATGGAACCCAAGAATCATGAAGAAGCCTTATAAGATTCGGATTGGGTGGTAGCTATGCAAGACGAATTGAATGAGTTTGAAAGAAACAAAGTATGGCACTTGGAACCTAAACCGAAGAACAAGAAGATAATTGGACTGAAATGGGTATTCAGGAACAAGCTGGATGAACATGGAACAATCGTAAGAAACAAAGCAAGGTTAGTGGTAAAAGGTTACAATCAACAAGAAGGTATTGACTATACTGAAACTTTTGCTCCCGTAGCTAGATTAGAAGCTATTAGAATTCTTATTTCATTTGCTGCTTTCATGAATTTTAAATTATATCAAATGGACGTAAAATGTGCATTCTTAAATGGGTTTCTAGAAGAAGAAGTGTTTGTGGAACAACCACCTGGCTTTGAAAACCCAATTTCTCCGGATCACGTCTACAAGCTTGACAAAGCTCTTTATGGGCTAAAACAAGCACCTAGACAATGGTACGAGAGATTATCTAAGTTTTTGATTGATAACAAGTTCATACGTGGTAAAATCGATAAAACCTTATTGTTTAAGAATAAAGGTTCGAATATTTTAGTTGTTCAAATATATGTTGATGATATTATTTTGGTGCAACTAACGAATCGTTATGTAAGGAATTTGCGGATCTAATAAGTAATGAATTTGAAATGAGTATGATGGGAGAATTAAATTTCTTCCTTGGTTTGCAAATTAATCAAACTGCTAACGGTATCTTTATTCATCAACAAAAATATATAAAAGAACTTCTAAAGAAATATGGACTAGATAATGCTAAGACAAACCATACACCCATGGCCACTAACATAAGATTAGACGAAGTCTCTAATGGAATTAACGTTGACCAAACAATGTATAGAGGCATGATAGGATCTCTACTATACTTAACAGCTAGTAGACCCGATATATCTTTTAGTGTTGGTTTGTGTGCTAGATTTCAATCAAATCCTAAAGAATCACATCATACGGCAGTTAAAAGAATTCTAAGATATTTAAAGGGAACAGATGACTTATCCCTATTTTATCCGAAAAGTGATGTCTATGACTTGAAAGGGTATAGTGATGCAGATTATGCAGGTGATCTTGTGAATAGAAAAAGCACTTTAGGAATGGTACAGTTTCTTGGATCTTGTTTGGTATCATGGAGTTCCAAGAAACAGAACACAGTAGCTTTATCCACTGCAGAAGCTGAATACGTAGCAGCAGCAGCCTGCTGTTCCCAAATGCTTTGGATTAAACAACAGCTAAGAGATTTTGGTATTAAACTTGAATGTGTTCCTATTTATTGTGATAATACTAGTGCTATTTGCATTTCAAAAGATCCAGTGCATCATTCTAGAGTTAAACATATTCATATTAGACACCATTTTCTTAAGGATAATGTAGAGTATAAAAATATTATTGTTAAACATGTCAATACTAGTGATCAAGTTGCAGATATAATGACCAAACCGCTTCCAAGAGAACAATTTGAAAAGATGAGGTTGGAGCTAGGTATGATCAAGCTTCACTAAAGTTTAATGCTAGTATTACTCCTCAAAACATCTTGAAAAATCGGAAGGGCTCAATCAACCACAACAACCAAGATTGATTATTCAATCATTGCGAGATTTGGGTATGCTTCTATTTAAATTTATGTCTTAAACTTAATCTTGATTGCTTGCATGTTTGAACTGATTAGACCAAGTAGCATAACTTATTTTATATTATATATTATTATTATTATCACCCACATATTATAAATTATTTTTCAAAAATCAAAAAAAAAATATTTTTATTTTTCCACAAATTCCAGCATTTTATTTTTTTTAATTATTTCGGTGAGCCAACATTATTTTATAAAATGGAAGACGGATCATCGAGGTGTTTCGGAAAGTAGTTATCTTAATCGACATATTCAACGAACTTACACTCAAACTTTTCATTACCTCACTCGGTTTATACGCTAAAACTGATTCAAAGAAGTTGTACAATTTTTAATAACCACCCTTACACCTCCTAAAACCGCCATAAAGGAAGTAGTACAAACCCCTCACTAACCGTCCCTTCACACCTTTATAACCCTTACACTCATTTGTCCCATCCATCACTCACATCCACCTTACTTGTACTACTCTTGCTAAACCGTCAACCATTAAAAGGACTTTTCCTTCTCAAATCCCTAATTTCTCTCATTTTCATCATGAAAACCCCAAAATCATCATCTTCAAGCAAGAAAATGCCGAAATCCACTCAACCCAAGCCATTACAAGTAATCTACCCTGACATTCCACCTTCATCCTCACAAGAACCATCAAAGACCAACACGCCAAAACAATCCATGCATGCCGGTGAAAAGAGAAACCGTGGAACCCCTAAAGGTGCTTCTTCATCCAAACCACCTAAAAGGAGCAAGCGCATAGATCCTGATAGTGCGGAAGAGGTAGCCAAGGAGATGTCAGTCGGGTTTGGACTTGACAAATATTGGTACGATTCTACTTTCTTTCCCCAATTTCATGCTATTTTAGAGAATCAGGGTTGGGAAAAGCTCATGTACGATCACTCATGCAACCATATTTACCCAAATTTGATGCGTGAGTTTATTAAAAACTTTTCCATAGAAAACGGTGTCTGCTCCAGTACTGTTAAAGAAATTAAAATTGAATTTAGTAGTCTGATGAATGGCGAGTGGTTTGAAGTTCCTACAGTTGGTTTTGACACTTACTATGTTGGGTCCAAAATTGTTTTTTCGGGTATTACTGAGAAGACCGTCCTAAAATTTCTTGGTCAGGAGGACAAGAAAAGATTTAGTCACATGTCGTTGTCTCCTTTACACAAATTGCTTTACAACATCGCTCGTAGATTCATTTTTCTCTGCAACTCTAAGCGGAGTGAAGTAAATTTACGCGATGCTACGTTGATTTATTGCATGGCTAACCATATTAAATTAAATTTTCCGTCATTGATGGTGTCTCACTTGTCGGAGTGTGTTGAGAAGGGTCTCATGATTGGTTATGGAGGGTTGTTAACATGTATCTTTAAGAAGTTTGGTGTATCGCTTGAGGGTCTTCATTTCCCTATGTCTGCAAACAATCAAATAGGCGCTAAATGCCTTAAAAATTTACATTTAAATGTTAGTGAAAAAGGAATTTTAGAGGACCTCATAGATATTGATGAGGTTGTTTCTGATGAAGAAGAAGTTGAGAATGAAGAGGAGGTTGAGGAAGAAGGAAAGAAAGAAAAGAAAAAGGAGGATCACGGTGCTGTTCCCTCTGCCAGTACTAAGGAGGCAGAGGTGAATGAGGATAAGATGGAAGCTCCTTCTGAGGGGGAAGCTTCACAGGAGGAACTTGAGGAGGTTGACTCCAGTGATAGTTCAAGTGCTGAGGAGGTTTCTAAGCCCATTAAGGAGGATTCTAAAATCGCTCCAAGGAAGAGTAGGAGGCTTGCTTCAAAGGTTAAGGTTGGTACGGATGAAGCTACGTCCAGTCACCCTACCTAACAAACTGTTGATGCCCCATCTTCACCTAAACCAGTGTCACCCATACCATCACCACCACCATCACCAATAGCCACTACTCCACCACCATTTACATCACCACCATTACCCACTGGTTTTGATAGAGACTCCTCCCCCTTTCCTCCAACTCCAATTGATCTTATCCTTGGCAAATTTGATTCCTTGCAGTCTCAACTCATTGCGTTTCAGAGTGAAGTTCGTGCCTCTTTATCTACCATTGCTGAGCAACTCACCGACATGGAAACACGTCTTGGTGCGAAGCTTGACATTGTGGAGGTGCAAACTGAATTTGTTGATGAGGAGCCTGCTGCCTGATCCCTCCTGCTTCTGTTTTCAATTAAAAATTTAATGTTTCGTTGGCCCATTTTATTTGTAATTTCTTAAACAATATTTTCTTTTGCTTTTTATGTACCAAGCTGGGGTACAAAACAATTTATGTTTTGCTTATGCTACTAATTAACCCACTACTTTTTATCTTTTATATATCATCCTTTATTTTATATTCTCATGGTCTATAATGTTTGAATGCGTGCTTTCTTGGTTTATGTTTGGCATTTATTTTCTTAGTTTGCTGCTTACTATCTTAATTTGTCTAATGCTTGCCTTAGAGCTGTGGATTGATTCACACCCCTACTTTTTGATTGATGCCAAAAGGGGGAAGAGTAGCAAACAAACTTAAATGAATGCTTGTGAATGCTTATGTTGTTGCTTAATCTTGATAATTGATTCATTCTTTGTCTTGAGTTCTAAATTGATTCTCTGTTTTGTTCTAAAACCTAGGACTTTAGATTATATTAGATTGTTCTATATACTTAAAGGGGAAGAGTAACAATTTATTTGTTGACTTACTGTTACGCTTCATATGAAATGAATTATTTATGGGAGTACTTATGGATAATTTGATTAATTGTTGTTTGACATGACTTATTGAATATCACTTTGTTTATCTTTGATTCTCAAAGCTCATGATACTTTGAATTACTTAGATTGTTGTGTGTCTTATCTTATGTTTTTGTGCGTCTTATTTTATGTTTTTATGTTTCTTAGTTAATTTTCTTATAGTTATATTTATTTTTATGTTATGTCTTGTTTTAAATTTAAAAACTTAAGTCATGTTTAACCACATGATTTTTTTTTTAAAAAAAAAAAGAGTTTTAAAATTTTATTTATTAGAGTAATTTGATTACATGAGAGTTTAGTAAATTATTTGTAACGATTTAATTTACTAGATTCAGTTGAATGTGTGTTAATCTCAAGCATGTTCATTATATGTGTTTTACTCTATTTTATTAAGTTTGTTTATAAAGTTTGTCATCATCAAAAAGGGGGAATTTGTTGGCCCATTTAGTTTTGATGATAACGTAAACTTTAATAAACAAACATAATTTGTCTTTGACATTGTTTTGATAGGTCAAATATCCGATCTTTTTAAGGATCGTTGATGGACCATTAAGCGTTGAAAAGGGATTACTTATTAACTGTTCCAAGATCAAGTAAGAGTTCGAAGATTGGTCAATCGGAGACAGTGCAGTGTTCCCAGAATCAGCGGTCAGAGGAGAAGTCAACAAAAATAATTAGGAAAATAATTTTTGTTTTTATTTTTCTTATTTAGTTTTGTTGTACGGGTGAATTAGTCTAGAATGCACAAGGAAATTAATTAAAAATTAATTTAACTAACTCCTAAAAAGTCTCCTTAAAATTAGGATCTTAAAATAAGTTTTCTTAAATTGTCTTAGCTATTTTTAGCTAAAAGACAAGAAAACTTGGAGTAACTACCAAGCTTTCCTACCACTCTCACGCGTAAACTAAACCCTCAACTCCCACTATCTTTGATCATGGGATTATGGGTAGTTTAGATCTAGAAATCTATATAAATTATTTTTCTACAACCGGCACAATTTGGTGATCATTTGAGAGAGATTTATAATATTGTGCCCAAAAATATTTCGTGAGGTTTACAAAATAAAGAGAGGAAATCTTGATTGATTTTAATTGCTAATTAATTTCAAGATTGAATCCTTGTGCTATTCTTGATATGATTCATCCATTTTAGATAAATCTTGTAAAGGGTTTATTTGAGAGATTTTGTTATTTAGACTTGGGTAAGTCTAAAGGGTAGAGAGAAGAGAAACGGTAAGAGGTTACCGTGAGAAGAGTAGAGAAACGGTAAGAGGTTACCGTGAGTAGAAGAGAGACGGTAAGGAGTTACCGAGAGAAGAAAAAGAGTAGAGAGGAGAAGTTATTTTATGTAATAGAGGAGTGATTTACATAAAATAATAGAGAAGAGAAATCCCTAGTGGGTCGTGGTTCTTTTTCCCACGTTAAATCTTGGTGTTCCTTTTATAGTTTTCTTTTATATTGTCTTGAGTATTTTTGTTATTCAAATTCCGCAATAAAAAGGGCTAAAAATACTCAAAGGGCGCAAGTAACAATTCACCCCCCTCTTGTTACAGTTCATTGTCTCTTAGTATTTCTACAGATATGACTTGATTCGGTTACTTTTAGCTTCGGGCAAAGTTGTTAAAATTGGAGTTCTACTAGGTGTCGTTTGGAATGTAGAATCAAATCATTAGAATCAAACTGTAGGATCATAAGATTCTACGATAAACTTAAATTGGCTATCATCATATCATATATAATCTTATAAAAAGAATGTAAAATTCCACATGGCATTCTCATAGGGCTTTGCCATATGAAATAATTCTTACCTTTATTTAACATCAATTTATTCTTATAATAATATATGAATGGTAAACTGTAATTAAATATAATCTGTTAAATTTTCTTGGAATATTATACTTTTGAATTTAAAAGCTATAAAAGATTTTCATTTAAAGTTTCTTAGAATATATAAATGTTTTTTTATGTTGTAAGTATTTGCTAATTAATAAAGTTTTTTTATTAAAATTTTAATATCTAGCATATCTAAACAAGAATTAAAATATACTTGATAATTAAAAATTATTTTGAGAATGACAAAAATATTATGATAACATTATTGAAAGATAACCCAAATTTGCCTTGAAAGTATGAGACCTTAAAATAATACTTATATTAATTAACGATTAAATTTTTTCACTGGAAGCACTTTATACTGTAAAATTCTTTACCTATTTTATAAGAAATATTATAATTTTATATTAATAGCATGTAATTGCATCTCTATTAAAAAACTTCGTGCATTACTCGAGTTTTTATACTAGTCTAGTTATAATAACTTATCTCAAAAGCTAAAATTTATAAATTAAAGTTTCATTTACTTTATTTTTAAGAATGAAATAGAAAAAAAACATTTAAAAATAAGTTTAAATCTTCATACCGATGAAAGATAACATATAAGAAAAAGTTAATAAAAAATAAGAATAAATTTGTAGAATCGGATTGCTAAGTCGTAGGAGTATGATTCTAACTCCACAAATTATATTTTTATTTGGATCGTAAAATTCTACGAACTTACAATACTACCTACAATTCGAATCGCTCGCTTGTTTTTGGATCATAAATATGTCAGTATCGTGATTTTAATAACAATGGGTTTGAGTAATCTCGGTTAACGATGGTGTTCATTGACTAGTAGAAAGCGTATGATAGCATACAATGAGGCATGCCAGAGATAGCCTTAAGTCTAGAGATATTTCAAAAAGGTAAATTGATGGTATACGAGATATATATGACAGAATACCGACTAACAATCAAACACCGATAGGGATAACAAAATTTTTCCTATTGAAAGTAAGCCTACATCAGGGATCGATACTAAGCCTTTTCATTTTTACGGCCATCATGGAAGAGATTTCTAAATCGATCCGGAAGACTGTACTATGGTGCATGTTATTTCCTAATGATCTCGTGTTGCTAGCAGAAACTAAGGAGGACGTTAATAATAAATTGAAATAGTGAAGGGCAGTTTTAAAAGGTGAAGGGTTACGCATAAGTTGTACAAAGACATAATATTTGAGATGCGGCTTTATTAAGACATTACCAATAGAGGAGCCAGAGGTGAACGTTGGTGAAGAAGTTGTTCCAAGTAAGACCAAGTTCAACAATTTGGGATTGATTATTCAGAGTAATGGAAGATTGATGGAGCTGTTACTCATGAAGTATAAGCAAGTTGCCTCGTGTGCCGAGTGACCATTGGGGTGCTTTGTGATAGGGGAGTTCAAAACTAAATACCTATCGACCCAGATCCGGAAATTTGGATACCCAGTTTTCCGAATAGTGAAATACACTATCCGTTTTCGACCTAAAAAAATCGGTTATCCGGATTCCAGATATCTGGTTTAAACCAGATGGGATAACAAATATCCGATTTTCAAATTTTTTTTATTTCATTTTTAAATCAATGTTACGTTTGTTTCCACATAAATATTTAAGCTCTCTTCGCTTTCTTTCTTTAATCAAGCTTTTTTTAAGCGTTTGAAAAAAAAAGTTATTTTCTAAACTTGGAGTACAAATCATTTTGGAAACATGTTTGGATTTTCAAAAGTCTGATACAATAAATTAGTTATACAACTTAGTTATAATTAAGAAAATTGTACATATTAGTAAGTATAACAACCAAAACAAAAACTATTATGAAAAAATATTTTAAAATAATAAAAAAGTAGAAAATCGGATATTCGGATATTCGGTTTTGCCAATAGATCCGATTTTCGCTGCTCGGTTCGAATTATCTGATTTTAAAAAATCGAATAATTTATCTAGTTTAAAAACCAGATACTAGATATTCTTGATCAGGTTACACAGATCAGATATTTTTGAACACTCCTGCTTTGTGATAGAACTTTTCCAAGTAGTTCAAAAGGTAAACTTATCCAGTTGCAATTAGGCTTGTTTTGTTGTATGAGATAAAATATTAGCCCATAAAGAAAAAAACTTGAACGTAAAATGGAAGTCACATTAATGCATATGCTGAGGCGGATGTTTAGTAAAACAAAAAGTTGGATAGAATCAATAACCAAGAGTTTAGAGAAAAATTAGAAGTTACCCCCTAATTCTTCAAATATATATGAATGAAAATAAATTGAGTTTGTTTGGACATGTGTAATGAAAGACTTTTTGCGCGAATATGAGAAGGATCAAAAACATCATAATGGAGGGTAAGATAAGTCGATAAAGACCTAGGAGAACGTAGGAAAAACACATAAAGAATGACTAGTATGACCTACACCTCTCTATAAACCTGACCTGGGATAGGGAAAGTTAAAGGCGTCTTTTCCATATCTTAGACTACTGATACTTTTTCACTTACCAATTGGTATTTTCATTTTCGCCTTTGCCTTTTTACATAGTTTTCTTTTCTTCACTTTTACCGAGTTAGTTTTATTTATATGTTTTGACTACTGAATTCATCTATGGATCTTTATCAAGCCGAGAGAATCTTTGGTCGTACTCTCATTTATCGGAATAGATTGTCGCCATCCTTCCCTCCCCAAACCCTAATCATAATCATATAAGCGGAATACACTGAATATGATGATTATGACGTTCAAAATCCCATATTAAGATCGAAAATGTAACATTTAAAAGATATTTAGTGATCAAAAATCAAAGTTAAATTCTCATAATTTAAATAAACATTTTTTGTTATTACTTGTATCATACATCATCACCTTAAAGCATTTTCATTTATCAACATTATACACAAGTTGTCAACTTTCAGGGTAACAAATAGAGGTACAAACAAGAAAGGAAGATCAGCATTCTCTTTCAGGTTCACATCTCCTTACATAAGAGCTTAGATATGAAAATTTATGAGCCAAGAGATGTCTATTAAGCACTCAATTCAACCATAAACAGAACCTGATAATTGAAGCTCTCTATAGACTCCATCACGCCCTTTACACGAGATTCCTTTGAGAAAGAAGCATGGATGAAACACAAACCCTCCCGTACTTGATGCTATAAATATTCTACTTGGTATACTAGATGAAAATCGTCGTTCAGCAAACAAGGCTGAATCCCAAGGTTGGGAACTTAAAACATAGTAAAAACATAGATCTAGAGACTAGAATGGGGGTATGTATGAAAATTTTTTCTTACTCTCATTTAAGGACATGATCAGAAAGAATAATGGGACTAAATTCGCTCAGTTATACAATCTTCCTTGTTACATGGCCTCTAAACATTCAGCCAACCGAACCAAGCTAGCTTAAAGAAAATCCCGTCAAGATGTATAACGGTAAAGTTCAGGCCTACATATTTCTATACCTAGATTTGATACTTTGGCACAGTAAAGTACAAAAATTACAGGCAAAGTAAAACAGGACAAAATGAATCTTCTGAACTTAAAGGGAACTTGAAAAGAATAGTTCAGAAAGATACCAGTTGGGTATAGTGTATTTATCTTCTGCCAGTCAAGTAGTGGGACTTGGCAACCTTTGTACCATCATCGCTGTTGGATCGAGATCTTTTCCGAGAATTCTTGGCATTTAACACTTCCTCGACTTCATCATCATCACTATCAAGCACTTTACATCCTGACCGAGTTAACATATCAATACGTTTAGGAACATAGACGTTAAGATAATAACTGACGATATCTTTCCTGGTCTTTGATAGGAAGCATGACTCCGCTGGTTGCAGAAAACTCTTATTCTGTGACAATGGATTTGCTTTGACAAGTTCATCAAATCGTTTTTTCTGCTTTGAACTCCAGGACTTTCCGACTTCTGCACCCATCTCATTAAATTTCCATTTATTAAATGCAGGACCGAGTTCAGATTGTAACTTGGCTCTTGCTTCCGAAATGTGTAGTTTTACACAATATGGAGATCCACGAGTTGAGCAAGTGCATAAATCAGGCCTTCCCTTTCCAATTTTCACCCCTTGATCTTCACTATCATCTTTGAGTGGCCAAACTTTGGTACCTAACCACTTTGAAGAATTTAAATCGCCATTTTCATAAGTTTGCTTAGACGCTCCCATCCATTCTGGCACAACAGCTTGGAATCGAGGACCAACAGGTATCACTAATGCAGGCAGACAATCATTTACATATTCTAACCAATCGGTTTTCTGGGTTGATTGAAGATTTCTTTTCTTTGGCTTGTGCATGGCAAATGTGTCAACCTGTTTACGCTATCTAATCATTGATACCCAAATGACAAGTATTTAGTGCATAGGAGTAACTTCCCAACCAAGATATCTGTACATCTGCATGTTTGTCAAATCAAAAGGATAAATCTTGTTGACTACAACTTAAAAAAAATACCAGGTATAATATTTCAATTCTAGAGAATGTTTCTATTTTCTCAGAGTGCAGCTCATCAGCATCAGCCATAAGCCAGATTCACCTGCATAACCAACTCATCAAAATCAACCGATCTGACCACTCAGCAAACTGTTCACCAAAAAAGTAGAATAAGTGAGAAAATAGTGGCTTATAGCAAAACATAGTTAAACAATATGCATCAACTGAAACTAACACAAGCAACAAGGTATCAGCGCCACAATAGTTCGATAGACACAGGAAAAAGCTTACACATGCGAAAGCGCAAAAGCAGAAGGGTTTTTTTTATCCCTCGACTTTTTCATAGATACTAAAGTGATTCAATATCGAGCATATTTTCACCATCAGAAGTTACAACATTGAACTCTAAATGATGTTATCAATTATCATTTAAAAATTAGCTGATCAACAAACGGCACACGAGATCCTAAATGCTCATCCACATAATAGTACCACATGGACCGTGAATAAGAGTTGTGTTACAAAAAAGGTTAAACCCTTGATGAAATCATGGGTTAGTCTAGTGATTAACGACTTTCTCTTTCACCCTTATGATTTAGGTTCGATTCTCACCACAAACAAAAAGTATTTATTCCTTCTCTCCTAACCTATAGGAAGTCTCTAGCCTACCTCCGAATTTAACAAAAAAAAAATAAAAGTTTAAACCCTTGCTTGCCATGTTTGATCATGAAGCAAAGAGCTCTATCAATGATCTCCCATTGGCTTCGGTTAGAGCAAACGAAATGACATTTTGAGTTCCGCTGATATCAGAGGAACATCGTTCTATCATCAATTGTTCAAGCATTTCACACACAAAAAAATTGTCCCTAACATCTCCCACAGACTTCAGCGGTTCACAAAAATACTCAACTATGAAATATGTTACGGCTCACGACAAGTATCATCTACAAACAAGACATCAAAGACAACCTCCACTAGCATACATCAACATATGGAGAAACGAATACGAAAAAGTAATATAAATGAAGATTACAATTGATAACTCAATGCGAAACATGTGAAGAAAGACAACAGGAAAAAACCAACCAATTCTATTCCTATTAAGTGGATTCTTCCACATCAACTTTTCTTATGAAAAATTAGCAAAAGAAGGAATATTCTGTCATGAATGGAGTATTGAGGACAAGTAACTAATTAAGGGTAATATAGTAATTACGATTTAGTTGTTGGCTTGGGGAGCAAGCTACTTGAGGGAGGGGGTTTTAGTATATATAAAGATGGAGGGAAAGGAGAATGGACATCCAGAAATTAGTATACACTTTGTATTGAGTTTTACACTCATTTGGAGATGGCAAGCTTCTCGAATTGCTTGTCACTATCGTTTACGTTTATAATCACTCTTTGATTAACACTTACATTTTACATACAAATCATTTAAATACATTTTATGTTTAATCTTTAATAATTACATTCCATGGCATATCCAGTCCATAACATATTCATAAACAATTTCCTTTCCTAGGGAGTTGATGCATTGATTCAACAAGACTACAACATGAGAACAAGTTGAGGTACAAGTAAAAAATAAATAACCAACGATAATTAGTATTCACAAATTATATCATCATATAGTTTCAATACACCAACATACGCAAGTTTACCATTGAACGCGGGGAAACATAAGGGCAAGGGGGCGTTAAGCTTTTCCTCTATAACTTTTGTTTCAAATATCTATACTAATAACCAAATGTAGTTACATTCATTTTTTATACTTAATAAATAAAATTTTAGTTTATGAATAAGAAACAAATATTAGTAGTAAAATTAACATATTCCGTGTATTGTATATTTACACAGGAAGTTATGCTAGTAATATGTATATTCAAGTCCTAATATAATCTTTATATCAATGATAAAATTAATGTTTTTATAACTAAATTGTTAAGAGTTCAACCTTTTTGATACTGCCATTACATACAATTCCAAAAGATGTCTTACAACTAGAAGAAACACCTATTGTGCATGGCACACCAACTTAATAAAGCTTCTCTAACATTAATGTCAAAACCTTAATCTCAAAGGATTGGGATCGACCACATGAACCAATAGATCAATTCGAATGGTATCCATATGAATTTTCCTTCTTCATCCATTTCAATTTCTAAAATCTCACATTATATATCTAAATTCTTTACATAATTTTTCATTCTTACCCTCCAGGTCATCCTCTTTAAACGACCTATATACATCCTTTAGCTCTCCAAGAATCAAACATCAAAAGATTAGAATATTCCAAGTCAATAATTAATAAACAAGAAATATGAACATAATAGCATCAAAAGCTAGTGTGACCCCTTATTATCAATTTTTCAATTTAAATATCAAAATCCAATATCCAAAAGATCTAATACCAATCTCATAAATTTCTTTTAATGTTAGGACCAAATAACTTTTCTAAAATGCTTCAAAAACTTCACAAAAATGTTTCCTAAAGAACCAAAAAAAACTTTTGTCTTACATTTCATTACATAGTATTAAAATGGACTAAAATAAAGGTAAACAATTTCTAATCACCAAAATAAATAAATAAGCAAAATTGGACCCAAAATAATCAAACGATAAGGAAACACTAAAACAACACAAACCCACTTCAATGATTGTGTTACGCCGTATAAGCTAATCACCTATCACAGGAAGCACACGGGCAAGAGATCTCAAGGGGTAAACAAGTAATTATAGGGTTTGTTATATGTCAGGACACCTAAGAGGATACCAAGAGTATGTACGGGTAGTAAATTCAAGAAGGGAATAATTCAGTTATGATGAGCTGTGTTGTAAGAATAGTACTCTATATATACGTACTATTGTAATACCTTGAGGATATGAAAAGAAAATAGTTGAGAAGTACAATTTGGAGTCTACTGATACTTGAAATCAGTGTAGTAGAATTGTATTACTTGTTTTCTTTCTTTTTCTGTATTTCCTCACATTTTGCTGCTGGAATTCATACCAAACCTGGTATCAGAGCAGAATGGTGAATAACACCCAAAGGATCGATCGGGTAGAAGGGGAAATTTGAGCCATACCTCACTTGATTAACTCTGAGATGGATAGGATTCGTTCAGAGTTAGACCTTAATACCCAGAACCTTCACTCTCAAATTAATACCCTAAACCTAAACACTCAAAACCTTCAATCCCAAATCAGTACTATAACCCAAGACAGCAGTACTTTAGCCTCTAAATGTCTAATCTCACCCGTACCATCCAGCGGCTGAGTGAAAGACTCACCGACCCAGATTATAATAATCCCTTATATCCCACCCAACCAAACCCATTACCCCAAAATAACCCTCCACAAAATTTCCCCACACCAGACCTATTTACCGAAAACTATGAGAATGACGAAGAAGGTGATGAAGGAGGAATTTGAAACTGGAGAACTCGAAAGCTTGACTTACCGGTGTTCTGTGGAGAAGATCCTGATGGATGGATTTAACAAGCTAAGAGGTACTTTACATTTTATAGCTTGCGGGAGAAGGAGAAAATGGAGTCATCCATTTTGAGCTTAGATGGGGCAGCTTTGCAATGGTTCTACAGGGAACACCAACGAAGGCCGATCAGGCGTTGGGAGGAGCTTAAAGCGCTCGTTCTAAGGCGATTTAGACCGGTGGAGGAGGGCACCTTGCACGAACAATGGATAATGGTGGAGCACACCCGATCGGTGGCCAAGTATAATTTGGAGTTTGTGGAAAAGGGGAACCCACTCGGATTGATACCGGAGAACTTTGCTATGGGAGCATACCTTAAGGGGTTGGAAGAAAGTATCAGAAGAGAGCTTAGGCTTTTGGAGCCGGTTAGTCTGGATCATGCTATGTCACTTGCTATGATGATAGACATAAAAAAACAACCCAAAAGTAACCCACACCCAAAATACCCAAAACACCCCTAGAAGACAAGTGTCTTCCACTAAAAAATATGTAAAAATCACCGAGAACCGAATGTGATTTTCGGTCCTGAAGAATGGGAGGAGGCGGCGGTGGAAGTCGAAGAAGAGGTTGAGGCAGAGGAGGAGCTGCAGCCATTAGCGGAGATTTTGTTGCAATCAGTAGTGGGAATTTCAAGCCCAAAAACAATGATTATGAAGGGCACCATAAACGGCCACGAACAATTTCGTCTCGACGCATACGGTACAACGCCTTAATTTATCTTTTAATAGCAACGAGAAATTGGGAGTAATGCTGGGAAATGGCGAGAGAATTAAAAGAGCTGGGGTTTGCCAAGGGCTGTTAGTAGAAGTACAGAATATAGAGATTGTAGAGGATTTTTTGATGCTTGACTTGGGCAACACCGATATGATACTATCATGGATCATGGCCCACATAGGCCCACAATCACGCAAGTTTACTCTAGAAGGAGCAAGAAGAATTGAGAAAGGCAATTTGTGCAAACGGTTGTAATGGAATCTTTCTGTTTTAGCTTGCTGAGCTGGCACAAGTTTAGAAGCTAGTACACCACTATATATTCTGGTTTAGGGAATAGAATTCATTATGCATGTAGTACAATTTGGAGTGTAATAGTACACTAGGGAGTTACTGAGCCACTCTAAGAGCTCAGGGGGGGTACACTGCCCTCTTACATAAATACAAGCATTCTATTCTCATATCTTTCTTTCTTTTCTTCTGTACTTCTTCTATTTTCTTTTTCTATTCTTGCTCTGTGATTGTTGGTACTGGTTGTTTGAGGCAACAGGTGTGACAGATACTCGGACTACAGTGGCTGGAAAAACTTGGGGAGATAGTTGTTAATTGGAAGGAGCAGGTCATGAAGTTTCAATGGGGGCCTTCCATGGTAGAATTGAAAGGTGATCCTTCTTTGGGACATTCTCAGGTTTCCCTCAAGGCGTTAATACGCACCTTACGTAAGGAGAAGCAGGGGATTTGGATTGAATTGAATGAGATAGGCAAGTCAGTGGAAGCCAAATCAGGAAGCACTACCTCATTTTTTTTAAGTCAGGTGCTAGATGAGTATCATGATGTGTTTGAGGAAACCACTTCGTTACCACCACCTAGACCACACGACCATGCTATACTATTGAAGGAGGGGTCGAGTCCGATTAGTGTGCGTCCATATAGATATCCTCAAATTCAGAAAGACGAAATTGAGAAGATGGTCCGAGAAATGTTACAAGCCCAGATAATACGCCCATCCACTAGCCCATTCTCAAGCCCCATCATTTTGGTGAAGAAGGACGGCTCGTGGCGATTTTGTGTCGATTATCGAACCCTCAATAAGGTGACTGTCCCCGATAAATATCTGATCCCTATGATTGATGAACTACTAGATGAGCTCCATGGGGCAAGTATTTTTTCGAAGCTGGACTTGCGATCGGGGTATCATCAAATCAGGATGAAGGAGAAGGATGTGGAGAAAACGGCATTCCGCACTCACGAAGGGCACTAAGAATTTTTGGTGATGCCATTCGGATTAATTAATGCACCCGCAACATTTCAATCTCTTATGAACGAGATTTTCCGTCCCCATCTTCGTAAGTTTGTACTCATTTTTTTTTGACATTTTAATATATAGTAAGAATGAGGCTGAGTTTAAAACCCATTTATCTGTGGTACTGGGGTTCTTAAGGCAACACAAACTTCATGTAAATCAAGGGAAGTGCAGTATTGGCGTTACGGAGGTGGTGTACCTAGGGCATGTGATATCAGGTGCAGGGTTTGCTATGAACCCTTCGAAGGTGGAAGCGGTTTTGACATGGCCGGTTCCTATAAATCTCAAGGAGTTACGGGCATGGAATAAAAACTCCCCCGTTACGTTACGTGACGCCCGTTATATAACCTGTTTCAAAGTTGTTGCGACGTTAAATCCCGTTATATAACGGTTCACGAAATTTCACGGTCAAAACGCCGCGTTGACCGTTATATAACGTGTAACGCCCGTTATTTTACTGTTATTTCACCGTTACAACGTTATTTGTTTACGCGTTAAAGTTTTATTAATACCCATTAACTTTAATTATTATGATTACTTAATTTATAGTTACTCATAGTTTTAGTTGATAAACAAAAAAATTAACTAATAACTAATAAATTAACTAATTATACACTAAAAGAATCAAATATTGCAATTATAATAGCTAGTTGCATATTATTTCATAATAATAATAGTAGTTCAACAACAAAAATGCAATTATAAGTTCAAAAACCCTTATGTGATTTTTTTACAAAAATCACGCCGCATCGGCCTCGATTCGCATTATTTCTCCGTTATAGCCGTTTTCCGCGACGTCGCGACCATTTCCGCAAACGCATCCGCGACCGCGATTTTTTCCCTGGTTACGGGGGTTCTTGGGCCTTTCCAGATACTACAGGAAATTCATATAGCATTATGCAGAGGTGGCCAAACCACTCACTGATCAATTGAAGAAGGATGCCTTTGGGTGAAATGAGCTAGCTACCAAGGCATTTGAGAATCTTAAAGCAGCCATTACCCAAGCTCCTGTGCTGGCCCTTCCTGATTTTTCCAAAATATTTGTCGCGGAAACGGATGCATTAGGAACGGGTCATGGAGATGTCTTGATGCAGGAATGACATCCCGTAGCTTTCTTTAGTAAGACCTTGGGGACTCGTGCTCAATTGAAACCAATTTATGAGCGAGAGCTAATGGCGATAGTGTTTGCAATTCTGAAATGGCGACATTATCTGTTGGGGCGTAAGTTTGTGGTGAAGACGGATCAGAGTAGTCTCAAGTTTTTGTGGGAGCAGAGGGAGATTGGGACAGAGTATCAGAGATGGGTGACTAAGCTCATGGGCTTTGATTTTGATATTGTATACAATCCTGGCGCTTCAAATAAGGTTGCGGATGCTCTCTCACGAAGGACCTTTAAAGAGGCAGGATTGGGAGCTCTTTAGAGCACTCATCAAGTAGATTGGGATGCTTTGGATGCTGAAATTTTGAAGGTTCCACTACTGATTTCTCTAAGGGAACGAGTGGCTAAAGGCGAAGAAGTACTCCAGGGGTTTGAATTGCTCAATGGGCAGCTGTGGTACAAGGATCCACTCGTGCTTCCAAAAAATTTTGTTTTCATTTCAACGTTAATGAAAGAATACCATGACTCTCCTATAGGGGGGCATTCGGGGGAACATAAAACTTATGCTCGGGTTGCAACGCACTGGTTTTGGGAAGGCATGAGGAAGCAGATTAACGAATATGTGAAGCAATGCCCTACGTGCCAAAGACAGAAGCATTCTCGCCTCAGTCCAACGGGTCTTTTACAACCATTACCCATTCCAAATCTAGTCTGGGAACACATCTCCATGGACTTCATTGAAGAGCTGCCCAAGTCCCATGGTAAGGATTCGATCTTGTTAGTGGTTGATCGGTTGACCAAATACGCACACTTCATCGGGCTTAAGCACCCATTTACAGCACACACAGTTGCATTGGAATTCATTAATGGTATGTTTGGGAATGATGATTTCATTTGCAAATATGGATTTGACTTAAATTAGTGTTTGGCAAATAACAAGAATTTAAATTTGGATTTGAGTCAAATCCACTAATGTTATAAATGTAGTTCATTAAAATGAGGATTTGAGAATGACACCTCAATCCTTGTCATTCTCAAATTCATCATTATGATTTCATAATTGAAATCCACAATTTGAAATGAAATGTGTGTTCCCAAACGCATCCTAAAGAAATTGTCAAGTTGCACGGATTTCCCAGCTTTATATATCTGATCGAGACAAGGTTTTCTTAAGCCTCTTTTGGATGGAACTCTTTCGCCTACAACGTACTGATTTGAACTATAGTTCGTCCTACCATCCACAAACGGATGGACAATCGGAGGCGGTGAACAAGACGCTGGAGACGTGCCTCCGTTGTTTTATTAATGGGCGACCGAAGCAGTGGATGGAGTAGTTGCCATGGGCGGAGTACAGTTATAATATTTCTCCCCATTCGTCCACTAAGGTCACACCCTTCCTTGCACTATATGGAAGAGATCCTCCTCACTTGGGCAGGGCAACTCAGGAGAGCACTAAGGTGGGCAGTTTAGATAATTTAGTACAAGAAAGGGATTCCATATTCGATGAATTGAAGTTCCAGCTACTGCGTGCTCAACAAATCATGAAATCTAATGCTGATAAACATAGAAGAAATGTGATCATAAACCCGGGAGGCCGGGAGATATGGTCTTTCTCAAGCTACAACTTATCGACAGAAGTCTCTTGCTCGCACTCATAATGAGAAATTAGCTCCGAGCATGGTGCCAAATAACGGCCGTTATAACACGACTCGGGCGAGTTGTAACGGTTTTCCAAGTGACCGTTCCGAAATAACGCGATTCTTAACGGGGTGCTAAAAAACGCCGAGTTGACTCGGAATTCGGCCGTTTTGGGCGAGTTGAAACGGGTTTTCGCGGAAAATGCGGGCGAGATTTGTTTTTCTTCATGAGTTTTTGACTGTGACTGTACATCTACCATTAAAGCCCGACCCCTAAGCTTAAATCCCACGCCAATATGAGCACAAAGCTTAAATGAGTTGAATCTCGCAACGCATGGAACTACTGCTTCGGTGAGTTGAATCAGAAAGGTGTCCATTTTCAATTACGTTCTACCTTAAATTTATCAGAAAATGGAGTAGTAGAATAGAAAATGGAGAAGAGAAATAAGAGAGAGATGATAAATTTGAAATAAGAGAAATGAAAAGGTAGGAATATGAAAAGTTAGAAAAAAGGTGTGTATAGAGATATGTGTAAAGTACTTTATAGACTGCTGTGAAGGAGTAATTGATTCAGAAAAGGATGGGGGGGGGGGCGTGTAAAATTTTGATTAAAGTTTTTGTACATTTACTTTTATTGTTTTTTTAAAATGTACTTTATTGTTAGTCATATACTCTTTTATAGTATTTATGTGTTAATTATTATTATAGAAAATATTTTAATTGTATATGTAAATCAATTGTAATTATATTTTTTCAAATGTATAATTACAAAGTATAATTAGTATTTTAAGATAAATGACAAAAAATTGAAATATAAAGTACTAAAAAAATTAATTTAAAAGCAAATTAAAAAACACAATTATGTACACTAGTCGCGACCCGTTCCGCGATAACCGAATTTTTTCCGTTCCCGTGATCCGCGATCGTGACCGCAATCGCGACCGCGACCGCGTTTTTGCACCATGGCTCCGAGGTTTTATGGGCCATAAAAAGTGTTGGAGCGGATTGCGCCACAGCATACAAGTTGGAACTTCCCTCTCACAGTCGAATTCACCCTGTTTTTCACGCATCTAAACTTAAGAGGGCAATTGGAGATCACACAGCTTTGGAGATTCCCCCTCAACTTACTAAAGCCAATGAACTTGAGCTACAACCAGAGAAAATTCTCAATTGGAGGTATAATGCAGCAGGCAATTCGGAGGTATAAATGGGAAGCTGAAACTGCCTTGGAGGCCACTTGGGAAGATGCCTTCTCGACAATCACTTTCCTACTTTCAACCTTGAGGACAAGGTTAAGCTGCAATCCGAGGGTATTGTTACGCCGTATAAGCTAATCACCTATCACAGGAAGCACAAGGGCAAGAAATCTCAAGGGGTAAACAAGTAATTATAGGGTTTGTTATATGTCAGGACACCTAAGAGGGTACCAAGAGTATGTATGGGTAGTAAATTCTAGAAGGGAATAATTCAGTTATGATGAGCTGTGATGTAAGAATAGTACTCTATGTATACGTACGATTGTAATACCTTGAGGATATGAAAAGAAAATAGTTGAGAAGTACAATTTGGAGTCTACTAATACTCGAAATCAGTGTAGTAGAATTGTAGTACTTGTTTTCTTTATTTTTCTGTATTTCCTCGCATTTTGCTGCTGGAATTCATACCAGATCGACATGAAATTGTAAACCCATAATTACAAACCTTATTTACTTCATCAATCTATCTAAGAGACAATCACCGGAGCACCAGTTTTGGGAATAGAGGAGAGAGGAAAAGATGAATGAATGAAAAGGAGATTTATGTGATTATCTTGAAAAAGAAAATTAGGTTTATGGTGGAGAGGTTGGTGGTAGTGGTGGTGGTGGACTGGTGGTGTTGTTTGATGGAAAGAGGTTAAAAACCTAAGAGGGTAAGAGGGTTGAGTGAGAAGGGACAAGGCAAGGAGATCTATGAAGATTTCATGCCATTTTTTGGGCAGGTTGCAATTAGAGGTGTTCATTTTTTTTAGATGACGAGTTGTTAATTTTAATTATTAGCTAGTATCTTGAGACAACTCTCCAGGCACAATATAATAATTTAAACAAGGAAAAAGGATATAATTAGGTTTTATGCATGATTTACGAAAGAAATTCCATAAAACACAACTTTTAATTTAACATAGAATAATAGCATTCAATTATTCACATATATTCTAGACAATCAAAATCAATCCACCCACAAAGTTTTCATCATTCTGTTATGGTTTATACTGCTCTCATTTTCTACTTTTTGAAATTGGTCCTTAATATTGCATTTGTTTAGGTTTCTGCTAGGGTTTTTTTTGAATTTGTTCAGGTTTTTTTTAAATCGGTGTTTGTTCTTTTTTATTTGTTGTTTGTTTGTTCGCATTTGCGTCTCTTTTCAAATTAGGCTTCTTAGAGGTTCGCTTATTGGGATGGATTGTGGATATCCCTACTTTTCACTATTTTTACTTCATGTTCTGCATTTTAACTTACTTGTTTTGCTCTTTTTTGGTCTTACTTTTGCATGTTTTCTTTCGTGTTTTTGTGTCTAAATATTTTGCTTTACTTGCTTGCGAGTTGGAGATCAGTTTATTGGATTTCAGAGCTCCAGTCCCGTGTTTATCATTCTAGGTATGGTTTGATCCTTTTTTGCCTTTGGTTTTGGGTTTTTTAGGGTTTTTTACGCATATGCATTTTGATTGTTTGTTTGTGGTCTTACGCTCATTGGTTTTTTAACAATTGCTTTGAATGTTTGATTTTGCATCTCCGATTTTAAAATTAATTAGGTTCCAGTGCATGCAGACGTTCTTTTTAATCAATGGTTTGTATATATTTTTTCGACTAGGGTTTTGATTGTTTGATTTTATAATTCTATTCTTGCCTTTGTTGGCCAGTAAGTTATGATTTAAAAGTGTTATCTTTTTGTAAAAACCTTGATCCTTAATTAATGCTTATTTTACTAATCAAATTGCAGATTGCTTGTTCTTTATGTCGGAGAAAAGATAACGGATAAGATGCTGACTATGTAAAAGAAGTGTGGAGGAGAAATTCAAGAAGACTGAATTGAAGAAATTGGAAGCAAAGTTCGAAATCACTTCATTACGTTGTGATGTTATGAAATTAAGATATAGGGAGAGAACTTTTAGTGTATCAGTAATTATTTCTGGGCTTTTGTTTGCTGTAATGATTATGATTATGAAATAGAGCATGTTGTATGGGATTTAGTAAATATATCTTTGCTTTTGTTGGATGTTGGTGGTCAAATATGTCATTGAAATGTAGGGGGGCACATTGATAAGTTTAGTTTCGTAATTTTGAGTAGGGAACTTAATGAAATTTTATTGTTAGAGTACTTGTATTGATTAGTGACCCTAAATTTATCAGTTAATCACTGATTTCTTATTTATTAGCAATTATTTCAATACTAGATTAGTCCCGGATCCAAACACATACAACTTGCCCCCCAACCTTCGAATTCTAGAACAAAATTCATGGGTCTAGACTCGGCATTTTTTTTTGGAACCCCTTTTTTCTAGATCTCATTACATCCGTAAGTACTTATTTTTCATAAAGTGAAAATTTCAAGATGGTATTAATATGGTTCCTGTTGATCAGGACCCCTTTGAATGTCAGTGTGTCATGATGCTTTTTGTTTAGGATCTTTACAATTGTTCAATTGATTTCAAACATCTGTGGTAAACATTTCAGAATATTTGATTTGAACTCCCTTAGAAATAAAACTATACGTTACCATTTAGGCGGCTATTTTTCATCATCACCACCACTTAGTTGACCTTACATCAAACGCACATCTCATCTTTGTTCACCACTAGCCAAAAATTTTGAAATTTTTGGTGGTTTGATCAGGGATGCTGATCTCAAATTCTTTTCAGATCTTTGTTGATTCCCATTGAATATTTGTCTAAAAATACCCACACATAGGCTCATTTGCAAATTCCGCATACTTTGCTTTCTAACTGATTTGCTAAAATTTACTCTTCTTCTCTTAAGGACATCAAGATCTTAATCTTCTTTCTTTTAAAGCTTTTTTAATCTTCAACAATGGCACCTCAATAGACGACCTTAAGGAATTAGGCTTAGATTTTTATCAGAACAGTACGAATGACATAGTTTTCGAATTTCCTCTATCTCTCTTTGCCATGAACCATTACCCCATGAACCTCCTACGTAATGTGAGATGGTACTAACTGGATGGCCACATGTTAAGTGGTTAAATGAACCCCCACAACAAGACGGTTTAAAGGGATCCCTTTCTGCCCACTGAATGACAAACAACTATCTCTGGCCATGCCTGGTTTGGCCATTACTGCTCTCTCTTAGTGAGAAATGATTAATTCCAGGGCACATTGTGTCCTGGAAGACTATTTTCAAATATCCCGTGAAAAGGGGTACTGGTGTAGGCTGGGCGAAGAGGGTATGATGGCCATAAGTACATCATTTTAGACGACTACAAGGATGACATCTTCATTCCTATCAACATGTACCATTATGCATTTGCACTCCGCTTTCCTCTTCATCTCTTATGTCTCACATATGTTGTTTCACTACAGGATCACTTTAAACTAGCTACAACCTTTGGCAACCAAAAAGATTTTATCCTTTATATGCGAATATATGAAGCTTCACTAAACCTAAACCATTTGCAGAGCCTCTCCAAGGATGAAGCCTCTAGGAATAAACCTCACCTTTGTTCCAATTCACAGGACATTGATAGTGTACCCCGAGCTGAATGATCTCAAGGATTAAAAAAGACCATATGTGTAACACCCTGAATTTTCGACCATGTATAGGATACCAAAACCGCAAGAAAACGGAAGAAATTCGAGCGTTACAATAAAAATAAAATATGAAATAAATAAAAGAAAAGCAAAAAGGTTGTAGTTGGAATGAATTAATTATAGGAATAGGAAAACTCCCAAACAAGATCGTGAGGAAATTTCGACAGCATCCATCCTAAACTCTGACATACTAGAACGGAAATGATCAATAAAACACAATTAAAAAGAGGCATCGTCGGCCTTGTAACACAATATAGCGGAATGACTCATAGCCAATCTTTCCAAATCACCATGCGAACATGGATTGTGGTTTCGTGTAAACGCTGGGATTTTCAAGAAAATAACCAAATTTGATTAATATTTTAATTATCTTATAATCCAAAATAAGCATTGATGATCATGTAAATATAGAATTTGCTTGATCTTATTACGCTTGTCGTCCGGCCGCCCAATGTTCTTCTTACTCGTCGTTTTCAAGATAAGAAAAAAAAACTCGTCTAAATAGTTTATAGAATATTATTTTACAGGGTTTGAAAACATTGTTTTTGTATATATATTTATAATTTTTAAAAATTTTATATTGAATTCTTTTTATCAATTCTACTCCCACAAAGTTCTAAGTTTTAGATCTGTCATTGAATATAAAACCTAAGTTATTCATATTGAATTCATCATTCTAAGACTTATGCATAGCAAAAATTTTAATTAATTTAAATTAAGATTCACAAATTTACCATTTCAAAAAAAAAAAAAAAAAAAGATTCACAAATTTAACCACAACTTAATAATTACTCAATAAGTTAACAAAAAGAAGAACTCACAAAAATGAAGGAAAGAGGAATGAGAAACGCAAGAAACGTGCAGCTGCTGCGTGCGGTTGTGGCTACGACCAGCGGTGGCAGTGTGGTGGTGCTGGAGGCGCTGCGCGTGGGCGCTGGAGCTGCTATGAAGGCGCAAAGAACTGGGGTGGAAGAGTCGGTGTGGTGGTGTGGTTGCTGAAGTGAGGGAGATGGTATTACTGTGCGGTGGATGGGGAAGCGTGAGAGAAAGGGAGAAGGGAAAATGGCATTTGGTTGAGTAAGACCGGATACCAATATCATATCATCTCATATCATACTTTTTCCGTTTTGAAAAACTTGTTACATTTTGATTTTAAACAATACTCATCGTTCAATTTTATTTTATATATAACAGCTAATATATAAGTAAAAATATAGTCAAGTGGGATCTTGTTTGAATCGTTTAATCACATACTTTCATAATATTAACTTTTTGTAATTTTTAGATATATATAATTCGATATATAAATCAACAAAATGACACATTAAATTGCGTAAAAAGTTAAATGTAATAAATACAATTGAACGGACGAAGTATAAACTAGTAATGTCTCATTTGGTTTTAGAACACTATCAATCTATTATCTATTATTCTTAATTTGTATTTTATTATTAATATATAAGTTTTCTACCCCAGTGATAACCCTACCATCTATCTTCAGTTGTGTAATCTCATTTCTTTTTCTTCTAATCATGGTGGATGCATGGAAGAACTTGGAATTGTGGTCCTTCAAGCTAAGCCCATATGTGCGTGTTTTCTGTCTCTAGCATCTCTCCCTCCTAATCATCCAAGCATGGAGATGGCTTTGTGCTGCTCTCAATCTAGCATATTCAATGTCGTCTAGCTGTCTCGATTCCCCCAACAGTTGTAACTCATGCACCACCCTTTCAAGTTTGTCGATGTGAGTGTCCATATGTGCGAACTTCTCCTTGCTCCAGGCTTTCAAAGGCCCTTTTAAAGCTTTTAGTTTGGTGGCGAGACTCAAATTTGGTAGATTTTCTCATTCCCTACTTAAGAACTTCTTGAACTCCGGATTCAAAAACCAACAGTCAAAGGCTCTAAAAGGCTTTGGGCCCCAAGTAACTCTACTTTCTAGGGCTAGTCTGAGGGGGTTATGATCTAAGAAGTTCCTTCTCAAACCATCTAGCCGAAGATCCGGAAAGCTCACAAATCATTCATTGCTACATAGACATCTATCAAGCTTGCTTTGGGACTCACGTCTCCCCCAAGTGAATTTTATACCATGAAGTGGAACGTCAATAAGCTGGAGCTCCTGGACCCACTCCATAAACTCTCTCATACTCAAGTGCTGTCTAACTTGCCCCAATCTTTCATTCGGATGCATAACCTCATTAAAATCGCCCAAAATCATGGTTGGTTTGTCAATCGACCCCAATAATGTCTTCAGTGACTCATACATGTTTCTTCTCCCCGTCCTATCACACGGCCCATACAGGACACACATACACAACATTCAAAGTTACTCTTTACAACACATCCAACCAAGATTATCCATCTTTCCCCAATGACTCTTTCTAACACACTGAAAGTATTCGGGTCCCAAATGACTACAATACCTCCACTATGTGTTTCTAATGCCAAGGACTCACACCAGTCAAATCATCACAACCCCACATCCTTCTGACCCTACGCCCAAAGGAGTTCTTATGCTTGGTTTCCACTAGACCCACAAGCGAAATTTTATTCCTAGTAATAAGGTTTCTAATGCACACGCATTTCTCCCCTCTCCCCTCTCCCCAACCCTCTAACATTCCAAAATAGATAATTCATGTATAAGGAAATAACACCATGATAGGGGCTTACTCACCGAGCTATGGTCGAGTTGTTCTCCTCAATGACTTGTATCCTCTTCGATTTCCGTAACTCCTCAATAACTGCGCCCTCCTCAGGTGCGGACACCCCAATCAGTTGAGTTGTCTTCCAAGTCTCCATTGCCTCCATGGAGCATTGCGACGGGGTCGAGGGGACAGTAAGAGTATCAGGTAGTGAGCTCGCAATTAATTAAATAATTAATTGCCCAAACCAACACATCATTGTAGAGAATAAAATGAATAATCTTATTATAAGTATTACCTCCATTTCAAGTTTAATTATCCTTAATAAGACTTAAACCTATGACATATTAAAAATTTTGGCGTATTAGATGATCATTTAATATTTTATAATGTTTTTATGAAGTGGCTTCGGATTTCAAATCAATTTCTAAAATCATAGTTATTTTGAAGTAATATATTCTCTTTGAAAATAAACTCAGCCCCTATCTAAAACTTGTTTTTAAATGCAATGAACAATTATAATATCATTATAAAATCTATTTTTATAATCTTTATAATTAGACAAATATGTTTTCTTGGGATTAAATAAATCTTTTTATTAAAGCATATAAAATTATTCTTTGTAAACATAGTTTGTAAAAATCATTTTGAACACTCTCATTGGTGAGAAAAAAAAAACTCTCACCAATCCCTCTCATTACATAGAAAAGTTATCTCATTAATGAGAAAACAAAAAAATTTTCTCACCACTTTCTAAATACTACTCTCTCCGTTTTTAATATTTGTGCACTTTACTATAACGGGTAGTTTTAAATGTTTGTCCACTTTTGAATATTTTTCATTTTTGGAAATCTTTTTTCCCAAATATATCCACATAATTCTTCCCATTTTCTCCAAATATACCCACATAATTCTTCCCATTTTCCCCAAATAAACTCTCTCTATATTAATGACAACGATAATTTCCCATTTTTTCTTTAATTTATCTTTAATTTAAATCTCTTTTCTCTTTCATAATACCGATACAATCATTACTTCACACTACTAGTTAATTAAAACAATACCCACTTACAACAAAGATTCTAGTTTTCTTATGTGTGAAAATTTACAATGGATAATTTTTTGAGAACGAAAGGAGTAATTTATATAAAATTAAAAAATTAATTTTTTTAAGTATGTTAAAGTATAGAACTTGAACCCCAACTGGTACCCTAAATAATTCAGGAGTTCAAAACATGAATAAGACGCCTCCAACTGCCCCTATCCCTAGTCAAGTCCTTAGAGTGGTTTTACTCATGCAGGTCAGCTTTTATTTGCTCGTCCCAAGTTTTCCTAATTCTTCCTCGACTCCTCTTGCCCTCTACTATAATGTTTTCGACTCTTCTCACATGGGCGTCGAAAGTCTTTCTCTGCACATGTCCAAACCATCTCAATCTATTTTTGCGCATTTTCTCAGATATAGGGGCAACCCCTAGTTTGTCTATAAACTCTTGGTTCCTAATATGATCCATCAATGTGCGCCCGCACATCTACCTCAGTATTCGCATTTCTGTGACTTCCATCTTATATTCCAAATTCTTCTTCATAGGACAACATTCTGTCCCATATAACAAGTTGGTCTGATTGCCACCCGGTAGAATTTTCCCTTTAACTTGCTGGGAATCTTCCAATCACATAGCACCGCAGTGGCTGCACACCACTTGGCCCAACCAGCCTGGATACTATGGTTTACATCCTCGTCAATATCTTTATCCCTTTGAATGATCAATCCTGAATAATTGTACTTGGTCGTACTTTTAACAACTTCTTCGCCAATGAACACCCGTGGCTCACCTACCGGTGATGTCCCACTGAAGTCACATCAAATACTCAGTCTTCGTACGACTAATGAGCAACCCTTTACCTTCTAAAGCTTCCCTCTATGATAAGTGCAATTATTTGCGCTTATCCGTGCTATTTCTACGCGTCTTGTATGAAGTTTTAGTGAGTTTAGGATCTACAGTAATGAATTGTTATAATTTTATCTCATGTGCTTAGTTTTGTATTCCTATGATATATGAGGCGAAATTGAAGCTTTTGCTAGGCCATGGGATTGATAAGGGGGTGAAGGCTTTGAGAAATAGCCTAAGACCCCTTAAATAAGTGAAGAGATCGTTGCTTGCTTGAAGATGTTTTACAATGAAAATAGGCAAAAGAGATAAAAGAGTAGAAGTGTGCTTAAAAGACAAAAGTTTTGAGGTGAAATATGATACATGATAATTATTTTGACCATAACGTCTAATAGAGAGATCAAATTGGAAAGTAGAATTCAAGAGCTTTCCAACAATATATTATATGTCCATATCCGACAACCGAGCAGGAAATGGCGGCCATTCAAAGTTCGCCAGTCAAAACCAAAGCGACGGCTCGCTGCTCCCTTGCGGCGACTCGCTTCTCTTATGTAACGACTCGTCGCTTCCTCTCTAAACTCTCTTTTTCAGGCAGAGCATATGCAACGACTCATTATACCCGATGTGGCGAGTCGTCGCTTTTTCGTCATAAGGAATTTCGACAGTTTTCTTTCTAATTTTTAGAACCACTATTTAATGTGGCGGTTACATATTAGTTTTCTCATTGAGTCTTTGTTAAAGAACTTTTCAGATTTCCTTTGTACTTTACATTTTGATTTTTAAGCTTTCTTTTGGGTATTTTAACATTATAATCTTGGATTTCCTTTTTAAATTACATTATTCCTCTTTGAATTGATTGTGTTCTTCATCATATCTCCATTGTCAAGGAATTGCTATTCTTTTTAAGCTTTTAATTATGTCTTATTTTATGTTTTATGATAGTTTATTAGATTTAGAAAATTCTTTAGCCATGATTAGAGAGTAGTTTTTTATGTTGGGGCACTGGATTTGAACCCTAATATGTTTGTGGTTGTTAGATGAGGATTGTTGATTGTGATGTTGAATTGATTTGATTAAATTATGTATGATCATTCAAGTTAAAGCCTTTTAATTTCTCTTAATACCAAAATCACGTAAGTTAAGGGATGAGAATATTATTAGTCTTGGATGATAAAGCAAGTTAATATGTCTTCTTAGTCAAAATCACGAAAGTTGAGATTGAGTAGTATGTTATCTTGTGATGTTAATAGATTAAAATAAGAAATTTGAGATTGAGAGAACCTATTCAATTTTATTTAATTTTGTTACCATCCCGAAAAGGAGTGATTAAGTTAGATCGGTGAATAAATTCAACGGAATCAATTGCAATCCTTATCGAAACAATTATATGCTATTAGTGGGTTTCCTTTGTTCTAGTCCTTTTATTTCATTGAAATCATCATATTTTTAAGTTTCCCGCATAGTAGAATTAGAATCAATTGAAATCTTTTGTCCCTTAAGTGAATAATTGAACGACTCTTGTATTGATCTTGCCTTCCTGTGATCCGACTCGGAATTGTGCTACGACACCTGTACACTTGCGGTATTAAAATAAAACCCTAACACTTCACTCATCCAATTTATTATTAACCTCATCTTTAGTTCCTGCCACCAGCACGATATCGTTCGCGAATAACATGCACCACAGTACCGTCTTCCAGATAGATTTAGAAATCTCATCCATAATGACTGCAAAAATTAATGGGCTTAGAGTTGATCCCTGATGTAGTCTTACTTTCACCGGGAAAGGTTCTGTTATTCCTACCGGTGTTTTTAGTCAAGACTCTGTCATACATATCCCGTATAGCCTCAATCATTCTAAATACTAAAATAAAGACCACCTAATGACACGTGTCAGCCTTTGGTAAAAAAATTTCCCGCTCAAATTCGCTTCTCACATACACTTTCTTATAACTTTGTTGTAGCTTTTAGGACAAGATTAATACATGCTATTGCAATTCTATATGACTATTAATTTTGCCTATTTAAGATTAAGGACATTTTTATCTTTATACCAATTTGAATAATATATGTGATTTTAGTAAGATTGAAAATAAATTTTCCACCCTTTATATGTATTGGAATATTATATTTGATTTTAGTAAGATTAAAAATAAATTTTCTATTTAAGATTTATCTTCTATATATTAATACAAAATAATGTGATATTTTCTACCTCTAAATTGAGCATGCGTCTTTATTTATACTATATATATTATTAGTCATCATTTTACATACTAAAATATTTACTAAATGAGGTTGATAAATAACTTTATTGAATAAGTGGCTAATTGCAAAAATATTTGTCTTCTATTGCGAAGCAAAGATAAAAAGAGGTCAAACAAAAATAAATAAACTTATTATTATTTAAAAGAAAATTTTGATACTAATAATCCAACCTTTCACTCATCTGCTGTGAATAATCTCACTTATGGATTATTTTTTAATAAACCAACCTTTCCCCTTCGTTTACTGTCAGTATACTAATAGGGTACGCTGATAGCAAACTAAGGGCAGAGTTTGAATTATTAAAAAATAAAGATGCTGCTAGCAAAACTAAAGGCAAATGTTGGATTATTAAAAAATAATCTTAAGGTGGCATTATTCACAGCGGATGGATGAAAAGTTTCATTATCAATATCAATTTTTTCGATATGATAAGGGTAACTCAAAGACTTAAAGTTAATCAAATGAGGTGACTAGCAAATTGAAGGTATATAAATATTCGTCATTTGCAAGATTATGACTTTCATACACCATTCTTTTTTATCAACACCTAGAAATTAATGTTGCGTTTAAAAGAAAAGTCTCCTTGAAAAGAGAAAGGCAAATGAGATAAGATTGTAATTTGATAATTTTTCTGTTATAATTCTTCTTTACCTTTACAAATATTACTATGTGGAATTTCATAAAATGTATCAACAATTTAAGTTGATTACATTTCACCAAGTACTTTTGTTTTTTTTTTTGAATTACATTTCACCAAGTACTTAATCATTGAAAAAGCGTCATTTAAATTAAGGGGTCTTTCTTTAGGTTACTGTATGATATGATATGATGACTTGCTATCTTTGTCTCACTTAATTTGTGCACATTTTCAAATAATATATTGTCCTAATGCATCAAAATGTGCATAATTATAAATTATAAAAAGTTGATATTAATAAATTGCATTATAACGAATCTTATAAGATCTTAATTAACTATGATTTAATTTATATATTTGCAATAATTCAAAGAGTGCTAGGAATAATGTTAAAAACTAAATAGGGTAAATGAAGGGAGTATGCTTTAAGTATAGGTAAATTTCAATAATTAGAAGTGTTAAAACTAAATATGGTAAAGGAGTTATATTTTCCTTATCTTACAAGTACTCTTTATTTTCATTTTGTATAAGTTGTTTAATCTAAAAATCAAAATCAACATTTATCCATGCATTTTTTCTTGTGTATTTACTCCATTGCATACATTAGAATATTTATAGCCTATTCAATTTTTGATGAATTAATTTTTTGTATATCGTATTTAACACGAGTATTCAACTAATATTACATGAATACATTTAATATATAGTGATTATTAAATAGCTTATGCTTAGCACGAGTAGTCAACAATTATGTTCTAGTAATGTGTAAATATTGCTATTTATTATTCAATTTTCTTTGTTGTGATTTTTTAAAAATTAATATTCATAGTTTTCCCTCTTAACTTTTATTTAATTTGTTTATAACGATTAAATTGTTTATGCATAATAATTTCTAAATGTTTCATGTTTTAGCATGGGTGATCATCTAGTGTATACTGAAGAAGTACCTCTGGCCTTGAGGCTATCCCAGATGACGCATCGCGGTATGCTGTCATACGCTTTCTCCAAGTCTATGAACACCATATGCAGATCCTTCTTCCGCTCCCTATATTTTTCCATCATTCTTCTCAAAACATGAATTGCCTCCATGGTAGACCTTCCTGGCATAAAACCGAATTGGTTCTCTATGATCACCGTATCATGTGTCATGTCTAATTCTCCTTTCTATCACTCTTTCCCACAATTTATTGTGTGGCTTAGTAGTTTGATACCTTTATAGTTCTCAAACATTTGTGCATTGATGAGCAAATTTTAATTTAACCGCAAGCGCACGGTGTACGCGTAGTGCGGGTCGAACACAAGGAGGCTTAATAATTCCAAATTGTATGTTTATGACTAGCTAAGACAAGGGTTAAACAAAATTATAAGATGATGTTCTAATTCTAAGATGCAATTAGCTAAGACGATAATAAAAATGAGGTATAACAATGATATAAAAGACACTAGGGCGTCGGGTATCACCCAATTCTAACATGGAATTCAATCACTTTCATGATTGTATGAAATTGAGCCATGAATATGAGAGAACGTGATCTAATTAGTCTCAAGCTTCCGCTCTATTGACTAATATCGATTTAAGACCAACTAGCATTAATCCTCAAACTTCCGTTCTATTGGCTAATACTAGAAGGAATTTAACTCAAATATATCTCAATCCTAAGTTAAACCAATTCTCAAACTTCCGTTCTATTGAAAAGGCTAACAAAGATATTTAAATCAAGACTCATAAAGCATAGGTTCAATCATCGACTCAAATCGCACACAATCAATCAATAAAATATCAATCTATGCTTCGAATTAGAGATTTCACCCTAACCCTAGATAAAGAACTACTCACAACACATGATCATACAAAACATACAACAAACAATAGATAATGATGTAAAAAGAAATAACGAAACAACAAAACTTACGGAATGAGAAAATAACATAAACTGAGGTGCGGAAATTGAATGCTACAATGGTTCTTCAAAGGTTAATTGAAAGAAACTAAGAAACTACTCTAGAGAAAGTTACAGGAAAATAGTCTAAAAACTAAAATCTATCTGATTTTTTGTTACAAAAGTAACAGCCACTTTAT
The DNA here is from genome assembly GCA_019776075.1 of Amaranthus palmeri. Lineage (NCBI taxonomy): Eukaryota > Viridiplantae > Streptophyta > Magnoliopsida > Caryophyllales > Amaranthaceae > Amaranthus > Amaranthus palmeri. The sequence goes on from JAAKBH010000120.1 coordinate 313,822, forward strand.
ATAGTGGTTCCAAAAATTAGAGAAGAAAACCGTTGAATTCGCGATCCAGGCCTCATAGCCGAGTCGGCTGTAGGTGGTCTTCAGAGGAAAGCCGAGTCGGCTTCACAAACTGTCAAAAAAGTGATTTCCAGAAGAAAAAGCCGAGTCGGCTGCACCAAAAATTCCAAAAAAGCCGAGTCGGCTTTTTTGACTGACAGTTTCAGCAAACTTCAAACGTTTGCCATTTCTTGCTCGGTTATCGGATATGGACATATAATATACCGTTGGAAAGCTCTTGAAGTCTACTTTCTAATGCCGCAAACCTTGCATCAATGTGATCTCTCTATCAAAAGTTATGGCCAAAAGAGTGAGCATGTATCAAATTTCACTTCCAAACTTTTGTCTTTTTAAGCACTTTTTCATCATTTTCTCTTTTGTCCATCTTCAATGTCGAACATCTTCAAGCGAGCAACGATATTTTCACCTATTTTAGGGGTCTTAGGCTACTTCTCCAAGCCTTCACCCTCTTATAACTCCGGTACTTACCTAAAACCTCCAATTTTGCCTCAAAAATCACATAAAACATAAAATCGACCTCATGAGACAAAATATACACAAAACACTAATAATGTACCTAAAAACCCTCTAAAACTTCAATTAAGGAGCATAAAATGAACACGGATAAGTGCAAATAATTGCACTTATCATGCATCGCCTTTGTTCTTAAACAGAGGTGTTAGCGTGATGTTCCTCCATTCTTCTGGCCTCTTATGTGTCCTCAGGATAACGTTGAAGAGGTTAGTCAGCCAGCGAATGCCCTCTTCTCCTAGCCCCCTCCACACCTCAATCGGGATGTTATCTGGCCCGACAGCCTTTGTCCTTCCCATCTTTTTGTGTGCTTCTTTCACTTCCTTAGTTGTAATATCGTTCGTTGACTTGTGAATTTTGGGCGTCGGAAGCTAGACTTATTGAGTAGGTGAGAGAAATACTGATACAATCTGCTTTTAATAACCTCTTGTCTCAGGAGAACTCGTCCTCCCTCATCTTTGATGTATCTCACTACGTCGAGGTCTTGCCATTGCCTTGCCCTAGTCCTTGCTAATTTAAAAATATCCTCCTCCCCCTCTTTGGTATCAAGCTTCGAATAAAGGTCCTTATAGGCACATTTTTTTGCTTCTGTTACCGCTTTCTTTGCTTCCTGTTTTGCTTCTTTATATCTCTCTCTCTTTTCTACCCTATCCTCTTCATCCGTGCATGTCATAAGTTCACTAAATCTCTTGTTTTTGTCCTTTATCTTCTCCTCCACCTCATCGTTCCACCACCACACCTCTTTGAACACTTTGTGTTTTCCTGACGACACACCTAAGGTCTCTCTTTTGCCACCTTTAGAATAGTTTTTGCTATATTCCCCCACATTTCATTCGCATTCTCAGACTGACTTGGGAATCTCAACGAACTTATCTTGCTTGACAAGGTTGTGACCATATCACCTTTGAGTCTCCTCCACATGGTCTTTCCCCTGAACACGATCTTCTACTCCACAATATTCTTCATCCTAAAGACCATCACTAAAAGTCTGTGTTGGGTGGGCATCTCTGTACCCAACACTACTATACAATCCAAGCATGAAGCCCAATCTCCCTTGTGCACTAAAGAATAGTTAACCTGGGTTGCATGCCCCCCGTTCTTATAAGTTACAACATGCTCGTCTTTCTTCCTAAAGAACGAGTTTGCTATAACAAATTCTTTTGCTAACGCAAAATCTAGCAAATTCTTCCTGCTTTCATTCGTAACTCCCAAAGCAAACCCTCCATGTACCGAGTTATAGTCTCCCGCTTCCCTACCTATATGCCCATTAAAGTCTCCTCCTAGGAAAAATCTTTCATCTTTCGGGATAGTCCTCATAAGGTCTCTTAGGGTATCCCAAAACTCGCGCTTCGCCTGCTCGTCCAGCCCAACTTGGGGCCCAAAAGTACTGATAAACGATACGACCTCTTCCCCCACTACTAACCTAACTAACATAATCCCATCGTTATACCTTCTAACTTTTACCAACTGCTTTAGGATATCGTTAGACATTAGGATGCCAACCCCGTACGTCTGCCATCTAAACCTGCATACCATAACTTATATTCCTTTATACCTTTTGCTCTTTGCCCCTTCCACCTAGTCTCTTGGATACATGCTACATGGATCCTGTATTTAGAGAGCTCATTGGCCAACTCCAAAGACTTGGCTTCTAGCGTCCTTATGTTCTAAGACCCCACCCTTAGTTCAAGAGTCTGTTTATGCTGCCCCCCCTAACCACCCCTCCTTGGACCTGACCTTAGGTGACCATAATGGTTTTGTATCCCTATTTTCAAAAACTACTGGCTAAGTTAAAAAGATGGTAAAAAACATTGAAAGGGATACTAGCTAGATCACAACAAACCTAGACAAAAACGCAGCAGGCCCTACACTGAAATAAACACAAAAAATGACACAAAAACTAAAGAGAAAGAAGCTAGAGACACTAGAAAAGCATCCAAAAAAACAAGACAAGAGCACTTATGACACCGACACAACAAGGGTAAAGAGACTAAAAGAAAACTTTAAACCCAAATAAAAAAGGCACTAAACAACAAAAACCCAAAAAACTCAAGGAATAATTTAGACACAAAGCGATAAAATAACAAAAATACATAAAAACACCAATTAAAACTAGCACAGAAACGCCAAAGAAAGACAATAAAATAACCATAGAAAACCCAAAACACTAAAAAAAAAAATAAAAGAGTGTAAAAGTAACTGTTAAAACTAGCACACAAACGCCTCTGTCTCTCACTACCTAAAACACACTCGCAAACAAATTCCACCCAAAACCTTCCGACAAAAAAGGATAAAATTCTTGGGATAAAACAGATCTGGACAGGAAAACAATCTAACAAATGAGAGAAGAAGTAAAAAGAACCATTCACCTCGAAAAACGGGATGCAACACCCACGAACCGACGATCTTACCAGAGGCTTTGAAGTGAGGACAGGCCGAAAAACCTATTGCATACCTGGGTTTTGTTGTACCGGAGAGACAGTTGTCCGTACTGGAAAAAGGAGGAAGAAGGGGAAAGGTGGGGGTGGGGGTGGTGGCGGTCTAGGGACGGTAGCTGGTTGCTGGTGTATCCGTTTGAAAGGCTTGGGTAGCCGTTGAGTTGTATACTAACTAAATTATTATAAGCATAACTCTTCAATGGGTATCTAATTATAAAATATAAAATTTATGACCATTGATATATTGTATATATTTTTTTGATAAATGTATAAAATAAAAAAACCTATTTAAAATAAAAATAGTTGTAAGGACAAGTGTGTGAAAAATTTCGTCTTAGTGAGTTTGTTTTGAAACATTTGCTAGCTTTTATTACTTTACTCACTCATAAGATACAAAAACCCACAAAAAAGTCACTCAGAGAAATTTCCACCAATGGGAGAGGTCTTAAAAATACTAAACCATAAAGTTTTATAATAACTAGTTGTGGGGCCGCGTGCTACGCACGCGGTCCCCCAAGTTATACTATCGAATTTCATTATGCTATTTTATATAATTTTATTTGTAAATGTGAATGAAAATATTGGAATATAGTTGCTAAGATGTAAAAGATGCAAGGGTTGCAAGTCTACTAAGGTGTCGATGTGTAAACAAGTAAAGTAATTTAATATAAATAATAACTGAACGTAAAGTGAAGAAGACATGATTCAAGTGTCTAGAAAATTAATAATGCCCGCTAAAAAATCACGTAACAGTACATAACAAAATTGCAATTAAGTGAGCATCAAATTAAATAATTCAAAAGCCAAGAATAATATATTAAAGCAAAAAATCAGATTTGAGTTATTTTCAGAAATATACACAAGTGAATTAGATTTAAGGAATTGAAACAAAAAATAAAAACTCTCACATAGCTACAAACCCATTGTCCACTATCAACAGAACAAAGAAATTTACATTACACCAAAGCCAGACTTCAGAATGCATCTATAGTAGCACTCTTACTAACTCGTAAGCAATTCAAATCTTGAACGACTCTGCTAGACTATTAGGTTCCTCAATGCATAAAGCGCAAAATCTAAAATACCCGCATTGGCAGCATATTGTAGCAACCTACATGATTCCCTGAAAAGTTCCAATCCAAAACACCACCTTTATTGAACTGCAATGAGAACTTTATGGTCATATCTCATTCCTCTTGGGAAACATAAAACTGGTTAGAAATCAACTTTCTTATCTTTACAAATTCAACCCACAATATCAAATGCACGAACATCTTATGAAGCTCTTACAGTCACGGATAAATTGAAATCAACTCAATTCCTTGATAGCATCTGAAACAAACCAATAACATGCTACTGCAACTAAGAAACACAACAGGTTTCAAATTTCAGAAAACTCCCAAACAGATACTATTCATTCCATCTTTTTTGGCAACTCAATGGCTTAAGCAACATCAGCAGTCACAATTACATTTCGACTGGATTCAGTGGTTGAGAAGGACAAATCGGTGCTTCTCACATGTCTTAAAAAAGGTCATTGGTTAAACATTACCAGTGTACACTGATCCCTTCAAATAAATGTTTTAAACCACACAAACACACACCATTTTCTCAGGTAAACAAGATCATAAGCAAATATCAAACAATAACCACTAAGAACATACCCCATACATATGTTGAATACAAGGCACTGGTATAATCAAAGACATAGTCAAAAATGTCACGACATGATACATCTTACAATAATAAGCTCATATAACAATCTTTCCATAAACATTGCTAAAGTTTTTTGAAAATAAAACATGCTGCAACATCTACAGAATCAAATGCCCTTAAACACAATAGACAATGTGTTAAGCAGGAAGGGGAACTTTTTCTTTTCAATAATTGTGTTAAGGAGAGACCTAAACAAACAAATCAAACAACATATTTACCGGTTCATTGAATAGCAAGAATCAGAAAGTAAAGAAATTCTCTATATCGAAAAGCAAGACAATCAAGAAAAGCAAGAAATTATGTGTATAAACCAAAATCGTCGGACGTCGAAAAGGCAAAAATGCAAATATATGGCCATTAAATGCAACATTCTGCAGTCCTGCAAGTATATATATGCCCATATCTAAATATAACATTCCATTAAATGCATTTCAATATGGGCATATATGTTGTGACTTGTGAGACAATCTTTTAAAAGTCATTACTAATGACTCATAATGTTATGATTCTCCTTTTCCAGCATACCAAGTAGTAAGTTTCAGTAAGTAATGTTAGTGTCAAACAACTAAATACAAAATTTTAATCAAGACCAACACTTCTTAAAGACATTATTTCAATGTTAAAAAAAATTAGCACATAACAAGCTCCAAAATAAAGGCTTTACCTTCCACAAAATGCAGCTTGATGAAGTGATGTCCAACCGCAATTCTACCAAAAAATCACACTAAAACCTACAACTACAATCAGGTGGGCTCACCAAATATTTCCAATGACAACCTGGCATTTGATGCAAGTAACAACCTGTTAATTGAGCTATTATTATAAGTTGTCAACAATGAAATAATTTACATTTCATAATTTAAGCAATCGAATAGAAATCATAGAAGTTATAGGGTTTAAATCTAAGAGGTAAGCATGACTATTACACGGATGCGAATTCTTTCAAATACACAAAAACATGAATTTATATCAAGATATCAAAGTCTAAAAATAAATATCTTTGCATGTGAAACAATTCATAATTTATTTAAAAAATTTCAAAACTAAACATGGTGCTTTGTTACAACACACACAGAAAAATACAAAACTAAACAGAGTTAAGATCATAGAAATAGAGAAAGAAACTAATAAAGCGAAGTTTGACACACGGTCGCTCAAGTTACACTTGCGAATTACATAATTGTAATATTTTATCTTTAGTATGATAAATGCGATTTTGTATGAGAGAGATCAAATTACGTAGTTAATACCAAAAAGAGTTTAAATATCTCAATACGATTAAAAGAATTAAATAAGGTCCAACTCCAAAAAAAAAAAAATTGCTGCAAAATCAAAGAGACAACCCAAAAGTAAAATCTTTAAATTAAATGTCAAATTATGACTACGACTTTTATCCATCGATAAAAAAAATTGTATGAGCAAGTCTAATCATGAGAAAAGCTTATTAAAAATTTTTAATTTATTAATTAAACAACACATAATGTAACTAATTTTGTAGCAAATAAAAATTAATAGGAATTATGACATTAACATAGGAAAATGTATTATTAATTTATTTTCAATTATAATCGTCATCATCATCTTCATCCCAATAAGTTCCTCCCAAGGCAAGATCTAGGGAGAGTGGGAAAGAAGTTAGACCAATACCATTATTACAAAGAGATCACGATCAAAGGGAGCCCCTCAAATCAAATGTTGTTTGGCATATGCGGTCCTTGGAAAGATAAAGCCTGCATAAAAAAATAAATAAAGAGAGAAAACACAAAACATACGAACACACACCATCCAAGAAGACAAACTAACAAGACTACAAGCAAACAAAAATGACTAAAACAACACTTAAAAAAGCTAAAAAAAAATATAATGAGATTTACATACACAGATTTGGCATCTCCAACTACTCATATCCCAATTCAAGTCCTCTAATAGCAAGACCAGAAAACTAATAGGATGAATGTCGGAGAAAAAAATTAACAGATATCATCTACTAATAGCCCAAAATGTGTAAAAAAAAGTAATATACTCAAAAAGATTAAAATTTGCAATGCAAGATGAGGAATTTTAGGTATGAAAAATCCTTAAGTCGTGTTGTTACCAAGTACCAACAAATATAATTTCAAGTTTCTATTAGAGTCGGACGATTTATCAAGCAAAGTGGGATATAGTGCATATAAAACAAGACTTTCATGGCATAATTTCAATAAAGACTACAACAAAGGCAATATAGAGATGATTCAAGATGTACTTGCCAGCCTTTGACATCTATTTGTGATCCTGATGCTAGTGACGAGCTTTCAGCAAGATCCAAAATAACTCTACTCAAGTTGATGGCATGTCCACTTTCATCAGCAAGTTAGAAGAAAAAAGACAAGTTCATCCTCTTCTGAGCCTAACCTATGACCCAATCCATCATTTTATCTAGAGAAAAAACATTTTACAACATAAGCAACCAATGTCAAGAAATATGCATAAAACATACTTTTTGCTCTATAAATCAATGCAAATAGCCCAATCGCCTCCATAGCCACTGTATTTTACCCTCAGTTTCTTGCACAATTGGTGCTACTTCATCATTTAAGACTATATCTCAACTTGATAAGACGACATTCAATTACACCATAGAGCACAATTAAGAAAAAAAATAAATAAATTATAAAAGAAAAAAACAATTGGAGCATAGTATCTTTCTTTCCATTGAATCTCTTGTCTTCAGGAAGGCCATCAAGACGGTATTGTGTTAGTTGCACTTCTACTTCTTCTAGGTTGCCTTGTGTTTCTTGATAAACATTAAACAATGAAGCAACAAAACTAAAACCATAACTTAAGTGTCCGTGAATGTACAAATACTTAGCATTCCCATTGAAACATAAAGGTTGTAACCAAAAGACCCAAGAAAATTTTCATCAACACAATTTAAGAATTGAGTGATGTGCAAAAACTGGAGGAGAGTTTCCACAAAAGCCATAGTCCATGAAATTCAAAACTCTTAAGTAACTGTATTTTTCACAACTATTGTCAATAGGCAACACCCAAAATCTGAGAAATAATGCTTTAAGTTCACACAAATAATTGGTGAAATCAAACACAATGTGAACTCGTAGGAATATAGTTTTACAAAACACCATGTTAAATGACATCAACTTATCAACCTCCCAAGAGCATTAATCATGAATCTTTTACTTATTTCAACTATAAGAACTAATAATGGAGTAGATTGAACTTGATGTTTCCATATTAGAACGTATTAAACTATTTTGAGCTTATTGTTGGCAAAATCATGAATCAGTGTAATACTCCAATGACTTAGTAATGTGATAAATATATATATAGTGGCTGGATTATGAAAGAGATATCACATTGCACCAAAAATAATTACAGAAACTCCGAAAACTATATTGCAAAATCAAAGTTTAGGATGGATGCTTACGATTGGTTGCTTGGAGCCTCACCAATACGAACCGATTCATCGGCCGGTTTGACATAGGGTGCATACTTGTCTATGGTTGAATAGACAGCAACACAAGGAATACTCATCTCGTGAGCAGTTCAAATAACCGTACTGCAATTTCACCTCTGTTTGCTAACAGGAAAGTGCAAGAAATTGTTGATGAGAAAGAAAAATAATTGAAGTGTGTAGATTAGAATTAAATAACGAATGTGGACCTAGGCCAAATATAAAAATGTACAAAAATCTCACGGGAAAGACTTAAAATGAAAAATGTAGCAAAAGTCTTGGGAAAGACTTAAAATTAAAAATGTAGCAAAAGTCTTGGGACAAAGGGAGTATGTCCTGGCTAAAAATGAAAATTTTAAAAAAGACAAGACTATTTTTTTGATGTTGGAATGACATGAAAGTAGGATGTTTATGTTCACAACGTTCAATGTAAATCAGTATTCAGTATAAATGATGTTCTTCGCTTACCTTTCCAATCTGTGGCCTCTCCCTCAACTTTGCGAGGCTGTTTTTGATATGTGAGACGGCACCCCAACATCTCAAATTGTTGACTATACGATTTACCCAATTTGTAAAATGTAAAAACCAAAGTTAATTTCACAATCGAAAACTCAAATGAAAAAAAATAAGGAAGAAGAAGAGAAGAAAATCAAAACCCTAATTTTTCACTTAAGACAATCAATTAAACCCAAAAATGACAAAAACTAAGAAGAATCGGTGAAAGATTATCTAACCTCTACAAGAATCTTTGTGTATTTTTCCATGTTTTCCTTGATAGCTTTCATAGTCTTTGCTGCATATTTTGGCATCATGTAAACCTACATCTTGAGATGTAATCAAACCTGAGAACCTACATCTTGAGATGTAATCCAACCTGAAACAAAATGAAAGAAAAATATAACCCAGAAACCCAAACTAATTAAAAATTCAAAAGATTTGCCATAACTTTTTCTAGAACATAAGTAAAAAATAATCACCAAAATCATATTAGAAAATAAAATAATTAACAAAAAAACAGAAATTGAAACAAAAAATATGAAAAATCAAACTTAACTAACAATAGTTTTCCGGCGATGCAGAAGTATATTGATGGTGGTTCGAAGGAGAAAGAAAAAGAAGCTCAAGGAGGAGTGAGAAAACGGAGGAAAAATACAGAGAACATGAGTAAGTAGAAGAGTGAGAACACTAAGAAAAAAAAGATGAAATGGAAGATGAAGGAAAAAGTGGAAAAGCAAAGTGTACAGTGTTTTTACTGTTTATCGGGGTTTGATGAACAGTATTCATTCTTTACAAACGTTTTATATGTAAAGGATAAATTAAATAAATATATTTATCAAATAAACAAATTTTAGACTGAAATATAAGAAATTTAAGTTAATTCAATTGACCTTTAAAGAAATAAAACTTACAAGGAATAATATAACCTTTTGCTTATTTTCCTACAATAAAACCACCTTTTGATTAAAGATGAATAATACCAACTTAGGGGAGTGTTTTCCAAGAATATCCCTAAACATGTTAAAAATCAAACTATAGGAGATTATAAGACAAAAGAATTGGTAAATTAGTTAATAAACTAAAGTTTGTATTATCCTAGAAAAAATCCCCTAAGTTGGCATTACTGTAGGTAAATTACCGAAATGTTGTGTTATTAACGATAATTTTTCCTTAACAAAATTAAAATCATTGAAATTTTTACTCAATACAATAATAACGTTCCACAAAAGAAGACTTTGTTGAAAATTGAAAGTTAAAAAAACCCTCATTATTTTGGTACTTAAAAATGGATATCTAGAGAGATTAATATCCCTCATCTATGATTAAGGCTACCTAAAATAATAAGGCTATTACATTACTAATCTTCATATTAAGGTTATCACTAAAGCAGAAATAAGTAGGCTTAAGACACGCTTTCATGGTATTACAAGAAATGTATCAAGCAACCTACAGTCCGTGAAGTAGTTATTAAGGAGATGCTCTTAAAAATCAAACCAGAAGATACCATCAAAATTGAAGCAAATCCGACTGTTGAAGAAGTAAAGGCAACAGTTTGGTCTTGTGGTACCTACAAGGCTCTTAGACATGATGGATATAACTTTAAATTCTTTAAAACCTTAAGGAAGATATCAAAGAGGAGATTTACAGACTCAACTTGAATTTCTACAACACTGAGATCCTACCAAAGTCCATAAATGTCACTTGGGTCACTCTAATCCCCCAAACACCCTCACCCACAACAATTGAGGACCTCAGGCCCATTAGTATGTCCGGTTCTTTGTATAAAATCATTTCAAAGTTGTTAGCCATGATGCTTAGATCTGTATTGGCACCACTAATTGATAGTACACAAAGGACATTATTGATGGAAAGATGGATCCAAATGTAGTTATGATAACGAATGAGACTCTCATTTGGATGAAGAGAAGGAAGAGACATGGTGCTTTACTGAAATTGTACTTCTAAAAGGCTTATGATGCATTGAATTGACGTATAAAGGGCTTTCAAAGGCAAGAAGACTAGCTGTAATTAAAAGGGTGCTACAAAGTCTTCTATCTACTTTATGTGTATGTTTACAATGCAAAACAAGTTTCTAAGAAGATTGTTTTTATTCAGTGAAAATTCATTTAGTGAAGAGCTCGAGAAGTGAAAAAAGTGATGCCTAGATGAAATTATAAAGACCTGGGTGGTCTAGTGTAGGTAACATTTTACAGAGGAGCCTAATTATTACAGACATAGATAGTGTGCTTCATAGTTAAAATAAAGGGGAAGAAAGCCTCTTTTAAGTTTTTCAAAGGGATAAAAGTTGGGTTGTGGCAACAACTCAAGACACATGAAAAGGAAGTAGTGGAAATAAGACAGATAGTACAAAAAGGCTTGCAAAAAAAACTTGGAAGTGGTGATACCATTTTGTTTTAGAATGAAATATGGTGTTCCCCCTCACTAGGAAAATTGCCTTTTGTAGAAAATATCTAATTGCTATGCGACAAAATAGTCTCATCTCAAATATGGGATGATGGTCAGATGATGTATCGAAATATGAGTTGAAGAAGATCACCTTTTAGTTGGGAATCAGATAATGATCTACAAAAGGCCTACTAAACTAATTAGATGAGAGCTGTAATAGCCCTGATTTTAAGCTTCGCTTAATCTTAGCTTAAGTAGGTTTAGTAATGAATTAGTGCTATTAACTTCTCTAGTTATTCATCCATAAGGGCCATAAAAATAGGGTGAGTTTTATACTTTTAACTTTGAGTATACAAAGTTTTATTTTGTTAAATATTGTTATTATATTAAAGAATAGATTTCAATGCTTTTGGTTTTATTCAAGATTTGACTAAACTTATGTTTTTTATATTTCCTTCAAAAATTTGTTGATTTGATAAATATTTTTTATGTGGTTCATAAACTTTATAGTACTTGCAAATGATTTCACATATCGTGTTGACAAAAGCTTATCTTATGTGTTTTAATAAAAATAATTTATATAAGAAAATATATTTATATAATTATAAAAGATTATAAAAATAGCTTTATAATGATGTTATAGTTTATTGGTATTTAAAAACAATTTTTGATTATGGGTTGATTTTATATTTAAAGAAAATATATTATTTTCTAAAAATTTGATTTCAAAATTTTACTTGACAACTTATGTCATTTCTAAAAATTAATTTAAAATAGCAATTGATTGTAAGTGTACAAAGGTCTGATTGTAAAGTGTGCAAAGGTCTGATTGGAAGTCAGATTTGCATGTTCAGAAAGAAAGACTAAGTTACATAAGCTATACTCCATATAATTGAGGGATTTCACTTGGAAAATTTCACTAACACTCTAAGCTTTATTTTGAGGCCTCACACGCCATTATAACCATTCAAATATGATAGATACACATCATTCTTTCACCCCTTTCTACATTCATCTCAATTCTGTTTCTGACAGTGTATAATATATACCTGATTTATACATTATTTCTTAACATACATACCCCTCAAATTTTGATTTCGTATTTTAGACTCAGAATTAAACAAATTTTGTCAAATAGGACTTTTGCATTTAAGCTTTCATGTTGGAGCTAAAAATATTTTCATCCAAGGCTAGAATCCTATTTCGGGACATCAGCTTTTGGTGAGCAATTCCAATATTTTTCTTATATTCTTTTTTCACTTAAACCTCATCCAAGACCTTGAATGTCTTTATATATGTGTAGGTGATATCATGGACATTCATGAGCAAGAGATTAAGTCATATACTTGGTGTTTTAAGGATCCAATCAACATAGTTCTAAGATGTAAGTATGCAAAAGTTTTGGTATAGTTTTGCATGTTTGATTTTGAGGTTGATATATGAGTATATACTCTTAAGTAGTCAATCTAGTGTGAGTAATTTGTTGTTTAAAATTATGTAGTATTTTTGTTCAATCTCTTAATGTATATATGGGATCATTTCTTGAAGGTAGACACAAACACTTTCTTTTTCTTACCTTGTAAAAACCTTGTTTTAGATAATGTTGATTTTGAATGATTTATCTTGAATGGAGAACTTGAAATGGTTACATGTTTTATGATTTAAAGAATGATTCATGAGTATGATGATGGAAGATTGGATTTCTAATTTTGTTGTGGATTGAAGATTGATCATAGAGGTACCCACAAACTATTCTATTATCTTAAGTATAAATTGAACGTGTTAAATGGTTTTAAGTTTTAAGTATGAACTCTTGATGTAATTGGTGTCTTAAGTGAACCTTTCAAATCTATGGATAGATTAATGGGTGATTAGGTGTGTCTTAATGTGTGTATGTGTGTGTGTGATGTTTGAGTGGGTGTTGAGTGCATGCGATTATGAAGCAATTACAAGAAAAGTATTACCTTGAATGAGCATGAAGATTAGAAGTAGAAAATAGGGTCTGGAAGGTTGTGCTCGAACGAAAACTTTATACTGTTGAAGTCAATAAGCTAGATCAGAAGCTGAGAGTAGGTTCTGGACGATTGTGCTCGAACGAGCACCTTATGCTACTGAAGTCAGTAGTTGGCAGCTTTCTACTCTATTTTGTAAACACGATATCTTCTTTGTCCGGAGTCGAATTTGGGCAAATTTTACATCGTTGCGACCGTACGGAAGTCTAGTTTATTCCAAATGAAATCATTTTAAAATATTAATTAGAATTTTATCTATAGACCTTTGAGTGAGCATGTGTCTTCATAAAAGTAGTTAATAGAGTCTAATGTTGTTACTAAGCTTGGGTATTTCTTGGGTGAATGTGTAAACTTTAGTTGACTTAGGATTGATATTTAAACTTATGATAGGTGTGATTACTTCAGTTAGTGGCGAATTCTTGGATTCAGGTTTTATAGATGGGTCTCGTTGAGTTGTGGTTTCTTATTTGGTTAGTTGATGTTATTTGGGTATTATATAAGTTGGGTATTTGGGATTTGAGTAAATATTGGTTAAACTCCTTCATGGTTGAGGATGAGTCGTTTAGCATTCTAACTAATTATTTATTGCTTTGTTTATGTATCAATATTATTAATATTATAAAGTGATTTTAAAGAAAATTTATCCATGTTATGAAAATCGTATTTAATAAAATAAAGTATGTTAACATTGTTTCTAGACATATATAAAAGCATGTTTTACTTAAGGTTTTGTATAAAGTATTAGACATTATAAATGTTTGTCGTTATGGGAATTGGACAATGGGTACTATGTATCAGATTTTGTGTGAAAGCCCTAGAGCTTGATTGCAGGTACCTTTTAGGATCGACCTCGAGCACCCAATCCTGTTTGGTTCTTGCAAGAGCCGTTTAGGTGATGACGATCACCCGTTTACCAGAATGTTAGACCAAGCCTACTTCTGGCGGTCACTAAATACTCCCTGTTTTCGTGTTAATTTTGTATTATGTTTTAAAATACTGTTATAAGTATTGTTTTGATGTTTCGGCAAATGTTGTGACTTTTGTGAAGAATTTACTTCAAAATGTTAGCGTTTAGCCGTGTTTGATTTATTAACAAAAGTACTCTTCAATATTTTTTTTGGCAAAGTAAATCTGATAAATTGCCAGAAAAATAGCCGAGGCTTACAACGGTTCACATATCTTTACTAAAAAAAGCTCCAAGGGACATGCCCATTGTCATTTGCGAGGTTTGGGCAGACACCTCCAAAAAGAGACGAATCTCCTATCCTAAGCAAAGATAGACCACTAAGAGAAATTATACAAAACGTTCTATACAATTAATCTGTGCAAAAACAAGAATATATCTTTCACGGCTAATTATCCCAACAATTGAACAATCAAATCTTTATAGATTTCACGAACCCATTACGGCAACATGCATACTTCAAGTCTCACTTGTGTCAACAACGAGATCAGCCTAGTCCAAACAATCCATTCCAACACCCAATCCGGCACCCAGGATGCCCACAATGCTGCCAATAACCCAGCCCAGAATAGCAACAACATATCAGCAGCATGTGTGCTGCAGCCTGCCAGACCTGCACATGAGAGCAATGAGCAGCAATGGTAGCAGAATCTTCCCAGCAGGACAGGCCTCATGGGGGAACCAGTGCTTGTGTTCTGTTCAGCAGCAGCAGCAGTGCTTGTGTGCTATGGTAAGGAGCACTCAATCCCAGTCATGACTAGGAGCAGCAAACTAACCAAGGCCTCCCACAAACATAAGGCTAATTACAAGTCATTTAAAACAAGACATACATTCAACCAAAGTAATATAGTAGTACATAGCAGCTAAACCAGCTATAATCAGCCCACGGAGACCACAACCTCCAACTTGCAAGTTCAGAAGATGAATATACTTACCAGCAAAATTAGGGTCACAAACATTACTAGCATTAGTGCAGATACTAGGGCATACCAACCAGATGGTAGCATAGGCGGCATAGATGCCATCACAGCAGCCCATCAAACCCAATATGCATCAAGAACCAATAACCAGACCATTACCACAAAGAGAGAACAAAACAGAATTTTCATGCCATATGGAGTAACTGGCATAGGCAGAGGACCAGCTTCAAAAGGCCTAACTAACATATTACAAGCCAAATACCAGACCAAACTCAGATACTCTGAACAAACCATGAGCTAAGCTACACAAGTAAGCAACAAAAGTAGAAACTATGACATTCCTTTCTCACCATTTACAGAGGGCTTAAGGGGAAAGGGGACCCTTAAGTTATGTTATCCAGGTTGTATGCTAACCATTGGGGTCACCCCTCGATTTGGGGGTGTTCACTTGCACAGTAGTTATTACTACTTCCCCTACTTCATTTGTAGAGTATATCTCTGTCGTGCCCGGGGTTAGGGGTTCTGAGACGGTGAGGATAGGGATGCTTTGGGAGGCTCCTTGCCCTTTGCAACTGCAGGAATTGGAGCTTCCTTTGGTTCAAGGTGCGCACTAGGCGTGTGTTCTTTCACCTTTTCTGTAACCTTCATAGTCCCCTCTTTTCGTGGTCTAGGCTTGGGGTCCTTTTTCCTAGGCTCATTCATCCCACAGTTTCTCTCTGTGTGCCCCATGTCTTTGCACTTGCCACAAAATATTGGCTTCCATTCATATACTATTTTTTGATTAGCCAATTCATCTAGCTCATTCATAAAGTAAACCTCCGGGAATTCTCTGTCTACTTTCATTTCAAGTAAGACTTTAGCATATAGCATACGTTCACGCTTAGTCGTTGCGTTGTCTATTCGTATTACCGTGCCTAGAGAACTTACTAGTTTCCTAAGGGTTGCATCCCTCCAATACTCAAGAGCCAAACCCGAGAGTTTCACCCAAATTGGCATAGTTGTAAGGCTTGTTTTGTCCACTGATATCCTAGGAGTGCAGGGTTTAACCACAAACGGTTTTTTGTCAAACAATACCCCACTCATGTCACACGCCTTGTTCCTATCATCATCGGACGTTAGCCTTACCAGATATACTCCTCTCCCTAACAAACCGACTTTGTCTATAGAGAGGTCTTTCCAAATTCTTTTTACAAAACCTTCAATGATTTGAAGGGGGGGATTTTCACCTAAAACAAAGCATACCACAGAGTATTTCCAATATGGAATTTCATCATCTATGTCTTCTTTGCTAATTTTAACAAGATTACCTGAATTGGGTTGAACCATGCTAGTGTCGGTCTGATTCATCTTCTTCTGGGATGGTTTAGACCCTCTGGACAAGCTAGCTTCAATCCAATCAGCCAGGTTCTGTGTTTTTTCCGGCATTGAAGGAGAGTTAGGGGTTAGGGTTTTGACTTCTTCTTCGCTGGTCGACCCATCAGACAGTGAAGAACAGGACCGTGTAACGGCCGTCTTTTGGGTAGCACGCTCATCCTTCCTCTTTGGTAGTCCCCCCCGCCCTCTACCTGCCATGGCGGTGCGTCGAAGTGAGCACAGTAGAGCCGGTTACGGGCGGGAGGAAAATCGCCTAAAGGGAGAAGCTCTCACGGCTCAAGAGACTTTTTATCATTACTCTTCAATATTTTCCTATGCTTTTATTATAAACTTATTTGAAAGAGGTTACAAAGTTGAACACACAACTGAATTAACAAATAATTTTCAATATTATATCGTTTGTGGGGTTACTCAATAATAATTATTATTGACTGCTTTTGATGGGGCGTACTCTTATGAGAGTAGATCCATTTTTTTTTTCAGGGTAGCTTGGCCATGGAGGTGATGAATATATGTATGATGTGCTACTTGCACGATAAGGAATTCTGATCTGTTGTCATCAAGCCCATTTTGACTTTTGGCTATGCAAATGTATTCTTAGTTTGGTATTGTAAATTAAGACTTTAAAGTTTCAAAAATATTTTATAATTAATTCAACTTAAGTTAAGTATGTAAAACTTTTTTGTTAATTCCGATATTGGTTTGCTATGATCATCGGATCGTAGGTCAGATCCAGTCCAGACATCTGTAAGTCTTTCGTTGTATTAGTGGACAATATAGTTATACTGTTTTCGCTGGTTTGGGCTGTTCAATTACACCCGCCATAGTACGTGACAACTTTCATTTGGCAATATATATATATATATATATATATATATATATATATATATATATATATATATATATATATATATATATTTTTTTTTTTTTTTTTTTTTTTTTGCCAAATGATTTTGTATTATATACCAAACGACAAAAGAATACACGCACGGGCTGGAAATTAACTCCACCCGAGCCCACCAAAAACGCTAGCACTCAACAAAAATAAGAGCGCCAACCCAAAAACAAGCAAACCCCAAAAAGAACAACCTACTTAGATACAATCATATCTATCATCCTACTATTAACCCTTCCAGCGATTCTAAACACTATACAGCCAATTACATCTTTCAAACATAGGGTGTGGTTATCAAAAATAGTTTTATTGCGTTGCATCCAAATAGCATATATCATCTCCGTCCAAATGCCAACTATAAGCTTTGCCCGATCGGTCTTCTTGCGGTTCAAGCTACTCATCTGCAGAATCTCTTCATGGAAATTAGTGGCGTCCAGGCTTCGTGGGAGGAAGGAAAATAGCCTCGTCCTAATATCCTTAGCATACTGGCACTCAAAGAATAAATGGTGAGCCGATTCTGGGACCCTATTGCACATGGCGCATGAGTTATCTGTGATGTTGGTCCATTTCTCCATCCGGTCCTTGGTAGTTAGCTTGTTTTGGATAGCAAGCCACATAATGAATCTCGCACTTGGGCTGGCGTGATTCTTTATCATAAGGTTGCTCCAAGCCGGCTTTGGAGTATCTACAGTAAGACAATCATACACACGGCCGATGTTGAAGTTCTCCTCCTTCACAATGCAATCCCACCCTCCAAGTTTATCGACAATCTCACGATGTTTGATGATCTTCTTGAATATCCATGAAGCGTGAATTGAGGGTCGCATCTCATGGATGTGTTGATCTTTCACATAATAGCTGTGCACCCATTTCACCCATAAGTTCTCCTTTTCCCGAGTCAGATTCCACAGATGCTTGAGGATTGCTGCCTTGTTCCAAGTGTACATGTCTCTGAGGTTAAGACCCCCTTTGATAAAAGGTAAGACCATTTGGCTCCAAGAAACTGCAGCTTTACGCGAAATCCCCTCCTTCCCAGTCCAGATGAACGACCTACAGTTACTCTCCACCATCTTTATGAGCTTTTTCGGAAGGCAGAAGATTTGGGCCCAAAAGTTTTGAATTCCTCCAATTACACTGCGAACGAGTTGGACTCTACCAGCGTATGAGAGAAGCCGAGAAGACCAGTACCCAAGTCTACCAATGATTTTGTCAAGCAAGCCCCTGCAATCTCTAGTGTTCAGCTTTTTCGAGTGAAGAGGAACCCCCAAATATCTAAAAGGAAACGTCCCCTCTTCCATATGTAAGAACTCAAGCATCTGCATTTTCCGTTGGCGATCGATACCGGACATATACACATTGCTTTTACTAGCATTCGCCTCAAGCCCTGAAGCCCTAGAGAACTTATTGAACGTTTGAATCATGCTACGAACTGAGGTGATATCGGCTCTGCAAAACATGAGAAGGTCATCTGCAAAAAGAAGATGGGTGAGGTTCACCTTCTTACAGCGGGGGTGGAACTGGAAGTCTGGATTATCGGTTTGCTTCCGCATGAGCCTAGACAAGTAATCCATAGCGATCGCAAAGAGATATGGGGAGATAGGGTCCCCCTGACGCAAACCTTTCATAGCAGCAAACGGCTTAAGAGGCGTCCCATTCACAAGAATCGAGAATGAGACCGAGGAAACACAAGCCTTTATCCAGTCGACAAACCTAGGAGGAAAGCCCATCTCGTCCATAACGGTGAATAGAAAGGACCAGCTGATGGAGTCATAGGCTTTTCGAAGGTCCATCTTTATCATACATCTCGAGCTGTTGTTCTTACGATCGTACCCTTTAATGATCTCTGCTGCAAGTAAGATATTGTCTGACATTTGCCTACCGGGGATGAAACCAGATTGGGCTTGATCAATAATACCCCCAACCACCTTCTGGAGCCTACCTGCAAGGATCCTGGAAATAATCTTGTAAACAACCGTGCAGCAAGCTATAGGTCTAAAATCTCCCACTTTGTTTGCATTCTTAGCCTTGGGGATGAGCGTGACTGATGTGCAGTTGTACGGAGGGAAGATAGAACTATTGCTGAAGAAGTCTTTGATGGCGTTAATCAGATCTCCTTTGATGATGTTCCAAGTTTTCTTGAAGAAATAAGCATTGAACCCATCGAGCCCTGGAGCTTTGTTATCATTCATCCCAAATAACGCTTCTTTGATTTCCTCTTCACTGACATCTTGCATAAGCATCTGTCTGTTTTTTCGGTCTATCTGGGGCCCTTGTCGCATAATCTGCCTATCAATCATCTCAAGGTTAGAGTGTGCTGTACCCTGGAGGTGCTGAAAGAATTGAGTGATTTCTGTGTTTATCTCTGCAGCCGTTCTCAGCCAATTCCCATTCTTATCTTGTAGCTCATAAATACTATTAGTCGCTCTTCTCTCCTTAATGGTAGCATGAAAGTACGCCGAATTTTCATCACCATTGCGAATCCAGTTAATTCTAGCTTTTTGGTGAAGAGCTTTATCTTCAATCCTCCTCCATTTTCTAACTTGGGAGATCGCTTCTTTCTCTTGCTGATGGTACTCTTCATTCATAGGCTTTGTTTGCAGATCAGTCTATATGCAATCAAGGGTTTCTTCCCAATGCTTTATTCTCTCCTTTATCCCCGCAAATTCCTTTGAGTGCAAATTTTTGAGGCTCTTCTTCACATTGTTCATCTTGTACCAGATTCTCTGAAGACCTTCCCCTTTAACCCTAGTATTCCAAGCATTCTCCACAACCTGAATGAAGTCCTGATGATCGCAGAGGTAGTTGAAGAAACGGAACGGCCTACTTTGATGGTGCTGATGCTCCTCTAGATTGAGGATCAGAGGAGTGTGATCCGAGAAAAGAGGGTTTGCGTAGAGGACATTTGCATGACTGAAGGTGTTTAGCCATTGGATGTTCCCTAGAGCATGGTCGATCTTTGTATGGATGCGGTTCTCTCCTGTTTCCTTGTTCGTCCAAGAGTACTCATGACCTTTCTCAGGAATAGGATGAAGCTCTTTGTTCTCAAGCCATTGCAACATGTCACAAGTTTCATAAGTGGACACTTGAGTACCATTCTTTCTGTGAGTGTCTTTGTAAACGGCATTAAAATCACCTATATACAGACAAGCAGTATTGCAATCAAACTTCTCCAAGTCTCTCCATAACTCTCTTCTATCTTTAACTGTGTGCAGACCATACACGAAAACAACATGAAAACTAGCATTTGTATTTATGGGGGTGATTTTGACACCGATGAATTGTTGGTGCGAATCACAAATTTCCAATTTGCATCTATCGAGCCTCCACCCCACCCAAATACGACCTTTCTCATGGTTGTTATAATTCGCATACCACTCCCATTTGTTCCCAAAAATCTGCTGAATTTTCCTAGCTTTCGATTCTTTAATTTTAGTTTCCAAGATACCCATTATACTCACATTATGATCCCCAAGAAAGTTGCGAACCTCCTTGGCTTTAATGGGGCTATTCATGCCCCTTACATTCCACGCTCCCACGATCATTGAATTAAGGGAATTGGAGGGTTCCCGCCCCTATCACTATCGTTTTCTCCATTGTTATCTGCACAATCCCAACCTTCACAATGCCCATTGTTTTGCTGATTTTCTGTCCGCATAGGAGCGCATATGGGCTGTTTGTGTTGCTGCCTACGCCCTGATTTCCTAGCCGTTACAGTGGTCCATTCACCCTCGTCGTCCTCCTTAGCTTCATGAACTATATCACTACCTGTGGGAACACTAATAGGGGCAGCAACAGCTGCTGGATTCTGAACAGACGTGGGCTGCACAAGCTTAGCCGTAAGCTCAGCCACACTCGTAACCCCTTTGACCACACTTGCTACTGTTTTGGGCATCCAAATCTTACTTTGTCCTTGCCCTTTTCCTTCCTCATATTGTCTATTTGGCTGTAGGTCAGTGGCTTCGGTTGTATCTTTACACATATGCCCCATTTTATCACATTTACGGCAAAAGAACGGCTTCCATTCGGGTATTGCTTTTTGAGTGAATTCTCTTCCCATAGAATCTCGAATCTTTATTTCCTTAACAAACTCCTGGGTGATGTCCACTTCCACAAGGACCCTCGCATAAGATATCTTATTTTGTTTGGCTGTGCACTCATCCGCCAGGATCGGGACTCCAACTGCGCTAACAATCCTACTCAATGTCTCCTCCCCCCAACAATGTAGAGGTAGCCTAGGTAGTCTAATCCAGACTGGGATAACCCTCATTATTTCTTCTTTGAAATCAAAGTTCCTACTCCATTTCTTAACAATCATCGGAGCCCTATTCATAAAGTATGGTCCTCCCTTGAGAATTTCATTGCATTCCTCCTCATTTTTAAATCTCAAGATGAAGAAACCATCTTCATGTGAATGGATAGTTGGCATACCTGCATAAGACCAATGTTTTCGAATATAACCCCTAAGGATATCCACAGTTACATATCCACCTACAACATACACCACAATAGCTCTTTCCCAAAGTCTAACCATTTCATCCACATCATGAGTTTCTATATGAACAACTTGCACACCATTCTCTATACTAGGCGGAACAAATTTCAAAGCCATACCAGAAGGAGGGGAATAATTTGTTACCTTATCCTTCCAAGTGCTTAATTGGACAGTAGGCGTGGGAGTAGTTCTGTTTTGGCCTTGCCCTAAAACTGGAAATTGCTCTTCTTCAATTGGGATTGAATTTTCTGGGACTTCGGCATTATCACTTGGGTTCTTCAAATTCTGAAATTGGTGGGTAAAGCGGGTCAATTGTTGTTTTAGATTGTCAAATTCCTCTTGTAGCCTCTGAAATTGACCATCTTCACACACTGTTGAATTCCCGACCATATCTTTCTCCGGGTGCACCTGTCCCAGTTTATCTTCTTCACACGCTGCTGATTTCTGAGTTTCTTCACACGCTGCTGTACTGGTTTCAGCCTCCTCTTCCTCACCGGAGTCCTCCTTTTCGTCCCTCGTCGGTCTGTTTTCAGATGTGCCCAGGCTACTGCGAGTGACCACCCCTGCTCGAGATTCTTCTCCTCTTCCTTTCATCCCTCTTCCTCTCATCCCTCTTCCACCTCTCATAGTGGAGCTGAACAGGTACCGGCAGCTAGATCTGGTGGTGAACGGCGGAGATAACGGCTAGCAGCCCATTTCTCCAGACCCTCTCACTCTATCTCTTATATATATATATATATATATATATATATATATATATATATATATATATATATATATTGAAAATTCGGGATTGTTAGAGTTTGATAGCAGGGATGATGGGGACGGTAGTTTAAATTGACAATGCTACCATCAACAAGGAGCGTGTGCAATTTGCGAGAGTTCTTGTTGAAATAGAGATTGATAGTGCTTTTCATGTAACACTATCATTCACAAACATACACAATGAATTGGTATCTGTAAAGGTGGAATCACTAGTAAAAAAAGTCTCACTAGTAACCCCCTATTAATATCGTTTATTAAAAAATAAGATACAAATAATGCTTTTTGTGTCTTTTATTTTAACAAAAGATACAAATAACTATTATTTGTATCTTGTGTTTAAACACACGATACAAATAATAGTTATTTGTATCGCATGTTTTAAAAAACGATACAAATAATAGTTATTTGTATCGTCTGTTTAAACACTCGATACAAATAATAGTTATTTGTATCTTGTGTTTAAACACCCAATACAAATAACTATTATTTGTATCGTGTGTTTAAACACAAGATACAAATAATCAAAAAATGAAATTTCGAAATTAAAGGTGGGGCTTCAATTTTAATTTCTAAACCTCAAACCCTAATATTGTAACACCCCGGCCCAACGGACCACCGGTGACTACTCATGGAGACTGTAGACTAGCCCCACAGACCAACACAAGTCTTTCCAGCGCACTTTGGCCTCACTCGTGCGCACCCGGAAAACTTCCCAAGAGGTCACCCATCCTAAGATTGCTCCCCACCAAGCACGCTTAACTGTGGAGTTCTTAGCAAATGGGCTCCTTAGAAAAGAAGATGCACCTTGTTGATATGAGTAGTCTATCAATCTCTTTTCAAGCTAAATCTGGGGTATCACAAATATTTCCAATTAGAGGCGCGAATCAAATAATTTCTTCATCAATTGCTCTTTGCTTCTTTCGTTCATGATTCATCAGTGGTTCGTTCATCAATTGCTGCTTTCATCCCTGCTTTCGTTCATCTCTACTTTCACCTGCTTGCTTCTTTCATCACTGCTGGCGTTCATAAATTTGCTGCTGCGTTCATCACTGAAATCCGTTCAATTTCCGTTCATCACTGGTTCGTTCAACTGCTTCGTTCAATTTCCAATTTCTTTCATCCCTAATCTGCGTTCGTCTATCTTTGTTCAGGTAAAAGTTCATTTGGGACTTCAATTTCTTGGTTTTGGTTTGTTTGTTTTGGTTTGTTTTAATTTCATTTGTTTGTTCAGGTAAATTTGTTGCTGCTCTCGACGATCTCTATCTACTCGTCACGGTTCGGTTCTTCTTCATTGTTTTTCATTTTTCTTATCAATTTGCTTTCAACTTTCAACAGATTCTTTTACATGTTTTGTTCTTTGTTTTTATGTGATTCTTGATGTAATTGTTCTTTTTGTTGGTTTGATTTTTTTGTTGTTGGATAATATTTTGCAAGTATGACATTTAATTGATTCTTTTTACTTGATTTTTATGGAGATTTATCTAGTTAGCCTTGAAAGGGATATGTAATCAGAAATTTAGTTTTCCCATTTAATCTTTCATTATTTAGATGCATTTTATAATTTTTCTTGGAGTAGTTTCATTTAGAGATTTTTCTTGGGTAATATTTCTAGCTTGTAATTTGTTGAGGAATTAGTCTTACAACCTGAAACTTCTGTTTGAAACTTGACAATGCTTGATACTAATGATTCAATTAGGTGAACCTAGGAATATGTCAATAATTCGTCAACATCATTGTACCTGATATATCTCGCTCATAAAAGCTATGGAAAGGGTTAGATGATGACAAACTATACCCTTGTCAGAGGGATTAAAGGAGGTTGCACCCAGATAGACCCTCGAGTCGAGAAAATGTCAATAGTATGTGGAGCACATAATTGATTGACACTACATTTCTCCCATTGCAAGGTCTAAGAGAACCTAATAGTTATTCCACTTCTCAATCAAATTTCTTTTATGAATTCTTATGAATCCCTTACTTCCCATTTTCAAAGAAATAGTTTGATGATGGGTTTCTAATTTTCTATGATTTTTGTTTAATTGTTCCGACTCTTTTATGATTGAAGTGTTGACATAAATTACTCATTTATTCGTTTTTTTGAATTGGGGGATACTAATGATGAATTGGCTTGAGTTATTTGTCAAAAGCTGGTACATGCTTTAGGAATTAGGAGTATTTACAATGTAGACGATTATTTAAAATGGGATGAGGTAACTGTTAATCCAATAGGATTGATTGTTTGAAAAAGTGGGTGGATGACCAATTCATTAGGGCAGCTCACAATAAAGTGGTAGATTTAAGTTGGGAGTGTTTCTTGGATGCTCATTGAGCTCTCCGTGATTGGTTTTGCTAATTTACCCGTCTACCGAACATTTTAATCATTTTAGTCATAGTTTGATACATATCTCTAAATGGTATGTAATCATTTTTGTATTATCAAATGTCAGCCTGAGATATTTTTGAGCACCATTCTTTTGTATGTAACTAAGAGGAACTGAGGATTTGTCTAGCTTATAAAACTGTTTTCATAACCATTTATTACATCATTCAATATAGAATCACAACTTATTAATTAGATCAATTAATTAATGTATATCTAAGTACAAAATAATTAAATAATTTCCTCTTATGAAAGATATATAATGCTTTTCATATAATAGTTTGGCTTGGCTCAAGATGACCAAGTAAGAAGCTTATTTTGCCACCTTTAAGTAGATAAGCAATATTTTTTTTTTTGCCAAATGATTTGTATTATATACGAGAGAAAACAAACAGACAAAACGCTCGGGAAGGAAATTAACTCCCCCCAAGCCACCAAAAACGCTAACGCTCAAACAAAAAGGAGAGCGAAAGCCCAAAAACGAAACTACCTAGCTAGTTACAATCATATCAGTCATCCTACTGTTTACTCTCCCTGCAATTCTAAACACTATACAATCTATAACCTCCTTCAGAGCGAAGGTGTGGTTATCAAAAATCAATTTGTTGCGTTGCATCCAGATGCTGTATATCATCTCTGTCCAGGTACCCACCATCAGTTTAGCTCTATCAGTCTTCTTCCTGTTGATCTTAATCATCCTCTGGATTTCAGTCTGGAAATCTGGGTTGTCAAGGCCACGAGGGAGGAATTTGAAGATGTGATCCCTGATCTTTCGAGCATTAGTGCATTCAAAAAATAAATGTTGAGCAGATTCCTTTGCTACCCCGCATAAAAGTAGATAAGCAATATCATTAAATTTGGACATCAATATTGCAGCATTCTCTTCACTGAAGTTCAAAATCATTGTGACCTGTCACAACTCACAACACAAAAAATTAATGTCACAACACAAAAAATTAATGTCATAACAAAAAATTAATGGGCAAAGTACTTTAGATTGAACTTTTTGTTAAAGTAAATGTAATTTTAATTAACTTGTTGTTCATGTAATAGTAGTGTACTTGTGGATGTTATGTAATACAATATTTTCTAATTAATGTACATATTATTTAATCGTATATTATATATATTATAGCCTTGAATGACTTCTATAGAAATATATATTATATTAATAATCCCTTGATGATATATATATATATATATATATAGGGCTATATATGTTTTTTTAATTAAAAAAAAAGTCATTTGTATCTAAGGTTTACATATGGGGATACAAATAACTGGGTTATTTGTATCACCTATTTTAAACCCAAGATACAAATAAGGGTTATTTGTATCGCCTATTTCAAACAGGAGATACAAATAACCCATTATTTGTATCGCCTGTATGAAAAACGCGATACAA